>OX638363.1:38194512-38717850 GCA_951812935.1 Hermaeophaga mercurialis
TACAAGGTGATGTTCCTCTTAATAGTGCCCACAAGATGTGACATGTCATAAAAACAGGAATGGTAGTACAAAATGGCCGACGTGGAATAATGCGTACTTTACAAAATCCTTATAAAAGTAAAGCTTTGTGGCCCTGTAGTCGTAAATAAATAAGTACTGAACAATTATCCCACCTAAAGTATAAGGTGCTTTCGAAAATTTGAGCACTTAAAAAAATATATCACAATTTAACCACTTCTAGAAGCAACACTAAATGGATGCCAACTTAGACCAACCAATCAAAACCCGCCATCCTCAAATCCCAACTTCACCACTTGTTTTCCCAAACCGTACCAGTATTACAAAAAGATGGGATAATTATTTTAAAACTCCCTCGAATAGTAATTGGATTCAAAGCCCCTGGTAAGGTGCGGAATCGACTGGCTAACACTCTAAGTAAACCTAGACATCGCATCTTAAGAGAAGAAAAGAACAGCTGTTATCTCTCTCCTAACTAAATTGTTTAAATATTTTATTTTATATTGTTTTATAAACTTTTCTCATAAAACCACAGCCCTACCATTGGAAACCAATCATAACACAGATAAATTAAGCAATGCACGGTTGAAATTTAGTAAATTCATCAAATATTTTAGGAAAACTAATGATGGAAAATGTTTACTATTCGAGATAAAAGGAGTTATGATTTGTTAATTCTTCCAGTTCGTCAAAAAGGTGATCTAACACCGCCAGGCTAAACTTTAAAATGCATATATTCTTTTTTTCCCAGACCCTCAAAAAGTAAGTATGTACTAATTAGGTTACGAAGTCTACACAAGTGCTAATCTAAAATTTACAAGTTACAATTATTCGTAGATCATTAAATTTTGGAGAAAACTTACACTTAGAACATTTTGAACATTTATTTTGTTGTAATACAGGTTAAAAAAGTTTTTTTAATTATAAATGCAAAACAATAAAAAATTTTGTTTAAATACAATTAATGATATAAGAGTAAAGTTGTACTCTATATACACAAATCTAAAGTTAAACTGGCTCCATAACTATTTCTATCAAATACCAATAGTCCTAAGAAAATTCGTTCAACAGATTCATGATTTATCTCAATGCTGCTTGTAATCTTGTTTATTTTATGTAAAAAAGTTTTTATAGAAACTAAACATTTATCGAGAAGATTTTTAAACATTCGTGATATTACCTGTGAAAAACGATTTTATTACTCTACGAGAAAAAGGAAACGGGTCATCACTACCATAGATTATTAATATATACGATTTAATTTATCAATGTAAAATACGAGTATATTCAGGAACATTTAGTGTAGTTTAATTTTTTTCAAATTGAGATATTAACTTGTGAAAATATCAAATCCTTTGTCTGTTGTTTTCACAGATTCTTATGACTGATTTAAAACCAGTTTCTAAATTTTATATAAAAAATGAGGGTGACCTTTACAGAATTGTTTAAAGCTTATATTCCACAAGAACTGAACGTAAGCAATGACGTCCAAAATTATCAATTAACCTAATCGTCGAAATATTTCAAACAAAAGGAATGTTTCAAATATCTCAATTATTATATATAAAAAAGGACACATCTATATCTCTTTAATTATTATAGGTATGCCTAATTGTTTCACTTTGATTCACAGTTTACATAACCCACCTTCAATCCCCAAAAGGATAGAAAAAATAAACACGAGTGACAAATTTTTTACGAACGCTACTGTCTACTTGCGAGGTAATTTTTGTGTTTTTTATCAGAAATTCTTTCTAATTGAAGCGTTTCCTTTATACATCATTAATGACATCCATGCAGGAGGAACGTGTAACTTGTGAGTTACAACCCGAAACGTAATTCTATTAGAAAACGGAGAAAGCCCTTTCGGCCCTCCAGAAAATTCGATTGAATGCAATCTCTTACTCCTAAACTCTCAGAGTAGCGTAAACAAGGAAAAAAGAGGTAGAGAAAATGGCACCATAAAGCCGCTAAAAGGCGCAATCATTGTAAATCCCGGAGAAAAGAAAAATTACGAGCCCAAAACAAACCTTAGCGATTTAATGAGCCTAATGTGGGAAGAACGCCAACGGATTAATGGATTGTCAACACTAATAGAATAAATTGTTGTGACTGACAATATTTAAAATATTGTTGATAAGCAACGGAAAATGAAAAATCTTTTAGAAAATAATTGTGATTGAAATCCTACTTTTATGTTTATTTAAATTTTTGAATACATATGTACTTATCACTCATTTGTAAATTTTTATCCACAATGACGATAAGAACTACAAATATGTTTTTTTCTAAGTAAAATTATTCCCATAAATATTACTGAATATAAATTATTGTACTTAAACTGGGATAAATATCATTTGATACAATTACCTGTTTAAAAATGGGAGAAAACTCTTTAGAAGAGACAAACTCCTACAAATTCAATAACAAATATATATATATAAAAATAACTCATCCTGGAATCTATTACATGGCTATAGATAAGTGATTGCCTAGTAGACGAACTGAGCCACTTTATTCAAAAATCTATAATTTCAAGTAATTTTACAAAAAGACAAAGCAATGCACATGCAGGCTCTTCCTTTTTGTGAAATAAAGTAAGAACCGTCTATTTTTAAATAGTTGAAGACTATCCAATATTATTATAATTAGAATTATTATAACAATTTCAGGTTTTCAGAAAGGAACCTACGTCTTCGAAGAAAAAATATTTAGATTTTGATAAATTACAAAAAACAATTCTTATTTGTTGACTTACATGAAAAATCTTGGATTTTTTAATGGAGTTATGTTATGCAAATTATTTATTATTCCATGAGAGTAATAAGTGTTACAATTTTGGTACCCGATTTTTAAATCACCTTTATATTAATAACAACTGTAATATACATACACAGTGCCAACTTAAATTATTGCCCTCCCCCTGTATGAGGAAATATTTAAGGAAATACTCGAGAAAGTCAATTTTTATTTGGATTGTAAAATAACATTCTAAAGATCAAAACTAGCTTTAAGTAGCAGCCCCCTTAAAAATTTTAAATGGCAATAGGGGTCGATTGATAGCTTATTTGAAAGAGTTTTTAATTTGCTCTTCGACAGTATTAGTCTAATTAAATTTACAAAAATTATCCTGGATATTATGCAATGTGAACGTAAATGTTAACCCCTCATCAATTTCTCTACCACAAAATATTTGAAGGTATGCATGTACACGTCTAGTTTTTTTTTAAGAAAAATATTCCTATTATAAAAATAAAATTATGAATATCACTCCCCGGTATCACTAACTCCCTTAATTAAATAGCGATAGGGAACAAATTAGAGATCATCTGAAAATGTTAAATTGGGTTAAAAACCCTTGTAAATGTGCTCTCACTCGAACCCTACTGTCCTTTTCAATTTTTAGGAGGGCAGCTACCCTGTGCTGGGATTAATATTTTTAATGCTATTTTCATAATCCTAATATATAATTATTAGTACTAAAAATTGACCTCTCCCAGCATCTCCTCAAATATTTTGTCGTATGTGAGTTGGTGACGGGGGTAACACAGTAACACAACTGAATTACAATTAAACTGTTAAATAGAAATTTAAAAACCATTTCAAATGAGTTATCGACCTCTATTAAAAAATTAAATTTTATAAAATTTTTAAGGGGGTAACTATCCTGAGCTGTGCTTTATGTTTCGAATGTTATTTTTAAAATCAAAATATACTTCATGAGAAAAAACATTCAACATTTCTTTAAATATTTAGTTAGTGGGAGTTAGTGAAGGGGTAACACTTTATATTCAACCTGTATATATACATATACATACTAGGAGTCTCCGAAAATGGTTCGTTGCCTAAAGGTACGTTTAAACTGTACCAATAACAATAAATAATTCTTAAGCCATCCATTTTCCCAAAATTTAAGGATAAAATTACATTAAAACTTTCCGTTTTAATTACATGAAATGGTGCCACTGTTGACGATTTTGCGTATTTTTCATACAGAATAGTATTAACTAATAAATTTTTTTTTTAAACGGCTTGCTTAAGAAAAAAGAATATTTTTTTATTGTTAATGGTAACTTTAAGGAGCGCACTATTATCGTATGTATATATACATACGGATTATGTTGGTTGATTGCCAGGGGCGGCTCGTCGATCAACAAGCTTGATACCGTCCCGACCTTGAATTTTTTACTGTCAATCAAAGACAATGGAGAGAGCAAGAATATTGTTTCAAAATAAACCACTTCATGGATCTCTTCTCAATATTGACAGCAACACCAGGAATTTCATCAGTTACAAATCTCAACGTTCGTACAGAAACGTTATCTTCTGTCCTATTTATAAAGCCTAAATATTTTTGGAAGGTTGCAATTTGGCACGAATTTCTAACTGAAATATATTTCTTACCCGATAATGTTGCATTTTATTTATATATGTGCCAGTGTCCACTCTGTGGATTAAAAGAAATTTCCTTCATCTCGTTTTTTAAGGATTACCATGGAAGAATCTTTCAATAAAAAAGTGAGTTTACTTTAAAAATAAATGATTTAACACTTTTGGAATAATGATGGGGAACGTTAGTGTAACATTGATTTAAATGTAGGGAGAATTTGTAAATATCTCCATATTGTTATAAAAATTACTTTAAAACTTGTGGGCATTAGTACAATCATTTGTCTAACTTTAAAAATCGTTTTATATCTAATTGGCATTTTTGTTTATAGTAATTGTTACAGTAAATAGATCTTCCTCATTGTGCCCTTATCGTTGGTTGGAAATGTTCTACACACATTTTATCTTCTTTAGAGTATAGGGTCTGGAAATGGGATTAGAACTTAATGTCTCTTCGTCTTCTCGAAATTTTAAAAGTAAATTAACAATATCTACATTTTTGTTTAGAAAATAAAGAATGTTTTCAGCAACTATTTAATCTAATTTGGAAATTTGCACTATTGAAAATTTATTTATTCACTTAGTATAAAGTTCCAAAAGTTACTTGCGCCTAATTAAAAAAAAATTATTAGTTCAATATTTATTGGAATGCTTGATGTCTCTTTGCTTATTTTAAATTCAAGTAAACATCCTTTTAATGTATCTGTAATGACGCAAGAAACTTCAAATTAATGTCCTTTGTTTATTTTAAATTCAGGTAAACATTCTGTTATATTATCTGTATGACGCAAAAACTTCAAATTCGAAGTCTCTATATACCATTTTAGGTTTAAATTACAGTTGTAACATGAATATAATAACGATTCATTTAATTCGGATACTGATAGATTTATCTCAATATAAGGCAAATTCAATTTATCAGAAATATATTTTGAAACAAAGCTAGATTGGGAACAACAATCCACTAGAGTACGAGCAATACAATTTTAGCCATTAGTTTGAATGGTATTAAAATCTGTTGAATGATTCGAATTCAAGTCTGTTGACAGATTGACTGATTCATTAATTAATTCGTTGCTGGTATGTACCTGGAAGTTTTATCAAATATTTTTTTCAAGTACAGAATATAAGAATTCTTTTAAAGCAGTTTTCTTTTAGTGTCCGTCATTTTCAAATAGTAAAATTTTCAAAGAACTCATTTTATAATGACAAAAAAATATTTTTCATGTATTCTCCACGGCGAAAGTATGTCCGTGCATTAAAAATTTATATACGTATAAGAATGTAATCAAAAATAATTAGCCAAAATAAAATCTGAGATATAAGATATATATGGCTAATATTCCAACCCCAGGTTGTTTATTAAGTTAAAATTGTTGTTCGTAAAAAATGAGAATTTAGGTTTTAAAAAATTTCTCTATTCGAGTGATTAGTGGAAACTATCACGCATACGACTTAAAACTCCAACCTCTAAATGTACATGTGTAGAAA
Source organism: Hermaeophaga mercurialis (assembly GCA_951812935.1). Taxonomy (NCBI): domain Eukaryota; kingdom Metazoa; phylum Arthropoda; class Insecta; order Coleoptera; family Chrysomelidae; genus Hermaeophaga; species Hermaeophaga mercurialis. The sequence goes on from OX638363.1 coordinate 38,200,411, forward strand.
TAATGACAAATATAAGTACGTTATGAAATAAATGTTACGAAAATACATGAAATATTTTAGAAATTTAAATTAATTTTATTTACATAGTATAAATAAGTGATGAAGAAGTATATAAAATATTTAAATCATGCCCTCAATAAAGCAATACTAGTCCGTTCCGATAATGCTCTATGATTTTTATCTTTTTTATGTTTGAGCCTTTAATAAACTAATAAGGGTGTACGTATTATGCATATCTAAAATCTCTTTATTTCTTAATACGACATGAAATGTTTTTAGAGTCAAATGCTTTTTTTAAAAATAAATAATAAATAAACTATTACATCATCTGTGAAAAGACCAATTGTTATAACCCACCAATTTTACAGGAGAAACAAAAAACTGATTTTCTTTTAATTTATGACTTATTCAAACATATTTTATTAAACCTGGTGCTATCAATAATTTATAAATTTAATTAAATAAGTGAGCAAGTGGGTTACGACCTTTTCACACACGACATGATTTATTACTGAATAAGTAACTGTAGTAAGAGAAAATAAAAATATAAATATTTATAAATTGTACTAAACTTTTTTTATTTATTTCACACATAATAAAGATATATATGAAGAATGGGAATATTTTCATTCTTTTTTCTAACTGCATACACTCTTCTTCTAAATACTAAACAATACTTAAATTTTCAGGCATAGGGTGTCCCAATTTGATTTTAAATGTAAATGCATAACTTATTAATTGTTCTAATGAGATGGGGTTTTCACTAATTTATTTCGTTTACCCAAAAGTTTGTTTAAAGTTTTTTTCATATTTTATCATAGCAATGTAGGGTGTTTTGATAATTTCGGTCAAAGTAAAAGAAAAAATATGTATTATTTCAAATGGAAACATATGTATATTTTGATGGATTTCAAAATAGGGAATTATCTTCTTTTCTTAAAGGTAAGTTTGATATCTTTTGTTTTATTAACAGATATTCGAGTGTTCAAGGAACACGGTTGTATTGCTTATGTAAAAATTGACATTAAATAAAATTAGCAGATGCCATATAGAATTTATTCATTAATAAAACATAAAAAAATTTAATATAAAAAAGGATCAATTCCACAGATTTTTCTCTAGGACATGCCACATTTACTTCTGTACTGTCTCTTTCAAATTCATTAAAAGCAGATCTGTCGATTTAATAGGAGAGTAAAACACTAATAAACAGATTTATTTAATACTATATTGTAGAATAAGATCACAATGAGTGGTTTTGGAGTTTCGCATATACTGTTTTTTATCATTTGCGTTTTGAAACGTTTTTATAAAAAAAAATCGCAATTAATGTTTTTCTTTATTTCTGTTAGTACTGCAATGATAGTTGACATCGAATTTTATGGCAGAAAAAGTTACTGAAATATTCCTACAAAGTGTAATTTTGTCACGCTGCTTTCATTGCTACAAAATAGACGTTGTGTATCCGAATTATACAAACCTAATTTGATTTGCTATTCCAAATCGACATGACAAAAAAATCAACAAATTTGACAATTCATTAAATCAGTAGTAATTTAATTTACTAAGTAATTCTCGAAATAATTTACTCAGTAACTGAAAAAGATTGTGTTACTTTACGCAGATACGATAACTATCACTCAAACAAGGATTGGTAAAAATCCCCCTTTTATGAGTATCATTAAAAAGTGGCATGTAAAATTTAGTGAAACTGGTTGCACTGCACACTTAAAATACCATAAAATGATAATGTTTCTTTGGAAAAGTTGAAAGTTGACGTCTATTAATGAAGTGCTACAATATAACAATCACATAATTTCAAGTCGAAAGATTTTTTAGAAATATCCAAAAGTTCAACAGTATCTAAACTTTTGTTTTTCCGTTGTTATTTGGTTCTGCACTACATATGAAGTTAGCAGGGCCACTGTTTTTGTTTTTGAACATGGCGCAAGATGCAAAGTTTTCGTATTTGATACAAATTGGTATAAATGATTCCCATTTTATTTATGTACTTTGTGCTTTTTAAATATTTTTTTATTATGGTTCCGTTAACTTCCTCTGAAGTCAGACGTGTCATCCTTTTTTCCAAAATAGCAGCAGGTAAAAAAAATATTAGTGGTACAAATTAAAACAAAATAGAGTAGTTAGTGCTAAATAAAGTAAAAGATTCATTTTACATATTTCGTCTTGCCACCTCATAAGAAGATATTGAATTTTGTCATATTGTCAACTACAATAAATGTTTCTGCTACATATGCATATAAATGTTGTAGAGAAAACTACAATCGAGCTAGCATCATCAGAAATTTGTCAAAATTTAAAAGCAGGAAAGAAATGTATACAACCTAGGTTTTAAAACAAAGACAATACTTTTTTTTAAGGAAACCAAAATTTTTATACCTACACGTGTCTAAGAGACAAAATCGTACAGAAATTGTGTAAAAACGATAAACTTGGTTATGTAATATATTACATGTAATAAAATTGATGGAACTATTTAACATTTAACAAAAAACCGCAGTCTATGCCAAATAATTCAGAGCATACTATTTTTATTAGATGAATATAATGTTCACCAAAACGAGTGAATGAAGTGAGCGAGTTTTGCAAATTAAATGAGTTTTCATAATACACATCTCACAAAAGTTATCGCATCACCTAAATATTTTGAAAAACAAACAATTTGAGAGGCATTAAAACAGTGTAGGTGGAGCTGATAGTTTACTTGTGTATGCTCTAAGGTTTGGAGGCAATGGTGCATAAAAAAGATTCAAACAGTGTACAGAGTGAGTTAAAAACTAAAAGTTATGTTTTTTTACAATTAATTAACTGGTAAAAAAAGTAGAAAATAGCAAACTGAAAAGAAAAGTATCAGTTTAATAGCGAGTATAGCCTCATCGTGCTCTAAAGCTTGTATTAGTCTTGGCATGCCTTGAAAAAGATTTTGAATGTACTCCTCCTCCATATCATTCTAAGTTAGAATTACGACATTTTGGAGGACATTTAGTGTCCTAAATGGGATTCTACGTTACAGTATCGCCCATCCAAGATGATCTCACACATGCTCTATAGGATTCATATCCGGGCTACGAGCTGGCCAGTTGAGAGTAGGAACATTGACGTCGTTAAGATATTCTCTTACAATCCTGACAGCGCGCGGGCGTACATTGTCATGCATAGACAAAAAATTCTCGCCAATAAAGGGACCATATGGGACAAAATGATCTTGCAAAATGTCTCTTATATATCTATACGCAGTTAACTTTCCTTCATTTACCGGAACTAACTCTGTGCGACCACGAAAGGAGATTCTTCCACACACCATAATTGACCCACCACCGTAAGGTTCCATTTGCTGAAAATTGCATTGCACATAACGTTCACCAGGCCTCCGGTAGACTGGCATACGTCTATCTGATGCATATAAACAAAATCGGGATTCGTCTGAAAAAAGAACATTCGACCATTCTACACGACCCCAGTTCGCGTGCTCCCTGGCAAATTGTAACCGAGGAACTTGATCTCTAGTAAGACGGGGGCCTCGGCTGGAACTCTGGCTGTTAAACTGCTGACAAACATGAACGTTTCTGGCAGCCAACAATTCATTTTGTAGCATTCTGGCAGTACAATGGCGTGTTCTTCTAGAGTACTCGTCAGTTTCCCTGGAACGTGCTATAACTTGGGAAATGGTGCTTTGGTGAACATTAAGAAGGTTAGCCACGTATCTTTGGCTACGGCCCTCTTGAATAAGAGTTATTACCCTTACAGCCTCTTCATTGGTTTAATGTCGTGTTTTCCGTTGATGGCGATCCACACTTCAAAGTTAAGTGAACTTACTTTTAAACATCAGTATAAAAGAAGCAATATACATAAACTAAAATCATATCCTGAATATGTAACATCGACGGTTTTTATTGCAGAAAAAAATTTTTTGCCCATTTTTATCAATGAATCTGGCCTCTTAAATGGTATATTCTACTAGGAACTTACAAAAAGAAAGGTGTACAAATAATAAAGCCATATATGTGAGTGATGTGATAATTTTTGTGAAGTGTATATTAAGAAAAAAATGTATGTAACTCCGCTTTAAAATAGAGAGTTGTAGGATTAAAAATGTAGTAACGCTCGCAGCTGTACAAATAAATTAAACTTCATCGCTTTTCTAGGAGGTTGGTATGGATACCTACTACATAAACGACATAAACAATATTTGCCAGTGGTGAATGTTTATTGCAAATTAAGTCCAGAATAATTGTGATGTTGATTTGCTTGTGATATATAAAAATAAGTTAATTTAGCAATAGATTCAGTAAATTAAAAAGCAGGTATGAAGAAATATATGAGAAATTTGGAAAATGGTGTTAAGTGTTAAGAGAAACGATTAAAAAATATTTGCGAAAAGGTTCTGTTGGCGCATTTTGACGCGATGAACATAGCTATAATTATAAGATTATTAAAGTGTCTTTTGTTTCCTACCACTAAAGTCATTTCCCAAATACAGGCTTTTATATTCAGTTACGATAGTATATTCTCTAACAAGGTTAGAATAAAAAAATCGATACGAGTGGAACATTTGGAACGCGAGCGCTAGCGAGCATGAGGAACCACGAGTATTTTTTTTTAAATAATTTATTACGACATTGACAGTTTTGACTTATCCAAGATTATCGATATTGTTGAGAACAATTACGGAATGTTCAATTTCCGTATTATAGAATGAAAATATATGCAAAGTACATAAGAAGCAAGTGTTTCAGAATAAATATTCGTACTCATATTATTAAAAATGATTTCGGAATTAATACATTCACTAATGATTGAGAAGAAAGATTCATTATACAATTAGTGATGTAATAAAACAGTTATGAAAAATCTGAGGTTTCACGGCATCAAAAATGCATTTAATTACAAATTGACATTTCATAATAGGGTATTTTGCAACATATACACAAATATTCTGTAAATATTTTCTTAAATAATTACTTTTTTATAATTCCCGGAAATTTATACTATCTTGAAGTATAAAATTAAAACAAAAACACTACAATAATAAACACCTAAATATTAACTGTTACTTCAGCTAAAGTCCCGTCCTTGTCAAAATAAAAACAGTATATGATAGAACGTGAATTAATAAACAAATCTCTTTGATGTTTCTTTCTATATCTAGTATGTGAAGTTGGTATATTGTAAATTTTAACGTCGTACTACTTCTTAGACTAAAGAATTTATATTATATTACATTTCACTTCAAAATAAATATAGAATATCAAAAATATTTCTTTTGTATCGTCCTGACGAACTGGTATTCTTTCTCCATTCAAACTCATATTATTTGTAAAAATAGTTCGAGATAGTAAATTAGACGCCAGAAATTTCATTCGGAAAAATAAACATTTTCACATATATCATCGGTTTCGGGTTTCTATTAAACTCCGCTACCGAACTATTCATAATAAAACAGCTTCCCTCGAACTACATGTAATTCATATAGAGATCCCATTAAAATCCCTTTATATTATAATTATTACCCGAATTCAAGTCCGACATCGAATATTGCCCAATTCCGAGTGAAACAACAAAAGCAGTTTCTGGGAAACTTCAATGAACTATTAAAGTTCATCCAGGAATCAATAAAATTTATACTTAAGTAAGACGACAATTATCTATTTTGTGGAAAATTTGAATCTACATTGTTTTCGAAGTCTCCTAAAACTCTGGATATCGAATAATGGTGAATTAATTGATCTCGTATTTCGTAAAGGAAAAGGTAATTGTACGAAATTGCACTTATCCTTTTACTAACGAGAATTATTTAAGATAGATGTACCAGCACTACATATTCGTGCGAAAGGTAAACATGCAATATACATCGGATCAAAAATGATTTATTTAGAAAACAATTACACAAACATAGAATCATTTTAAAGAAACATTTAATCGAAAGTGATTCATCGAATAATAATTAATTGATATACTGTTTAGGTATCTCGGTTGTCTTGAAAAATGCTTAAAACTATTTTATACAAAAATTATAAAGAGAGTCAAGGTTCATAAAGTTACACCTAATGAAAGCTATTTTTTGTAAGAAAACTGTTTTTTAAAGACATGTTTTCAATTGTATATGAACATTTTAATAAAGCCTACGATTCAGCATAAAACTCTGAGGGATATTCAATTGAAGTTTTTAATATTATCTAGTTTTGTTATATTTATGGTTGGTTCTATTTTGTATACAGTATAACACAAAACTTACTCTCATGATATTATTTATTTTTTAGTTAGTAACACTTAAATGTTACAGTCATTACAGTCATGTTACTTAAAGTTTGTAGAAAAAAAAATGATAAATACTGTTAAATTAATTATTTCAACTCTTACTTTATGGAAATTATTCATAATAAATATGGAAAGATAAATAATACTTATCTTGAATTTCCAGAGTCTTCCAAAGCGTTTTAGTATATTTAAATTATAACACTTCTTTCTTTCAACATTTGCTTAAAGGTTTTTAATATATCTGGAGGTTTCATTTATTTTTATGTTGTTGTTTGTTAGTGTTCTTTGATTATTGAATCAAGTGGAGACAGGATGTTTAAAGATAACAATTATTTTATAATATATTAATAATAATAATAACAACAAGGTTGTTCCTTTTCTTAATTTAATTTCGCTAGTAATTTAACTCATTTATAAATTTAGATCTTTATTACTTTGCACTAAATAACTTTGTACATTTGGGTCTTTGCCCTTCATGGGTACCATATTTACTACTCTAATTTTTGCTTTATTCTCAATTTGTTGTTTAGCGTATTCTACATCTAAATTTGGTATTGTCTTCAGAACTGTTCTCTTGTATTTGTCTAATTTATGAGTGTGTCTATAGAAATGTATATTTTAATTTTTTAAATAGTTTATTAGATTTTCTCTTAGTTCTTTAGTTTCAGTAAAAATTTTGACCTTTTCTCTATTAAATTTAATAGTAAATTTTTCAGAATTTATTACATCACTCACCTGTCTTATAAAATCCTTATGGTCATTTGGTGTCCTATCCAGAACTCCTAGAGGTGCTGTTATTTTTCTTTCCTCTTTCATATCTTTCAACTTGTTCGCTAGTCCCCTGCCTTGTCTTTGAAATCATCTACAGCGTCGGATTTATTTTTGGTTTTTAATTCGAAAGTTTCATTGGTTTTTAGCTTCTTGGCTTTTTTGCTTTTGGTTGGCTTTTGCCGTTCGCTCTCATTTTCACTTGTCTTTTGGACATTTATTTCTTCCATTTTTTCTTTCTTCAACTTTCTTTTTTCCGTTCCATCTCTCTCATTCTTTTTAGCTTTACACCATCACCCAATTCGCTAATCTTTTCTGTTGATTTCATTAATGTTTCCGCAATACTATAGATCGGGGTACCATCCCTATTAATATATATTGGAATCCTATTAGTTTGTTCTTTTTCTTCTGCCTTCTTTTTTCTAATTCCACTCCTCGATCGTCCTTCACTATCTGATTCATTGGCTACTCTTGCCCTCGGCTCTTTAATGTTGGTTTTCTTCCGTCGTTGGCTCAACATTTCTCAAACTTTTCTAATATATTTCAGAACTCAATTTTTCCCCGAATATTGCGCAGAGTTCAGGGTTTTTATTTTATAAAAATTTATTGTTTCTTAAATGTGTCAGCTGGCACTATGTTGACAACGATCACCGTGCCAGTTACCGTTCCATAGTGCTACCAACACCATCGCATGGTGTGTTTACAAACCGAACATATAAACAAAATATGTAACATTTATATACACAATCAGTATAATACAATTTAGAGCTGATTCGGGAACTATTTCATTAACTTTTATTTAAATTGATGAATAAAGGCCTAATGGGTATACTCGTAAACAGAATATTTGTTAACATTTAGTTTAATCAAATAAATATGTAGTTGAACATTAATAATATAACTTTGTTGTTTCTATAAATTGGATTCCTTTTGCCCTTTATTTCTGTTTAAATAAAAAATTCAACTTGCTAATAAAAATGTAGTCTATTTTTTAGAAATGTCTGTTTTTAAGAAAAGCGTATTTTAATAAAATTATCTTGCATGATAATCTTGCAGTTTTTAAGAATTAGTAACAATTTTTTTTCCTCTACAACGTTATTTTTAAATGAATCAGTTAAAGCGATTTGTTAATTGATATTCAGTATTTTAGTTCATTAGGATACTAAATGGTATCACTTTTTAGGAAACTGTTGGGTGAATTTGCAGTTCTTTTGGTTTTTCACCAAGAATCTGTTTTATTTAAAAATATATGCTCTGGTTTTGTCATTTAGTTTCTTTTATTGCAGTAGTCATGTGAGTTATATTTTGTGCTACTGGATATCTATATTATATATGTATATATGTATGTATATATGTATGTGTGTATATATATATATATATATATATAGTTTACGGTGTGGCTACAATTGTATAGTGAACATGTTTCTGGGGATGCTATTTGCTATTTACAAACCTTCGTATCACAAGAGTTCGACAGATTACTTTTGTTGGTTTGTGTTTGTTTTTAAAAGTGTCTTTATGATATTTGTCTGCAAGTTCACTTTTAATTCCTTCAATTACTGTTAAATGCGAAGACCTATTTATAATTTTATAACACATTTCTTCTTTGTTTGCAATTTTTGACCTAGGCCTACTTCTAATGGTTTACATTCGCTGCCAGGTAATTTCGATGTGATTATTATACTTTAAAAAAAAACATTGCATCTGAAGACACAAAATGGTTCAAGGTTGTTTTTCTATTTTGGGAGCTAGATTAGTTTTATTTTTTTCTTGAAGAATTGCCTCTACGAAATCACTATAAGATTAATATTTCGACATAGAATTTTTCCTATAATCTTCAGCCCTTCTTTTAATTTTTCCCAGCAAGTATTTCAAAAAGCTTATACCAGAGTTGTCAATGTTAATTTGTGTAGAAATATAGATATTCTATATAGTGAGAATGAAGTGTTACCTCCTTTCACTATCTCCTGTTCAACACAATATTTGAGAAAATGCGCAGATCGGTCAATTTTTATTACCGATGAAACACGTTTATAGCTCGTTTTAATTCTCTATTGAACGGTATAAATGCTTTATTAATTTTTGTAGACAAAATCATTGAAATTGGTGTAACATATATCCACGATACTATTACGTGAAAATTGGGCACAATTTCCACAAAAACTTAATGTTTAGACAGAAATATTGGTTGACCATACCGTAACACCAAAATTTAGAATTAACAGTAAACAATATTCGATTTACTAATAATTTTTTTTTGATAATTACAATATATCTCGATTTAGAGATAATAAATAATTCGAATTAAACTTGCTACTAATTAAAATCGTAGAAAACAATCCCATAAAATTTAGTATGGATATTATTTTTCAATACGACGGTGTTTCTGTTTATTTCGCCATAAATGTAAGAAATTTAAATATTATTAATGAATGAACATGGATATGATGCCAAAAATCTGTGAAATGGGCTTCAAAATCACCGGATCATACTCCTTTATGCTTCTTTTTGTGAGGTTATCCTTTTTCTGCCAAGAAAATCAGTGGAGAACATTTTGAGAATTTGATACATTAGATAAGTATCCATTTAAAATAACTTACTATTAAACCGGTGTCGTATTGTTTGGTCTGATTAGTTTATTTCAAATTTAATTTAGTCACAAACTAATAAAGCAGATTTTTAATTCTATCAATTTATAAAGACTTTCGAATGAGCTATGGCATCGAAATGTTATTTTTATAAAAGTAAAAAGCTATCACTGCGAGCATTTCCTCAAATATTTTTCCATACAAGAGTTAGTGAGTTGAGTAACAGTTTATGTTCACACTATAAATGATTCTATTCTATGATATCTGGAAAATATAAAATTATTTGAAACGAATAACAAGGTAAATTAAAATTAAAAAATATATTTTTAACAACTTATTTTACGAAAGTTTTTAATTTATCTGTTTGATTAAGTTTATACAAAAATATGTTATTTTTAGTTTTTTTGGTTGTACCTATATAACTATTTTGGTTCACTGATTATGATTTGGTTCTCTGAATATGCTAAAAGGTGTCTTTCAGGCGTTAATAAACGAGCTTAACTGCCTTAAATTGATTCCAGATGTACTACCTCCCGAATAAGTAAATATAAATTTACTTAGATCCAGGACTGGTTTCAATTAATTTACATATTCCATTATGTCTAAAAATAATATATTAAATTTTGTTTTGTCACTTAAAGATTAGATTGTCAAAGATAAGTAAATGAAAGATACAATAAATCTATATAATAGTTGAGAATTAAAACATATTTAAATAAATTGTTATTAATTACATAGAGAATATAATATTTTTACTAATATAAGAAATAGAATCGTACTCTTTTATTTTTGGTTGTGTCTTAACTTACATTTTTCTGTTAAAGGTATGTCATAAAATATGCAACCATATCTGTATACACGAAAGTACAAAACTTAATATTCAATATTCTGCACGAAAAGAAGAAAATAAGATTTTCCGGTGTCGCCAACTAACGTAGAAACAAATAGTACGAGTATATACAAATTTTAAAAATGAATATTTTTATTTTTCAATATGCAAATATAATAAAAAACAATGCTTTTGATTTGAGATAAAATGTCGAGAAATGCTTCGACATGAATATATGATTTGTCAGCAGTTTTATTAGCTTATAAAAAATACGAAAATAATTAGCAACTTTATTTATATTTTTAGTGTAAGTACAATTGTTTTTCTTATGTTTAATTAAAATTATTTTAAGTTATGTACATATTTCTGTCCATAAACTTAAATTTATGGGAATTAATAAAGTTTCACATACCAGAACGATTTTTATTACTTTGCTATGTGGCCGAAGCCATATTAACAAATTTTATTTTGACAGTTTGGAAATAGGTATTCATTCAGCATGTTGTTTTAGTTGATTGCGATTAAAATCAAAATAATTTAATCTTAACTTTAATGACAATAGTCTTATGCTTGATGCAATTATGTTTTATTATGTTATGTACTGAATTACTAATAAAATTGACTTTCAAATGAAGTGCCATAACTTGGAATACGCAACACTTTTTTTTCCCCGCAAGAGGGCGCCAAAATCAAAACTCATATGACTAAATTCCTTATAAAATTACAGTTTCAATGATGTGTCATACTTAGTAATTTCCCTATTTAAATTGTATTAGTGGTAGTAACGGAGGGGTGGAGAGGGACGTATTACAGTTGAGGGTTTGTTAGAAAAATGTCTCGCTTGGAATAAAAGCCGACTTATTTTTCGGTTTCTTTTTTACAAAAAACTGTTTTCAAGATATTCGATATGTTTCGATTAGGTACCGCACACTGTATACTACATAGGTGTACATGGCAATGAACAATAACAATAAAAAACTGCTCAGGAAAGTTATCAAGAAAATAATTTAACAAAAAGACTTGCCATTTACTCTGACAGCCAAGCAACGTTAAAAGCATTAAGCTCTATGCAGGTCGAATCAAGACTTGTATGGGACTGCCGTAATGCTCTGCAAAACCTAGGAAGCCAAAATAAAGTGATATTAGCTTAGGTTCCAGACCATAAAGGACATGAAGGCAATAAAGAAGCGGACTTGCTTTAATCAAAACTATTTATCTCATTATACTTAAAATGTAAACAAATATATTATTTAAAGCAACAAATCGAAATATTTTATTATTTTGTACACGAAACAAAAGGATTTTTCAATATATTGGAGAGAATAAATATTATTTTTTTCTGCATTACATATACGGAAACTTTAATATGACATTACAATTGGGAACCGGATTTTTGTCTAAACTCTGACATGAAAAATCAATATAACAGTGTTTATTCATAGCTGTACATTTGGAATATTCAATTAAACCACATTTGTTTCATTAGTTTTCTAATATGAGTGTCGAATAAATAAACACCTCAACTAATTATATATACATTATTTTGTTAGAATTATATATTATATAAATAATGCACATTCGGCACATAGGACATCAGAAAATTAATAAAACAAAAACTGTTTAGCTGAATATTCCAAACATACGCCTATGGCTAATCTCAGTTATATTGAGTATTCTTGTGTGAGTTTAGGCAAATATACGGACTCTAATGTATCCATTAAATCTTAAATAAATAAGGGATATTTATATAAAATCAGTTGATTTAGAGATATTTAGATTTTATTGTTACGGTTTAAAACATCGATTCCTGATTATTTACGGGATTACCCAGAATAATGGGGTAAGTTTCGTAAGTAATATATTTACTTGGTATTAAGACTATTCAATACTTTAAAACGAGTATTAGTAAAGATATAATGTTAAATGTAACCAAAAAAATAGAAATTAGTTTTAAAATTAAAATATGTTAAAACAGATGGTGATTATTTTTAGATTTAGATTAAGTCAATAATATAAATATTCTTTCAAATGTACCATCCACATCCGATTTTTTCATGTACCAATTTTGGACTTAAAAAGATAAACATTTTTTTACACCATGTATCTTCTAATTTTTTGTTAGAAAATCTTACTTGATTATGATTGGTTAATTTTTCATAATTTAAACCAAAAATCTCTACTTAATCTAATTCATTTTCTATGACCTATCCTGTATATTAATCAATACCCTTAATTAATTTGCTTAGGAAATAATGGTTTAACATTCGAATGGGAATGTTTTTTTTATTTAATAATAAGCATCGACCACAGGAGTCATTAGCGCCATTAAGGTTTACAAAAAATATTTTTGACGTGGTGTTCCCAATGGATGCAATTTTATAATTATCTCAGACTAAGAACATCAATAGATTACATGAGATTCCTAAAATTTCTGCTAATTCACAAGAGCGAAACTGAGCCTGTTGACGTTTCGCTGCTAATTGTGGACACAGAGCGAGTAAGTGCTTTACTATAATCGTTTCGTTGCAATAGCTATACTTTGATTTAGGATCCTTACTAAAGAGATTACTATTGGTTAATCGTATGAGGCCTAAACGTAGTCGAGTTAATAGTACTTGATCGCGGTGATATAGGTAATGCATTCCGCGGTTTTGTGAACTTTCTACTTCATTTAATTTTGTTGTTTCACTTTTCCACTTACTTTCCGACGCACTATTGACTTCAGTCCTAATTATGGATTTTAAATCCGCACTCACTGAGAACCGCGTAATTTGCACCATATCACCCTCTGCGGCTTGTTTGACATATTTGTGGGCTTCTTCGTTGTCATGGATTCCTGCGTGGGACGGTATCCAAATGAACACTACATGTGACCTTGTTGGATAGTGTAAAGTTCTTATTTAATCTGAATAAATTGTTTATATGGCCTTAACAGCTGTAAGGGAATTTGAGAGCATAATGTGCTTGTGTACGTGTTTAATACATTTACGATGGTCAGAGCTTGGTATAATGTACAAAATTCTGTAAGTAAATTGAAAAGAATAATAGAAGCCAGAACATATGGGTTGAAGTTGTAGTAACTATAACTGCTCCGATCTTAGTTGAACATTTTGAGGCGTTTGTGTAGTTCTGAAGATGTTGGAAAACTTTTTTAAACTAGCTTTTGTCATGCTACTGTTCATAGAGTATTTGTCCAGTAATGAAAGGCTGATGATACAAGTTGGAATTTCAATTTGCCAGGGCGGGGCGGAAGTAAATTTGTTAGAATAGCATTCTGGAAATGAGTGGTTCACCATTGTTAGGTAGCTTTTCATTGGTATATAGAAAGGTTTTGGTGTATTGGGATTTGGGAACAAGATAGGAAAATTTTCAGTTACACAAATGTGACGTATAGGATTGGAAATATTTTGCCTTATTTTAGCCGCATACGTTAGACTCAAATACAGTATTTTGTTTTCTAATGATGGGTCGTTCTGTTCACTGTACAGGCTCTCAATGGGGATGGTACGGAATGCTCCAGTCATGATGAGTAAAGCCGTATTATGAACTGTGTCTTTTCAAGAGTGACTTACTCGCTGTCGTTTAGGCGATGAAACCGTAATCTAATATAGACCTGATTAGTGTTCGTTATAGCGTACGCATAGTATCTCGATTAGCACCCCAATTTTTATTAGCTAACGTTTTTAAGAGGTTAAGTCTCTTTTGACATTTTGAGAGGAGGTTGTTTATGTGAGACTTCTACTTGAGTGACTCGTCCAAAGTCATCCCTAAACACGTAACAGGTGTCCCACCTTGAAAGTGTTTCCCATATAGGCGTAAGTTAAAATGTTGTTAAGCTTTCTTTTTTGAGAATATAATTAGTCTGGATTTGTCTGTTGAAAAGGAAAAGCCTGTTTATTCTGCCCAGGATTCCAGATGGGATAGGAACTGTTGTGTGATGTTTTCAATATTTTTGAGGTTCCTGTGGAACCTTGTGGAATACCATTTTAAATCAGAAAATGTGTCGTTTGCTTTGACTCTGAACGATCTATATTGTAAGAAATTTTTAACTATGTAACATGTTAATAATGTAGTTATGACAAGTAGCATCAAATGCCCTCGTCATGTCCAAAAAAAAAATGCTAAGCATTTACGTTTTAGTGAAAATGCTTCTTTGATTTCGCTTTCAAGATCAATAATGTTGATCTTCCTGATCTGTATGCACTGTGTTCTAGGATTATTAGGTTGCGTGTTTTCAGTGTCCATAATAATATTTTGTTAATTATTTTTTCTGCGAGTTTGCTCATGATGCAGTTGATCGAGATAGGCCGGTACGATTGAGGATTTGATTTGGAAGTTCTTGATTTTTGAATAGGAATAATTAGCGATCCTCGCCAGGTTTTGGGAAATTTATGCTGTAACCAAATGATATTAAATAACTGGAGGAGACGTTGATGAGTTTTTTCGGGAAAATGTTTAAGGGAAAATATCAGGAATCTGGATCAGGGCCAGGAAAAGAGTCTTTAAAACTTGATAAAGCTTCGTGGTACTCCTCCAAGAAAAACGGTAAATTTAGTGGATCGTTAATTTCTACTTCAATGTCAATGTTGTTTTTTTCTTGAGATTTTTTCTGACGGTTAAGTTATTCATTATCACTTGTTCATTGCAGCGCTGTTCATACATATTGGCGAGATCATTGCTATGTCGGTGTTATTACTTACCTTGAACATCGAGTCTTTTATCATATTATTACCTTTTATTCAAGTTATTCTTCTTACCTCTTGCCAGATTTCGGTCATTGGTATATCTTAGTTTAATGACGATACATAGTCGGTCATCATTTACTTTTCGCAGTTTTTATTATGTATCTATATTTTGCTCGCGGTCTTGAAAACTCTATGCTGTATAGTACTGTTTTCAGCTGCTTATATTTATTAAAGGCCTTTTTGCTAGCTTCAACGTCAATTTTACACTCTTTAATTATGGAGGAGAAAAGGTCCCAGTTTGCATGTTTTAGATTCCATTTAGAAGCGATGGAATATTCACTACTACAGCTAGAGTAATTGTATCAAGTGAAAGGATAATAACCACTGTCCTAGATGTAGTTTAATCTATCCTATGTTAACGAGGGCGTCAGTACTGGACCACACATCGAAAGATCAATAAAAGAAGATTCTCCCGTTTGGATGTTAAATCTAGTAGGTCTTCCGTAATTTAAAATAGCAAGGCTTTAATAATCCTTTGTTTGTTCTACAATTTTGACATTAGGGATTAAAGAAAACAATCGCCAATGGATGTTATGTGCATTAAAGTCCCCAACGATGATTCTCGATTGGGTTATCTGCTCAATTAAGTTACTAAGGTGTTGTACTTTAAGTTGAAGTGCCGGTTAAAGATATATATTGCAGATATGCAGGTTGTTTCTGTCTTGGATTTTGATAGAAATCGCTTCTAGGTTCGTTTGTGGATGGATTTCCTGAGCATCAATGGTATTTAAGGTTAGAATTGATACTCCACCACTGGCTCTCTGAGATTTGTTACGATTTCGCAGAATTTTCGATAATGGCCCAAGGCTTGAACATTATTGTCTTTTAAATGTGTTTCCTGGAGATATATTATATCGGATTTAAATTGGCTTAATATATATGGCAGTTCTAGAAATTTGTCAATTGAACCATCCACTGTAAAATTGAAGCAAATGTATTGAAAAAAAACTTAGTAAGTGGATAATTGTGAAGAATTACCGTCTTGTTCTGAAATGTCAGTGTCTAAGTAAATCATTTGAAGATACAGTACAAATTTGTTTGAAATGGGGATAAATTTTTGTTACCATGTAAAGTATGTTGTATAATTCCTGATTATACTTATGGGATGAGAGAATCGAAGAATATTTTCGAGAAGATCTAATGTCTGATTGAAGTCGAGAACAAGTGGAGGATTCTAATTGTCCTATATAATATTTTTAGGAAAATAAGAATATTGTTGTATACAGAGTGGGCAACAGAAAACAGGCCGGTGGAAATTCAGATAAATATAATTTATATTTTCATATTTATTTTTCAGTTTTGTCCAAGAAACTAATTCTTTTATATACAATTTTCCAGCAATGTTAATTTTGTGATTTATTTCATCACATTTGTATTAAATATTTATTTACTTATTCGCATATATAGCGGAAATTTTATATATATATATATATATAAATTATATATATATATATATATAATGGTAATGGTAATAGTAGTAAAAGTATAGTATAAACTGATAATTGATAAAGAGACAACTAAATATGTACCAGAATTCTAAAACTCTTCATTAAAATTATCTTTTGTAAATAATTAAACTTTAAGTAAGGGAGTCATTATCTAGACATTTTCCCATATCCCATATTTGATTGTTTCTCTTCATAGCCACATTTTATCTTCCAATATAAAAATTCAAATATTAATTATGATATTGGAGGTATAGTAAACCATACACTATAGAGTCTAAAAGGTACCACAGGAAGTTATCGAATCTTAAAATTTAGAGATAAACTGCTGCTTGGATTCTGTTACAAGAGCATGTGGGTTCCTAATTCTACAAAACAACAATTTTTTTTATTTCAAGATTAAAGACCCTTATATTTTACTTGATATAGCTTTGGCTAGAAAGCATTTATCAGTAACTTAATTGCCAAGGATTACGATAATAAATATAAATCTAAACAGAGGAGTATATGAATTAGTTAGTTTAAATCTCGTCGCAAATATTTTTTATAAAAATGAAAATAATACTAACTTCTTTGGAGAGTTTTGAATTTTCCAGATAATAAAATGAACCAAGGGATATGAACATCAAAAAAGATAAAGTAGAGCAATAACTTGAATGTATAAAGTAAATAAAATAAATATAAAATATTTACTTAGATAATTATTTTATTCATATATTTCACAACGTTTTTGTTAGAAAAATTAGATAATGAACTTCCAACGTTTTTTAAGACAAATAGGACAAAGTAATTAAAAATGAGCGACCTAAATATAAGTAGTTACAATTTTCTATATGCCTAAACGAAATTCAAGCACTTTTCCACTAAAAAAGAAGTAAATATATTTATTTAGTAGCGTTGTGTCTATAAGAGCCGACAGATCGCAGCGCAACAAATGATTAAAAGAGGCTTGTAAAAAACGGAATTAGTTTTTCTATTGCTAACCGAATATTTTAACCTTTTTATTATATTATACCTACTACAAGATAAAATTAGCTATCCTCTTCCTGAAAACAGTCCTGTACTATTTATGAATGACAAAATATTTTGGTTATGCTTGAGTTGATTCCATTCCTGTATACAGACAAACAATATAAGCTCGTTTGTTAAAGGGCATAACGTTAATGACGATGCATTCAGAAGATTGTTCGTTAGTTCCAAACTACGCGGAGTTGATCTCTGTGTTTTTCTTTCATAATAGTTCTCATAAATGTCACATAAATCATCATAACGATTAAATATATATATATATATATATAATTATTTATTAGTCACTTATGAAATTATGTATAATTTATGAAATAAAGGTAATTCCTTAAAATTGATTCAAGCTTTCGGAAATCTTTATTTCCACCATCAGGGAAACTACGAAATTAATATAGTATTACGATAATAAATAATATAAGTTTGTAATTAGTTAACAAAAACATTTTACCAATGATAATACTTCTCACATATAATAAAACTTTATAAATTGAATATACTAGGTACTTAAAATATAACTTGATAAACTTTATTATATCTATATCAGAAAATAACGTATATATCTATAATTATATAAATCTATACCTTATACTTTCTTCTGAACCTTTAACTTACAATCTTTACTTAAAATCTAATATTACAAAACTTTTGTTTAATTACCATGTTGCATGATGTATTATATACATTTCATATTTTTTTATGAAATTTTTTTATTAACTATTTTTATGTTGTCAAAATAACCCCAAATAATTCTTAAAGCTAATTTTTTTAAGTAATGTACACCATAATATAAGAAAATGTGTATGGGGTTGAAAATAGAGTAATAGGACGTTTAAACTATAATTTTAAATCCATGATTTATTGCAATGTTGCCGATAAAATGTTCAGATTTTAAACCAACTTAATGCAAAAACTACTATTTTTTTATAATTTTGTTCAGAAAATATATTATTCTCCATCAAAGAGTCTTGAATCCTAGATTTAGTAGAATTACTATTTGGTTTTTTTTGCACCAACCGAGAAGAATATGGGACGTTATCAGTTTTGGTATTAATGTATTCTCAAAGTACTTTTCCAAGAGTACTTTCTATATCTTGGTGGTAGTATAAACTACTCTCCCCTATATTCTATACAGACTGAAAATTAGTTTGTTTTACATGACATTGTAGTAATAACGATACTCTTCAAAATTATTTTGGCATTACTTTTGGTAAATTTTCCCCGATATGGAAAATGATGAGAGAATAAGTACCAACCTTCTAGTCTTACTACTGTCTTAAAATACTGATACTATTATTGTTTGTTAACCCAATAACTGTAAAACAGGATTTAAGCATCTATAACTTTCCATAGATCTCTCTTCCAGCCATCAAACAAACTGGCTTCACCAGTGTAATTTCGCGAGTTACTAGAATAAATTGCAACAGACAGTACTGTACATTTTAGATCGGACAATAATAATAATAATTTTACCATTTTAATGGCATATGGTAACACATTTCAGATTATTATTTTGGTACCTTCTAACTAATTTAGTTTATGAAAATAGCGTAAATCTATGACACTAAATGGCTATAAAACGTGAATCACCCTATAATTGAAATCGGAAAACAAAAGGCCATTATTATAAATTCTATGTGAAGTTAGCGTGACTGGCTCTTTTCACGGTTTAATTTTTAATATGTTGTGAAATTTATGACAATCGTAAAATGCGAGTTTTGCATGCCGACTCGTAAATTTTTAGATAAAATTTTCTCCTGTTATTTTTTTGTAATTTTTGCCATTTTTTTAAATTATTTTTGCTGGCACCGAGTTCCCCGATGTGGATTCTTCACAAGTGAGATTTTAATAGTTGAAATCAATAAGTACAAGCTTAAAGCATTAGAAATTACCACATAACATATACCTAAGTTACATAATTAAGTCTATGATGCTTCTAGACTGATTTATAGGACAAAATTGTTGATACTACATTTTCTAACACCATTATTAAAATATAATACTTCGGGGTCACCAACTGCTGTCAAATTCAAAATTTCGGATGGTCCATTGTCATATTCATGATTTTTGTAATTTTTTTTCGGTACTACTATATTTCTAAGATAACATCTCAATGTTGGTAGCTTAACAGTATCAAAGGCCTGATGAAATAAATAGCAGTTAAAAATCTATATTTTTTTCTGATTCCTTGTTTTAGCTACTAATCTGTATAGACTTTTTGCAAGTTTTCTCCTTTAATTTTTTATTGATTTAATACTTATTTTACCTAATCGCTTTCATATTGGTTTCTTGTCGTTTAGTTTATATAACGCTTCCACATATTCTTAATAATTAATTTAATTTCTATTTTTTGTGCAACCTATTGTTTTTCCTTTCTCCTTCTAATTTACTTACACTTCTCATTTTTCTATTTATCCTATCTTCTAATCTATGCCTATTATCGTCTCTTTTATGCTGCATTATGTGTTTATACTTATCGTCAGTCTATTGATTTCTCCTTATATCCTTCCTTTATTCTATTACTTTTTAAGTAGCTACAAAGATGCTGTTCTTTATTGTGTTCCACTCCTTCTATACTTGTAATTACTGGACTTAAATTTAAAATGTTGTTTGCTTGTTCTTCATATTCTCCTTTTTCTGCATCTCTTTTTAGTTGCTTTATTCTCACATTCTTCTTTTTCTTCATTTATGATTTGCTTTCCGTTGCTTTAGTTATGACAAAAAAAGTGGACAGTATCTGTATCAACATCTTTTGTTTATTCTTTTTTTGTTTTTTACCAAAATATAGTCAATTTAGGTCCCTGAATTTCTCTTAGAATTAACCAATTCATTTTATGTTCTTTCTGGTGTTTTTTTTCCTCCGTATAGTAAAGAGTATTTTTCTTTATCTATTCTTTTTTTATATTTCCATTTTTTAGCATTTTATCAGATATTAGCAAATTTGCACGTTCCGTATATCTATAATATAATAGGATATCTTGTTTCTCTTTATTTCATATTGTTACCGAAAGTAAAGTGAACTTTCACCCACTCCTGAAAATGAAATTGTTATTTAAAATCCGTTACGTCGAAATAAACTACCTGGTAATAATTCTTTATTGGTTTTATAACCCAGAAATTGAACGAAATTATCTCTAATTCGTCCCCGATGAGCTTTTAGCCCAACAAAACGTATCCGATTATGCAATAAACCGTGTACAGTTTAGGTAAACTTAAATAAACAATCAACATTTATTGTTTTCAAAAGATATATTGCAAATAATATTGAACGACCTATTTTGTGCAAAACAATATCCAATAACAAAACGTTTGTGAAAATTCTATGCGGTATTTACACTTTTGTTTGACTGTGATAACAACTTAACTGCTGAAATGGGAAATACACGTATTAAAATTAACAACGCATGTCGAAGATTTTTTTAAACATAAATCCTAAGAGAAGTGAAATACCTTAAGGGGGGCTATACCTAACAAATACATTAAAACTTTTTTTAATGGAATACCCCATATATTTTTACATTTTGCTAAACCTGTCCGAACACAGCAACCTTAGGCTTATTGTATCCTTTTAAATCATAGAAAACCTAAATACCTTTTATTTCTGTACTGAATTATTGTAATATGAATAATTATGGTGACAATATTGTCAAGTATTATAGTACTATTTCACCTTTAATTTTAACTTTTACAGAAAATAAAATTTGAGTTTTAAATCAAATTTGTTGATATCATGTTAATCTTGCCTAACTTGGAACTCGTTCGGGTTGGTATTTTTACTTAATTGGTAACTGTTTTTTCTTTGGGGACGAAAAAATATAAATAGAGAAAAATGGGATAAAACGAAATGATATGACTTTTTTCTTTAAAATTTTACAAAACTTTACCAAAACCAAATTCAACAAGTGACTGTCAAAACAAATGTACCTACTTGCGCTACCGACACGTGATCTAGAGGTTCTGTGTTTCATTCAAGTGATAACTATAGTGAAACTTTGTAACAGGTACGTACATACTTAAATTTATTTTATGCATTTCTAAGATTGTATTACAAAATATAGCACAAATCCTTAGTGCGAACCTACACAGTGTATCGATACTTGAAAGTCGCGTGCACAATACGTGCATTTGTTTCTCGAATTTAGTTTTAGTATACAAGCAATATACTCTTATTTGAAATTTGCGTATATACAGCGAACATTGCAAAACGTATACATAACTATTAATGGAATTATATCCAAAACATGTCAAACTATTTTCTCTGTTTGTATATAAACAAGCTCTTTAAAATTGCAGTCTGTAATAATCAATATTAATTATTACAAGCTAAGTCACTCGGAGTTGAGAGCTCATAATATGTTTCGCCCAGTTTGCACATCCGAGGCTGTGCAATATACTGTGCTCAACAGATAATGTTAGCCTTCTACTGCTAGTAATATAATTATACTATAACATTACTAGACACTTCGCTTAATATCCTGCAACATTTTTCTAATAAAAAAATGAGTCTACTTAATGAATATTAGTTGTTAAAACATTTTAAGTTCAAATTAAAAAAAAAATTTCATCATTCGCAGCGATAATGTAGAATCACATAAAACGATAAAACAGTAATAACTCTAGATTTACAGCCCTTAAAATTCAAGTCAGAATCAAAGTTGATAAACGAAAAGTAACAAAATTCTTACTGCGGCGTGAGATCTCGAGACAAATCGTTTAACATTTTCTGAAAATCTTTCAATTACTGTAGAGATAGTGCTGACTTTGAACTGTCGATTGATATTCTTGCATAATTTACATAATTGCCTTCTGTTATGAGCCCATCAAATGGCAAAAACTGGTTTTAAAACTCTTTTTTCTCTTTCTTTGCGTTTCATTGGTTCTTAAGTTACAAAGTTTATTTTTCTTTAAAGGAATATGGAAATATAGTCAATAAAACGTTTTATTCAAAATATAAATGGAAAGATTTTGCCGTTTGTTAAATGTAAGATAAACAACCAGATAAGTCACATTACTCATAACCCCTAGTGTATGTTTATCTTGAGTGTTGCAACTCTATATAGTACAAAGGCTAGAGAGCAACTTGTCAACTCTCCAAATCCAACTTCATCTAATTGAAGAGCGATTTTTCTTAGGTAATGAAAAGGCTCAGAAATCCAAAATCACCGTGGAATATAAATTAAACTCCCACTTTTGAAGGTGTGAAATAGAAGTATGGTTATGCCCATCCTGAATAAGTCTGTCGATCCCAGCTACAGAACAGGAGTCAGAAAGGTGGTGAAGAAGAATAAATGACCTTACACACCAGGCCCTAAGAATGTTCTGCAATATTTAACCACCCAATCCTTTGTCAGCGACTTAAGAGACCAGGAGTTAAAACAAAGATTCGTCTGGCCCGTCGGAAAAGCCTGGTGGTTACGCTATCAGTGAGTGAATACGAGGCGGCGACTGAGGTATTACTTGTCCATACTCGAGTCCGATCCCTAAACACTCATTCCAATAACGACGTGCTGCACCAAGAGACTTTACCGGAACTGCTAAGTCTGATAAGGATTATGCCGTCGAAAAAGAAAAGACCTATAAGGTGTTGGAACTGCATCAATTTTAGTTACATCAGAAGTGTCTGTCAGCATCGGGACGAAAATAACATCTTTCGAGGACTCAAACACCAGATCGACTCCAAGAGAGGCAACATCGATCCAAGGTAAGTAACCTCCAAGAACTTCGTAACCGACCATAGATCAATTGTCAGATCTAATATTTGGCTACCAACCTGGTGAGTACATGGCTAAAGAAGATTATTTATATGACTTCAGAAAGAAAATGAAAGATACTGATCAATTGGTTCATACCAACCAACTAGCCCGTAAAATGATGAAGAGGTATCACAATAACCAAGCCGAAAAGATCAGTTATCTGAAAGGAGAACTCGTCTGCTTCTACAATCCATCACAAAAAGTCTATATCCAAACCTGCAAAAGAACTAGGACAGGACCTACGTCCTGAACAAAAAGACTAATGATGTAATATACAGAATCTTTAAGATTGTCGGTGGAAAATTATAAATAGTCCAATATGATCGACCAGCGTTACATAGCTAAAAATGAAGATTTAAAGAGCTATAGATGATTGAAAATAATTTAGGTATATTGAAGCAAGTATCTAAATTTTAAGAATAATTTAAAAATTGTAACGTATAAAGTATATTTATTTAAAAGTAATAACCATAACCTTTAAAATATATGAATTTAAAAAAATAAAATATTGAATAGATTAGTGAACGATTCAGTCAATTAATTCAAATAATAGTTTACAGTCGAAGTAATAACTTTAATTTTAACACTATATGCTTTCACCACAGACTTATAATCTAGACTCTAGAAGCTGGTATTGTTATGTCGCACCTTAAATGAATTCGTATCTAGGCTTACGATAAAAAATAAACTACAATTTGCGAGAAGCAAACTCCTTTTCTTGAAATGTCGGATATTTTTGTATAAATCACTTAAATTGCTTCAGAAGAGAGAGAGGTATTCGAAAAGTAAATTTTATGAGGTAATTTCACTTAAATATCTAGAGCGACGAAGTAAGAAAAATTTATCGACTTTCCAACACACTGGCTTCAAGAAAAAGTAAATATATAAAACTGTTAAAATGATGAGTAAACAGTTATTTTTTAGTTTTCCATATAAAATTTTCAACTAAATAATGGTAAAGTGACAAATATGGAAGGTTGAACATTTGATATAAATGCTTTAAAGTGCTAGTTCAATTTTTGTTTAACACTTCTCTAATTTCAAAATACACAAATATTTGCAATAATAAATTTTAATATAATTCGATCAAGAGACAACTGTGTTCCCATAGCAATTTCGTATATTTATATATATTTAATAAACATCCTTTTTATAATCCATTTTAAATAGAATTCGTCAGTCAATATTAAATTTGCATATTCTCTATTGATTGTTAAATCAATACGAATGGAAATTCAAATATGTATGTATATTTTGAAATATTGAAATATTTATAATTTCCGAAAATTATATTATTTAGAAGCTAGAATTAAATAATTTAGATTTTTTAAATTGAAATGAATGGTATGAGCTGCAGCCAATATACAAGGTGTCCCTTAAGTATTGCAATAAAGCGTATAGACAATGAAAACTATTACAGCTTTATTTTTTCACGCTCTGTTACGTTCATTCGCTTTGAAATCTGAATTTATAATATTTTCAAGTATATACAATACATACTTATTTGAATTCATTTGCATTTCAAAAGTTTAAATAAACTAGTTTACCAAATACCTATTAAATAAATATTTCTTTAAATTTGAAAATAAATTATTTATGTGAATAAGATTATTCTTTTAATGATTTAAAGTATTCGATCAGTCTGTACCCTTAATAAAAATTTTAGTACAATAGTAATTTCAAATATGTTAAATATATTTGTAATATATTTACTATTAAGAACTTTATTTTAAATATTTACAGCTTAGAGAGAGAACAACTACCTATCCCATTTTTCTTAATCTTCTGTTCCGGCACAGAGTTTACTAATATTACCATAAAAATTCAACACTTCCTTCGTATTCGTACGTTGAAACTTTTCACTTTGATTGCGGAAACCCTAAATCGTCAGGGCTGAAAGTTTTAAGAAAATTTCACTATCTCGGAGCCATTATTTCAAAGTGTTCATATGAACCGTCCCGGTCCTACGTACTTTATAGCTCAAATATTCAAAGGATTTTAGAAAGAACAGCCTGTAACCTGGAAACTATATTAAGACTGAATTAGAGACGTCCGGAAGGATATTATTTGGCTGAGTCATGTACAGGAGCCAAAAAATTATTGAGTATTTTTTTACCAATATGGATGGGTGTCATTTTGGTAGTTCCAAATAACTTATATTTAATGGGTCTTACACCCTTTATGCTTTATCAATTTGGCGTATTTATTTAGGACCTCATAACTTCCGAATTACTCTATATATTATTTTGATATTTGGTACGTGTAAAAACCATTATCTGGAAAATATATCAATTTATTACCAAAAAGAAAATCCAGGCTTAGCAAAACACTTAAAAAGTGGTTTTTCCGAAAAACAACACCCTGTATTTTTTTAAACTGCTTCCTATAATTCCAACGAGCAGAAAAAACTGAATCTAGTCATCTACTTTTTATTCTTTCCCAGACATTTTGAATATCAAAATTATACCTTCAAAATATAATTTATGAGCGTTTTGGGGGTTTCGAAAAGGTATCGGAGATTTTTGTTAATTTTTCGGTTGAAATCAAATTTACTTAACTTATCCAGAGAAGCATCCCAAAAATTGATTTGAGTTTGTATTTTTACAAAACAGACCACTAGAAAATGTGACTACAGGGCCGTACTTAGGACATAATCATTCATTATGTTATTATTATTTATCTCCCAGAAGAATATACCCCAAATGCCCTCTCAGGTAATGAAAAAATCAAAAATTTCATACACTCAATCAAGCTTCGTATACAAAGTAAAAATGAAAACTGCTAGATGGGTAATTGTAAATTCTAATATACATAATTCTGCACTATCGGAACAAATAATTGGCTATTACTCAATTGTTAAAATGAAATCATAGCAGAATTTCTCTCGTTAAATTTGTGGAAAGTGAATAAGATACGTCTCTAACTATTTTTCAACTCAGTTTACAGTTTACTGGTCTATCTACTCAGCAATCTGCTGCTTTATTTTAGATAGCAGTTTTCTACAAGTGACGCAATACTTCTGGGTAGAGATATAGTTATACGATTACTAGATTCATTTACTATGTTATAATTGACATCAATAATATTTAGAAACTAAAATTGTAATGGTATATATTTTTAGTTTAATCTGCTCTTTCTGGGAAAATATACACTCACCGGTACGAAAAACGGGCACCCCTATAATTTTTGTTTAAAATGCCTAAATTTTCTATTTTTTTTTTATTGTAACTTTTGTCAACGATAGGCACGGATTAATACATGCTTTTAAAGTATGCTTTCTTCAGAAAATGTTTTCGCTTTTATTTAAAGAGAATCACATCTGGTAAACATTAACACAAAGAAAAGAACTTTAACCTCCACAAGCCTGTATAACGGCATTCATTCTTGTAGGCATACTGTTCTTCTTCTTCTTTGAGTGCCGTGCAGTTTACTGCGTAGGCGTCCTCCAAACTTTATATATATCTGTTATTCGCAGCGTCTCTAAGCGCACCAAAGTCGTGAATTCCAGTCCATTGCCGGATGTTGCGTAACCAAGATAATCTCTTACGGCCAATGCCTCTTTTACCTTCCACTTTTCCCTCCAATATCAGACGCTGAAACTCATACCGGTCACCTCTCATGATGTGTCCAAAATACGAGATCTTTCTCTTCTTGATGATCTCGAGCAGTTCCCTATCTTTTAGTTTTGCTCTTCTTATGACCTCTTCGTTACTGACTCTCTCTACCCATGATATTTTAAGCATACGGCGAAGGGTCCACATTTCAAATGCCTCGAGTCTGTTCATCGAAGCAGCCTTCAGAGTCCACGTTTCGGTACCATATAGGAGAACAGACCACACATAACATTTTATCATCCTGAATCTTAATTTAATATCTAGTCTGTGGTCGACTAAGAACGTACGTAGGGATATAAATACGGCTCTCGCCTGTTCTATGCGGCATTTGATCTCTATCTCCGGGTCCCATTTCTCATTCAGGTAGCAGCCCAGATATTTGAATTTCTGTACCTGTTCTATGTGCATGCCATCGATGGTTATTTTGCACTTTGGCAGGATGTTTTTAGAAATTGTCATAATTTTGGTTTTGGCAGCATTTATTTTCAGACCCCGAGCACAGCTTGCATCATTTACGGCTTTCAATATTGCTTGTAAATCATCTTCTGAGTCAGCTAAGATTACCATACTGTTAATCAAGTTTATTACTTCATTCTGTCCAATTGCTTCCCATTCCTCTAAAAGAGCCACTCTGAGCTGATCCAAGGTAACAGGAGCAGGTATTCGGCTTCTAATCCTTCTACCGAGCATGTCCCAAACATGCTCGATGGGATTTATATCGGGACTACGCGCTGGCCATGCCATTTGAGAAATACCAACTTCGTTCAAATATTCCGTAACAATGCGGGCGGCATGAGGGCGTGCATTGTCATGCATGAGTATGAAGTTGTTACCAATAAATGGTGCATATGGGACAACATAATCTTGTAGGATCTCATTTATGTACCTATCCGCAGTCACAGATCCACTAGGTACCACGTACAATTCTGTACGAGCCTCCAAAGATATTCCAGCCCACACCATAACTTGAACCCCCTTGAAAACTTACTCTAGGGCTAAAAGTGTACTCGGCATATCGTTCACCTTCTCTTCTCCAGACTCTTTCGCGACCATCTGGGGATCGTAAGCAAAATCTGGATTCATCAGCAAACAACACAAAGCTCCAGTCGTCTGCATTCCAATTTTGATGCTCCCTAGCGAATTGTAATCTGCCTACTCGATGTTCCCTGGAAAGTTCTGGTCCTATAGCAGGTCTTCGAGATCTCAGATTAGCTTCATTCAACCTTCTTCTAACTGTTCTTTCACTAATATTTACGTTCCTGACACGTTCAAGGTTGTTTTTAATCTCTACAGTAGTTGTATGACGATTTCTTAGCACTGAAGATATCATATAACGGTCATCTCGATGAGTAGTTCTTCTCTGGGGACCGGTTTCGGGACGTCGAGTGTAAGCTCCCGTCTCTATAAAACGTGTAAATACACGTTGCATGGTACTGCGTGATACCCCGAATCTGTTAGCCACGTAAATTTGACATCTTCCGTCTTGAATAAGAGCAACAATTGATGCAACAGTTTCTGCGCTTAAAGACATCTTAAAGTTCGCATTAATTGACATAAGCTAATAAACCATAAAACATAATAAAGACTTAAGCTTAAATGTCATTACATTATTGAGATTTTTGTACAATATCTTTAATATGTTCAATTTGGGAAGACATTTCATGATAAAAAAGCTTCAGGGTATTCTACTAAACGGTGTTCATTGTTGGCCAAATGTTTAAAACCGAATTAAAAAACAAATTCAAAAATTAATGCATTTTTATCAAAAAATATCGAGGTGTCCGTTTTTCGTGCCGGTGAGTGTATGTTAAAGATTAGGAAATTTCTCCTGGTATTAGAAACGAGTATTCAGCAAAATTTTAGCAAATCTGAACTGCTTTACTGCACTATTTTAGATAATCAGACAAACGTTTTTGTCAGCTGTCAATAAGAAGCCCATCTAGTTAAATTAGAGATAATTCCTTCTTCCGAATGTACTTACGATAATATTTCGAAAGCAAATTTACATTTTACCTGCATCCATCATCAAAATTCACTAAAAACATTTACTAATGTTGTTATTAATAACAAAATACAATTACTTATCAACTTACAGCAGCTACTAATTTTATATAACGAAAAGTACTTGCTGTCCTTATAAATCTAATTATTATATTTCTTAAATTAAAATATAATGTTTAATAATTAATTTCTGTGGCTATGGATATAGTTTTCAAAATCCATTTTACCCCTACACATACATGTCAGTAAGGAATTATCCTCTTGCTCACAAACAAATTAACATTTTGTCAAATATCCATGCAGGCTCTGCTTAAAGTACTGAGTTCCAACCAGATTCACTCGAAGTTATTTTAAAACTGCTGGTGCAATTTTCATATAATACTCGGAATAACTGCAACTCCTATGGTAATTTACCCATCATGTCCCGGAAGTAGAAGACTTCTAGTATACACACCACAAAGGGATGCTATCAAGCCATTAACAATAGTCGTACGCCAATGTAAATTAGTATACGCCAATGTATGTATTACGCCACTGTCTGTCTAATAAGTTTGACACAATATATGTTTGTCATTATATTTTTTGAGTAATTTAAAAAGAAATCGTTTTTATATGCTGATGAAAAACTCTGTAGGTCCTACCTTCAGACGTTTTTAATACTTAACATTCATATAGTGAAACTAACTCTAATTATTCTCATGCAAAAGTGTTTTTTTTATAAATAGTATAGATCAGTCCTATTTACTAACTGATAGTAAAATGTACAAGAAAGTTCTGTTATACATCTGCTGTACTACTCAATGGATATTTTTTTTTATATACTTATTTATTTCAAAAATACCCTTTTAGTCAGAAATGAACAGAATTCGAAGAATACAGCTGTAACTACATTTAAAAATAAAAGGATTTTAAATCAATAAATCGGAATTTAGAATGTCAATAAAAATCCAAGCGTATCTTTTCTTCTTATTTTCTTATAGCTGCACTGTTTCAATCCGAAATCTTTCCGTTCTTTATTTTTAAGATTACTAAGACAGGAAGCTGCATTTTCCCTTTATGTGCTGACATAATTTAAATCGAATAGCTCCTGGTGAGATCTTTCAGACAGATATTCTCTTTGCGACTCAAATGAGATTGTGGTACTTTGAAATTTTCCAGACAACTTGCATTTCGTGTACAGAAAAGACTAACCAGTTTTTACAAATTGACTGTCTGAAGTTTTGAAATAATAAATACGAGGATAGTTCAATAGAAACACGTTTAGGTGCTGTAAATAAATCTCAATTAACATTTAGATCATTGGTGGAGTAGTCTATAGATTCCCTAGTGGTGAAATTCTTGCGGCTACTTGTAAAATTATTTTCTATCAGCAATCTCTACCTCATCATCCGAATTGAACTCCGTCCTTTCAATAATTTGAAGTTCTCTATCTTTGCTGCGCCTATTTGCGAATCATGCAGTATCTTAACATGAATTCTGTTATTTGTAACTGAACTATATTATATATTAATAAAAAATACTAACAACGCCAGCAATATGTAAGGATTGAAGTGAAATATGCATACTAGATGTTGTAACCTATATTAATCGGTGTAATGAAGGATTTTTTTAAGCGTTTCTGATGTCTTATCCGCGATATAATTTTAGTTATCTTGTTAAATATTTTACTTTAGTTGATTCATAAAATACGTGTTAAGTTGTTTTTTATTATTTTTTATGTATGTTTGGGGTACGCGTATACGTGGTTGCCTGTTTTAAATTCATTCATTTTTTTATTATTATTGCACTTTTGATAAAATTTGCGCGTTTTTCTTGGTAGTGGTCTGCCAGAAAAAAAAAATAGTAATTACATATAGAGAAAAAAACGTAAATTCTTCGCTTGATCGTTTTGAGACCGAATAGTGTCCAAATTCAATCAGTGTGATATAACCTATATATTTTATCAGTACGCTATTGCATTTATTTTGGAGTTTTTCGATATTAGTGTACAGTTTGAGTTGAAGAGGTGATGTACAAAAGAAAGAGAGAAAGATATTGGCCATGTCCATTCACGTGAATCGAAGCTAAACAGTGAATTGTTGCGTTTTAGATTTTACGATTGATCACTGCTGCGCCGTAATTGTTTATATATTATTATAAAACTAAATACATTCCACATTTCTTGTTATCGTATTCTCAGGAGATACAAAAATTTCTTAAACCTCACCAATACGCCTCTACTAATGTTCAGTATTTAATTTCGCTATTATTTTAATTTTACGCACAAGCAGAGATTTTGTCCCACTTGAGTAAATTTTGGGGAGAGAGTTGATGATAAAAGTGTAAGAAAACTTCTAAAATGCTCTGATTCAATTGTCCTATTTAGTTTGTTAGTGAAAATTCTGGCTGCAACCGTTAATGCCAGTTTTCTGTTTAGATTCTAGAGTAAGTCTAATTTTATTTTTTTTAAACGTTATTAGTACCGATATTTTGCTGATTTTCGTGTGGTCAGATTTTATTTGCCCTGCCGTGAAACAATTTATACTCATTGATGTATATGTCCTTCTTGGACCGAGAAAACACTGCTGCCCAATGCTATACCACATATCAGTTTAAGAATATTTAAAGTACAAGCACATGAAAGCATATCTATACTTACAAAATCATGCTTAATCGCATATGGAATAGAATATTATAGAACAACATCGCTTATTTTTATTTTGTTGCTACATAAATGAAAAGTAATTTAAAAAAATGCTTATAGTAATTTAAATAACGTAGCCTATTGAATTTTAATGGAACTGCTTATTTAATAAAAATTGATTTAATATGACTACCCAATAAAATATTCTGCAATAGCTCAGAGCATATAAATAACAAATGTCAATTGTAACTTGCGAATCCTCGAATCGTGAAGATTTAACTTTTATTTAAAGCCCCCTGCAGCTCTGCTGTCAAATCAAATCAAGCTCCTCATGAGGGGATTGTAAGCCATTTGACTGTAAAAGAATTTTACCGATACAGTTCAACCAGTGACGTATAAAATAAATGTACGTACAATAGATCTCTAAGGACCATTTCATGCAAGCAAATTATTATAAAGTTTATTTTTCTGTCAGTTCAGCTATCGTTCAATATCTTTCCGAATGAAACTTATAGATTGTGAAAAAACACATAAACAAAGTGGAACAAAAGTATAAAGTATTTATTTGTTATTCAATATCAAACTTGAGAAAAGTAATTAAATAGAATAATAATAATATAATAATAATAATAATAATAAAATTTATTCATATGATAAACAATAAAAAGAAATATTAAATACAGTTTTATTAAATACAGTTTAGATTTACCTTAGCTAGAAATAAATGTTGAAAAGTCGATAAGCAATAGCTTGTTTCGACAAAAGACTAAATAAAATTATAAATTATAATTCACAAGACATACACAACAAATACCACAAAAATACTGAATTTATTTTTGCTACACACTGGAAACAATTTACTTAAAATTAATATTTCTAAGTCGTGTCTGGAACTAGATATTTTCAATTAAATTAGAAATTGTATGACGTTCTTGAGAGAGAATGAACTTTTTTAATGACTTTTTGAATAAGTGAGGTTTACTAATAGTTTTAATTTCATATGGAGTGTAGTTAAAGAGTTTAGGAGCCAAATAAGTGTATGACCTCTGGCCAATGGATTTTTGTTTGAAAGGTATGAAATGATATTGTCTCATAGTGGAGCGTGTCGGATAATTGTGTGTTGACTGGCTAAATATGTTATTTTTATGATAGTAACTAACTATTCTTAGGTAGAACAGTTGACGAATATCTAGTATATTTGTTTCAAGGTAGAGATTATTTGACGAGTAAAGCATGGGTCTTTTAAGAATTATTTTTAGGATTCTGTGTTGAATTATTTCAAGGGGGCGGAGATGTGTTTTTAGAGCGCTACCCCAATTACTGATACAATAGCTCATATGGCTCTCAACTAGGGCATGATAAAGAATTTTTAACTGATTTAAATCTAATATATCTATTAAGTGTTTAAATTTACTAACTACAAATCTTAGTTTTTTACACACATAATTTATATGTGTATTCCATTTAAGGTGCTTATCAAGGAAGATCCCGAGGTATTTTATGTGGTCTTTACTTTTAATCGAAATATTTTGGTTAGATATTCTTATATTCAGTTCATTAAATGGCGGAGTTGTCAGTTTGTTACAGTGAAATGCAACATAGTACGTTTTTTCTAGATTTAAGGTTAGCAGATTGTGGTTGAACCAGTTCTGTATTTTGTGAAATTCTGATTCGACTTTGTTTTTCAAATCTATCCATGTTTTATCTTTGAAAAACAATGCCGTATCATCAGCGAAACCAATAACCTCTGACTCTGGGTATATGTCAAACAACCCATTGACATATATATTAAATAGCGTTGGTCCAAGTATGCTTCCTTGAGGGATGCCACAGCATATTGATAAGCTTGAACTGCATATATCTCCTAATTTAACGTATTGTTGTCTTTGTGTTAAATAGCTTTCAAAAAGTTGGTATGTATTTCCCCTGATCCCTATATCTTCAAGACTATTTAGAAGTTTTGAGTGGCTTAGTGTGTCGAATGCCTTTGACAAATCTAGAAAAATACTTAGGCAAGGTTGACCTTCGTTCATAGCTTCATTTATTTTTTCAGTAAGCATAAGTATTGCGTCTTCAGTAGATACTTTTTTTCTAAAACCATATTGATTTTTTGAAATAATTTTGAAGTTGTCTAGGTATGAATTTATTCGTGTTTCTAGTATTTTTTCGAAGACCTTCGACACAGTTGTAATCAAGGATATGGGGCGATAATTTGTTGCTATTTGGGGCTCTTCTTTTTTGTAAATAGGTATAATTACACTTTTTTTAAATATCTCGGGCCACAAACCTGCATTAAAACATTTATTTATCAAAAAAGTTAAGGGACCTATTACATTCTCAATAACTGCTTTCAGAGTTTCAGAGCGAATCCCGTCAATACCAGGAGATTTTTTTGTTTTTAAAGAAGAAATAGTGTTTTTTACTTCAGCCTCACTAACAGGGAAAAGGACAAAACTATTTTGGAGTGTTTTTCGCTTTGGTTTGTATCCAGGATTTAGGGGAATCTTTTTTGCCAGGTTTGGACCTATTTGTATGAAAGTGCTGTTAATATGGTCAGCTATTTCCTCTTTTTTAGTTAATATGTTACCAGTCGCATCCTTCATGGCGTCAATGTTGAAGTTTTTTGTTGTTTTATTGATCTCGTTGACTAGATTCCAAAGCTCTTTAGATTGTGATTTGTTGTTATTTATTAAATTTTGATAGTACTTACGTTTACATATTTTGATTAATGTAGTCAGTTTATTTCTGTAGTCCTTGTATTGATTTTTTAATATTAAATTATCGGGATTTTTTAGTAGATTTTTATGCATTTTATTTTTTATATTTATAGAATTAACAAGGCCATTGGTTATCCATGGGGTTAGTTTAGAGTTTTTTCTTCGTAATTTTACTTTATGTGTGCATGTTTCTATATTATTAAGCAATGTATTAATGAAATTGTTTACTGAAGAGTTAGGGTCCTGTACTTGGTAGATTTGGTTCCAATATTCTCGCTCCAACTGTTTGTTCAATTGCTTATAATTTATATAAGATCTATATTGTTGATGACTTTTGCGTGGTATATTTAAATTATGAATTATTTGTATAGCTGTGGTGTAGTGGTCAGAAATTGAAGTTTTTATTACTAATGGTATTATGTAGTCTTGAAAAAAAGGTATATCTGATTGAATAAAAACATGATCTAGACATGTTTTTGAGTTTCCCTTTACTCTGGTTGGACTATTTATTGTGGACATGAGTCCTTGTTCGTTCATTATACAAAGGTATTCATTAGTGGTATCATTTTCTTCCAAGAGATTGATTTTTATGTCGCCTAGGAAAACATGGTAGGTATTATTTCCTTGATTTTGATGGAGGTACTGTTGCAAATCTTGTAGAAATTGCTCAGGGTTCAAGGACGGGGACCGATAATATGCACTTAAGAGAACAGTCGTGCTATCGAGAGTATTTAATTCTATTTTTATTTGAATAAGGTTACTGGGGCCTAGTGGTATTATTTCATGGGAGTATTTGTAGCAAGATTTAATATATACAACTATGCCATCGTTCTGATTCATTTTGCTCAGATTATACAATATATGGTAACCGGGAATGTGAAATGAATCCAAGTTTTCAATTTCTCTCGTCTCTGTAAATACAATGCAATCTATTTCACTGATTATACTGCTTAGAAAAATTTTATATTCATCCAAATTTTTACTTACGCTAACTATATTATTATGTATAATGTTGAAACTATTATTACTTTTGTTTACATCTAATATATGTTTTAATTCGTAGCTGTTTTCCAGTGTATAGTTTTCAATATTTTCTATCCTAAAATTTCTTACAAAGGGATCCATAGTATATTGTATTTTTATTATAAAATTGTTAAATACGTATTAGTAAATATAGCTAAAATTAAACAATGCAATACGATATAAGTACAATAAAAAGATATATTTTTAAACTAAGCTGACCGTAGACGAAGTTTGGCTGATGGGTCTAAAGCAATTTTAGCTGGTTGTTTCGGTATGTGGGTTTTAGAAGTATTGTCCTGTTTGTTTTTTGTACAAGCGTGTGCAGCAATTGTTGGAGGAGGAGAATTAAAGTTACTTGTAGTGGGAGTAGCCGGTGTACTGTTCGCTTTTGGAGAGTCTTCCTCCTCTTCTTCTATCTGAAGTAGTTCTTCCAAAGAATAGCAGGTCTCGTCAAGCCACAATTTATTGTTTTTTATAAGGCACCTGTGGTATTTACCGCTTTTTTTGTAGCTTACTAAGTAACCTTTCAAAAGTTTATATTCTTCTCTCTGGGTTGGTGTTAGCTCGTCAGAAATTGATATTCCAGTATTTTTAAGTTTATTTCTATTCTTCAGAATTTCTTTTTTCTTTAAGTAGTTCGTAAATTCAATTTTAAGTGGAGCGGTATCAGACTTTCCTAATTTATAATAGTTGTTTATGTCTGTATCTAATACATCCACTTCAACTAAATTATGAATTTTAAAAATGATAAAAGCAGAATTTATGTCTTTGGTTGGTGTATTCAGACCGAAAATAATTATGTTATTAGTCACTTTATCTCTTTCTAAATGCTCAATTTTTTCTTTTAGGGACAGATTTTCTTCCTCTAATTGTTGTATTTTACTATTTTGTTTTTTATTTTCATCAGTAAGCGAGTTTCGCATGCCTCAAGCGAATTTTTAAAATCTTTTCTACTAAGCTTGATCTCATCTAATATTTTATTTGCAGACTCTTCTATAATTCTTTTTACTGTAGCCTAATTCATGATCGTTTTTATGTAGTATATTGTTTTAAGTAGTGTTAAAAGTGCGTGGCCACCTTTATTAAGTAAAGAATATCTTTATCTTATCATTAATTGTAGTAAAAATAAAGACACTGTATTGAATTTGAGATTTGTTGGGTTATATTTTTTTATATTTAAGTAATATATTGGTAATACATACATACGTTTTTACTTGAGGGTGACAGATGCATTCACTTTCACTAGGAGCATTTGTATTTAAATTATAAACTGCTATATTTTGAAAAAATTTTTCGTTTTATATATGACAATAATTTCAAAACATCTACACACAAGGTGACCACACGAATAATACAATTAACAACTTAAAAATAAAATGAACATACATATATGTATTTTAATAATGGTAGTTATCATTTTGTCCGTTTAAAATGTTTCTCTTAGTTTATAGGTAATTTAAACAACAATAGTAAAAATTTAAAATTATGGGCACCAGAAATTTTCGAATAAAAATTTATAAATTGTTTTAAATGATATATATAATTTATATTTAATATTAATATTAATATTTATAATTAAGTACTACCAGAAAATCCTCATCGTGTTGAACAAAGAAGGCCGCAGAATAAGAACCAAGGTTTTCTTCTTACTGTTGGTTGTATGTCCTTGTAATGGTTACCTTTTGTGCTGTGTGAGTATTCTTGTTGGCAATTTTTAGTCAGATTTTTTTTTAAATTGCATACATATCTGATACAAATCAAACTCCTAAAAGATAGAAGCACATCTCACAAAAGTGATATAAGGTTAAATAAAAAATCTTGTGATTTGCCAAATCATAATATTGAAAATGGACATCATGAATAAAGTCATTTTTTCAGAAAATAATTATTGAAAAAGACTTTACTTACGAAGTTTTTGAACCCCCTTTCAACCAGAATGCCATAAATAAAAAAAGAGATACACAACATCTTGTTAACAATTATTCTTTTCTTCTCTCTTTTAATCGATAGAACACAAAATTAAACATTGGCTCGTAAATTAATTCTTTTATAATTTTTTTATTTATACTTGAAATGAAATTTTTAACACTCGTTATATTTTTGTACTGTTTACACTGAAACTGTCTAAAGTTTGAAAAGTTCAATTGCCATCCAAATTGATTATATTTATATAAAAAAAATATTTTTATCTTTTCCTATGATTGTTATTAAACTTACTTTATAATAATTTTATAACAAATACTCATAATTTTTTAGCCTTGATAAAGAAAATCAATTTTCCGAAAGGTCAGCGTAGCATATAAGAGTTTTTCTTTCTTCGCCCAAATTAATTTGACGACAACCCCATTACAAAAATTTTAAGTTAAAATATAATCGTCAACAATAAACAATTAATTCTATTATATGTATATTTTAAATTGTCAAAATTAATATGGTCATATATTATCTACGAATTTATATTTTGTTAATTGACCATTTTAATGCTTTATATTTTTCTGTTTTTTTAACAATAGTTATAGTTATTCTTAATATATTGTATTTTAATTTACCTATTTATATTTTTATATTTTTTCTACCATTTAATTTTATATGAAAATAATAGTTTCATTTAAAGAACACTTTATTATATTTTTTAATATTTCCCTCATGAGAGAAATAAACAGTTTCCTAAAGATTGAAA
Source organism: Hermaeophaga mercurialis (assembly GCA_951812935.1). Classification (NCBI taxonomy): domain Eukaryota; kingdom Metazoa; phylum Arthropoda; class Insecta; order Coleoptera; family Chrysomelidae; genus Hermaeophaga; species Hermaeophaga mercurialis. Next base: position 38,238,499 of record OX638363.1, read on the forward strand.
ATAAAATAGAAACCTTTGTTTTTTGATGTAACAATTATTAAAAAAAAATAATTAGTTTATATATATGTATATACGTATATATATATATATATATAGGGTGACGCATTAGTGTAGTAAAGCTGGAGTAGTCCATTATTAATGAAGTTACAAAAAAAAAGTAGTGACAAAACGTGAAAGTAGTCTTGATATTCACATTTTAAAATTAGTCCCAAATATACGAAGTGTCGGACCAAAGTTATGTTTGTTTAAATAGAATACCCCGTATATTTTTCCATTTTTATAAACCTCGTACATACCTGATTTCAACGATGTATCACACTTCATGTCTATTGTGTTTAATAAAGGATCTACAGCCACCTGAAAATCACATTTTTTTGAATTTAGATGTTTGTACCAGCCAAACCATGGAAAAGCAATGGAAATAGCTTACATGTCCGTTTCCTAACTTTTTAAGTTATATAGAATGGCATTAAAAAATATTTAATACAGGGTGATCAAAATCAAACGGGATTTCAAATTTTTTACCACCCTGTATCAAATATTTTTTAATGCCATAGCAAAGAACTTGAAAAGTTAGGATAGGGACAAGTAAGCCGTTTTAAATTCAAAAAAATGTCTTTTTCAGGTGGCTGTTGACCTATTATTTCACATAATACACATCAAGTGTGCTCATCGAAATCAGCTCGTCAAGAGGTTTATAAAAATATAAAAATATACGGGAGTATTTTTATTATTAATTAAAAAATATTATTAAAATGAAAAGAAGACTAACAACCAAAAAAGCAAAAAAGCAGGCCCCATAAAGCAGTAACAGAACTCAAAATGTCATTGAGTGGATAATACAGTAGATCTAGTGTCTTCTCACTTTGATCTAAAGCTGATCGCAATTAAATTACAAATTTATTTAAATTTCATTCAGGAATCATTTGAAAACATGGAAAATTATGGTCAATAAAATAAAATCTCCGAACGTTACATTTACATTGAAATGAAAAACCTATCCATCTGATTAGTAAAATGATTATTTACCTCAAACAAAATATCTCAGGTTTTCGATTAAAAAATCAGATAAGTAATCAGTATATATAGCAAAAATTTTAAAGAACGTTCTAAGAAGAATAGTTAACTTAATTACTAATAAAAAATATCTGCAGATGTTCTTAAGCAAAAGCAAGGACAAAATTTTACTGAAAAGTATGCCAGTGCATTCTTCATTCGCGCATGTATTTTATTTTACAACAATTGTTAACTACGCAGATTTAAGTTTCCCAGCCCAGACCATCTATGGAAGGGGGAGTATTAATTGATATTATGGTACAATACGCAATACTTTAACTGGTCAGTCGATTAAATTATTACGAAATAAAAGAAAGATTATTTTTCTTTCTATTTAACATACGTAACCCTTGGATTATATATTTAATTACATAATTAATTAGTTTAAGTAGCTATTGGTAAATTTTCCCCATTTTAACTAGTAGAAGTTTCAGGACAGATACCTTGAAGTTTCTCCCAACTTACTTTTAAAACAGGCCAAAGGCGAGCTACGATTCAATGAATCGATGATATTGGTTTAAATGGCCAGTTTTTCCCAGGCGCCATTTTTTTCTTCATAGATAAAAATTCTCCCACTTTTCTAATTATTGTCTTCTTAGCAAATCAAAACTTACACTTTCTTAAGTTAAGCTTGGATTTGATATATCGCGATCAATCAAAATAGTCACTTCTAGCCCAAAGGTTCTTATTCAGAAAGTGGAGCCCTCATCGAAAATTATTTGGACTATTCAAAATTACCATGGGTTTCCGGTATTTATAAAGTACTGATAACAAGTAGAGCGCATACCTAAACTACTATACAATAAATAGAAAAAAATTTGTTTCTTTTTAGATAAGTAATAAAAAGTGTACCGTTCTATTTTAAAAAATATATGTTTAGGTTGGGCTAGCAGCTAAGGAATATTCAGTATAATTTTGCTAAGTAAACTGTTTTGGTTTCAATCTAATAAAGGAACTGTTGGACCTTTATATACTATTGGGACACCTTGTATGTTTACGCAACCTGGCAAGCAACTTTTGTCCCATATTGCACATCTTGATCTCTCGAGATCTCAAACTTCACTTTCTACTCGTTTTTATTTTTAAACCAAGAAAACCCCAATGGTTAATAATAAAATAGTAAAATAATAAAAATATTTATTTATTTTCCTATTGCGACTTTGCCCCATAACTTTCGTTCACGTAATATTATATAAATAGCAATTGTCATAAATTGGAGACTATTAAATAAAAAATAAATTCTTTGCTCAGGGTAATATTTAACTAAATCCCTGTATATCTATCGTAATAATATAAATAATATAAAAATAACTACTTGTATGGCCTTACCTTTCTAATTTTACGTTTGTTGTGACACTGTAAAGATATGCTTATCACCTTTGGGTGACTTAATTAGAATCTTGTAAATTTTATGCTACCGAAGATTCTGTCATACAGAGTTGATTTCATGCGATTACCTAACGACTAGTATCCACTATATACTCTGGGTTACTAGATTGATGGTCCAGTCTCCAGTTTACTTCTAAAAACAGCTTTATTTACGATAAGAGAAATGTGTCCTAATTGTTTATAAAATTATTATTATTATGTTTTCTGGATTTACTTTTGGGAACGTTTTGAAACATATTTATTGTAAATATACAGGGTGTTCCAATATTCGACCGACAACGCTTAACAGATGATAGCCCTTGACGAATGATGAAGAATGAGATAGGAACATAAACCCTTAAAGTGTTTAGTTTCTGAGATTCAGGGTGTTAAAGTTGCAAAACTAAAATGATTTTTTCTAAATATTCTGAAAACATTTTAGATTTTGATTTCAAATTTTGGACAAAGTTCCCTAATTCGTAACCTAAAATTTTACAGTAGATTACAATTTTAAATATTCATCCAGTGGCATACTGCAACCCTTAGGCGTAACTATAACACCCCTAATTTGCACGTCAGTGGCTAAGTTACTATTTTTTGAAGCTTTATCTAGTTGATTATTCATTTTTGATAAAAAAAGTCAGTATCTTTTATAGTGCCAAGATCAACCGTTTTCCAAATATTTGGCTTTAAAAAGAAGTCTACAAGTCGTTTTTATCATGTCGACTTGGAATATTTGAATTTATTCCTAATAATCTTATATATATATATATCATTATGAATAACTTGAAAATAGTTAAATTTGACGAGTGTTTATACTGGTATTAACATATCGTAAATATACACGGTCTTATAAGCTTCTGTTATGGTACGGGCAAGTTAAATGTTGCATGGAATTCAGTTCTTGGGACGGTGGTGTCCGTATTTTAAACCCTATATTAAAGTGATATATGAGGTAGTAACTTAAAGGAGTTTTATTCCCTTGCGCCGTAGTATATGCTGGTTGTTATTTATACAAAGTCAAATTAACAAAATGGTAATGAAATAAAATATTTAGATTTGATACATGATAGATAGCAAACTTATTGATTATGCATCTACGAGTAAAAGCATAGGAAAACAAATCGTCTAAACATTTCATTAACACTTTTTTATTTATATGTATATTGGATGTCCAAATTTTGATTTAATATAATTTAATAAGTTATAAAGTGTAAAGATGGAACAATTTCTTGTATGTATAAATTAAGGGATTTTTATAAATATAAATTACTTAAACTGTCACCTTATACTTGATAGAAATGAATACGATTAAAATAATAAGATAGCAAATGCCAACAATTTCTTATAGAGGTTCAGAAAGTACCTAAATGACCATAGGCAAAATTACAAACAGCGGTCAGCGATGTGTCTTCTCTTAACCAAACTAGAGATAAGACCACGACTGCCGGTACGCTACTATCTTATTGACTGGAACGATGTTCCCACCTCTTAATGCGTTCTCTCTTTCATAACCAGTTCTTTATCACTCACATGGATTCGTGTATGGTTGCAAATGTTCAGGCCGAATCTGTATATGGGTAAGGTTGCTTAAGTCGTACCCCTTAAGACAAAAGTTGTATAAACCTTAAAATTTATCAAATAAATAAAAATTAATTGTGTTATCCAAAACTTGTGTTAATATTGTTGTTATTTATGATAACGAAATTAGAAAATCTATATGCTTTCATGAAAAATAAACTAAATGTTTAAAAACTTACATCGGTTCGACTTAGGTAACCGGTTTCCTAAATCGTACCACCTATAGCCTAAGTCGTACCTAAGAATTCAATGAAGCAACAATAATAATTAAAACGTAATTTTTATTAATCTATTTACATAACATATAGGTATTTACTTAGTACAAACATCACATGCGATTTTTTTTTGTTTTTTTGTTAACTCCAGCGCATACATCGTGCACCCATGATTTGCACTTCAAACACTGGATCATATTTTCCTCCCGATCTTCTCCACAAATAAAACAAAACCAATCGCTTTTCTTCTTTTTAATTTTCAGTGCCAATTCCTTTTTGTTAGTTATTCCGCTTCTTCAAGCCCAAAAAAGCTTTATTCTAAATTGAGAACGTGTGCAACCAACTCCTTCTCCATATTTTCAGTCATATCCTTAGGTCTTCCAAATTTGGTATTCTTATTTATTCCTTTAAAATGACGTCGTAACGTTGGCTTAGAGATGTTGTATTGTCTATGAGCTTCATTGAATCCAATAACTCCCTCCGATAATTTGGTTAACGCCTCGTCCATATCTTCTTGTTTCCATTTATTATAAATTCGCTTTGACAGAGTTGACATTATTATGGCCTAAAAATAGGAATGGAAGCCGTCAGTTGAGAGTGGGTAAAAACAAAAAGTAATTTCTTAAGTCGTACCGGTACGATTTAGGAACTTCATAGGGGTACGACTTAAGACACGGCACAGATTAAATTTAAGAGTAAGCATAACCTAACATTGAAAAACATTAATACGATTTCGATTCGACCAAACGATTACGTAAATGCTACTGAATTTATACCTAATAAGAAACATAATTTTACCAAGAGTTTACTTGCAAAATTAACTACCAAACATATGCAGAATACTATAAGAAAATTGAAATAAACTTACTTGATGACAGGATTTACAATAAGGCTGGTTTATAGCAGCAATAATACGTAAAGCAACTTGATTGACTCAGATGTATATTTGCTTGCCGTTATATGTGGTGTTAGCGTCTTAGTTCGTTAAAAATTCAAGTGGTACGACTTAAGCACTGGTACGACTTGAGCAACCTTACCCTACTAACAAAGTAAGTTCGATTCTTAGTTGTTGCAATAAAAGTAATCTTATGTTACATGAAAGTATATAACCGTTTAAAAGGAAAAAAATTAATCATACAGATAACTTTCTTATTTCTATTCTTTTGATTAGTAATATAAAAAAAAATATTCTTCATGCAAAAAAGGGAACATAAATAATCCTTTATCTACGCAAAGTACTTACACAAGAAGATCATTTTATACATGTAGTTAATATCAGTTTGTGTTCTCTTACTTAATGTCTATTTTTTAATTATTTTTGGTGATAAGCAATAAAATGATATTTTTTTATAAAATATCTTTAGAAAAAGCGATAAACAATGAGGCTGTATAAAAAGTATTATTTCATTAGTAATTTAAAGAACAAGAAATTGTCTTATCTACGGACAAATAATTTGTTGTGTTAGAACGAATCAGAACATTATAAATACGGAGTAACTTTTTAGTGTTCATAACTCCGTTGTTATAAAGGATATGCAAAAAAGTTATTAATCACTCTCTAGAGATTGATATATTTTCCATGTAAGAAGCATATTGTTGCCTACAATTTTTGTAAATAAACAAATGTTAGTGAGTCAAGTCATCCGCCAGTGCTGGGTGAAATGCAACCAGAGAGGAATTGGTTGTAATTTTAAATATACCAGAGTCGCTTTTTTTAACTACCATAAAGAAAATAGAAGTGACTATAAAAGAAATCTTTTATGACTAAATGTTACGTTATAGTTATAGCTACTTTTCGATATTTCAAATTGAGGATTGAGAACATTCTCGTACCTGTGGCCAAGCTTTTCAATACCGTCATTATAAAATGTTCTGGCCAATGAATTAAGATAAATCTTGACGTTGTTTTGGAGCTCGTCGTTAGTTTAGAAGCGCTGTCCTCTTAGCCATTTCTTCAATTTAGGGAAAAGATGAAAATCACTCGGTGCTAGGTCCTATTAAGTTGCGCAAGGTGCAGTTGAGCTGTATCAGCACTATAAGAATGGCAGTTCTCAGGGATCATAACGACTCCAGAAGTTTTTTCCGTACACTCGTCTTATTTTTCGATAAATTTTTGGTGCACTATTCTCTTCTGCTTCTAAGAAAGGAGTAACACTTTGCAATTGGTGCTTGGCAAGACAATCAATTAAGAAGTCCATACTTATGGTGCTATAGCTTGACTGACTTCTTAAATTGGACAGTGACAGACCATGTAGTACGAATGATGCAACATCGCCTACTGTGCAAATCATTTGCGTGCAGCTTGTCCAGCGTTTATGCTGTGAAATCGGAGGTTAAAACGTTTTAAACTGGGATGTACTGATCACTTTATATATGTAGTTTGTTGATTTAACATATACATCTATATTTATTTGGTAAACAACTAAACATATAGGTCAAAGTTTTCATATATTTTAAAACTTTTATTATGTTTTGATGAAATCATCATCAATCTCTGCTTTAATTTAAAAATGTTGTGTTTTAAATTTCTATATAAATACATTAATATATAAAAATAACAAAAATTAATGTGCAATTAATTGCCGTAATATTATTCTTTTCTATCCTATACCCGCTATAATTTACCGCTGTAAATCTGTTTGTCACAACACCAGCATAAAATGATAAATTAGGAAAATAGTCGGAAAAATGCAAATTGGATTAAATCCAGGTGGGTCAAAAGGTGAACCAGAAAACATCTGTGGGGGAGACCCTTGTAATCCTTTTCAAATTACTGATGAGAACGTAAATATTTAAGCACTTAAATATATAAGAGGATAATATTTTAGATAGGCGGTTTATGTAATCACAATTAGTAACCCTGAATAACTTTAACCTAACTGAATAAACAGTAAAATACCAGTTATGAAATAATTTTATTAAGCATTATTTTAATGTGTCTCTTACTTTTCTTTAATACATTATTTTTATTTTTTTCAGGTAATAGATCTGCATTGCCTGCCCCTACGATCTGTAAAATAGGAGAAATATACCACATATATCCTCGGTTTATAATCACGAAGGCCAACACAGTATACAAGATAGGTAAGGTTCAATTTTTTCAATGCTTCACAAATTAACGTTTCTATGTAAATGTAAATTCGGCTGGAGAAAATTTTGTTTCCTAATGACTTCGTTTAAATTTTAAAAGTAATAATACCAATTATTATTGTACTAGTGTTCCTATTATACACTTTTTCAACTGTATGGATGTTTACTTTCCTTTATTATTATTATTATTATTTAAGAACACTTATTAATCACTTATATTAATCAGGATCCAAAACTTCCTTGAAACCAAAATGTATTCCTATTTCAAAAGTCAAGTAATTGGCCTTTCTAAATCCCCGAAATATCTGACTAATAGTAAAAATAGAGCTTCGATTGACCCCTGAGGATTTTATCCTTTTTCCTCGACTCCCTGTTACTTTTTTCTTTACTTAATTTCCAAGGAAAGAAGTAATTCAACAAAAAATATTGTTAATAGGGATTAGGTTTTAAAATAAAATTTATTCATTTTAAACCGCACGTACTTTTTTATCTACCTTTTATTTATAGAGAGTGTTACTTTAAACATATGCGATTTTTTCTTATGGTACATCAAAAATTTTATTTGTTCAACGTCAATTTATAAACTCGAGAAATAAAAAATCGCAGAAAAGTGTTAAGAGGTGAACACCTCACCGCAAATTACGAAGAAGAGTTGTAGTCTAAAATCCAGCTGCACATTTCTGCAGGTATAATATATCTCTTATCTAGATAAAAATTGATTTTAATGTAAAATTAATGGCAATATAATACATTGATGCCTGATTGGCTATCAAAAATGATAGCAGCCAATAATTGCAAACTTGTATGCCACAAAAATATAAGCAGTAACAAGAGTCAGCTTTAATATTAATTATAAATCAAATATTTAGTATTATATAATACAGAGGAACAAACAAAGAGAATTATACAGAATTACTTTCGTAATATTAACTTACGTTTTATAATTATAACTTTTTTTAACACTTCTTCTTTTAGATTTAGAGGTAACTGCTGATGTTTTATTTATTTTGTCAAAAATATTTTTTTTGCAAACCTAATATTAACTGGTGACAATATTTTCTTAAATCAAAATTATATTTTTAACCTCAACAAATACATTAAGCCCAAGACACAGAATCGCACCTACCTCTGTTCCAGATATTTAAACTATTAATACGTTACCAATTCTTATTGTATGTATTGTGGTAATTAATGTACGTAAGAGGAAATATTTTTGTGGTTTGAATGATTCTTATCTTTGGGAAGGTACCGAGAGAAAAGAAGTTGTGTAGACCGTTCGTGTTGTGGTGAACAAAGACGCGGCATGGTAGATGTGACTGTTATAGGTTATAAATTATAATTTATAAATAAATTAGTTGCATTTTTTTAATTAAAGGTATTTGCGGCCGAGTTTTGAGAGCCAACCAGGTATCAATGTATTTATTACATTGCCATTAATTATCCATTTAAATTAAGTTTCATTCCGCTAACAGATACCTTTAGAAATTTGTAGCGGGATCTTAGACTTATTGGTTTGTGGTTAGATGTAAATGCAAAATGTATTCAACAAATTCTGCACGTTTATGTTAATTGTCATTGAGATTTCGAGCTCAAGCGAACTATTTGCTTCTTTTTTCTGTTTATAAACTTTGTTTACCATGATAATGTCAAGTAATGAATGTAATTCTGTGGAAGTGTCTAAAATACCAACGTAAAATATTTTCAGTCTATTTCAATTATAATTTTGCTCGATGTCTCTTTAATTTCTGAATAATACCGATAAAAATAAACAATTTTTGTAGAAAATGCTATTTACAGACGAATCGACACCATTTCAGCACTGAAAACATTACGAATTTAGAATGATAGATTGACAAAAATGATGGTCTTTAAATATAATGACATCATAAAACATCAGAAAAACAATGTGGCTACAGCTAAACGGTACAGTACATTTACTTCGTAATAAAATAGCATATTTAATTCACAAATTTCCCAACAAGTGTATAGGTAGAGAGTGTTCCTAAGAATTGGTTTCCTAGATCACTGGCTTAACAATAAGAGTTCTTTTTCTGGAGATATTTGAAATAAAATAATATACTCCACTGACGACCGTTGAACATAGATAAATACATATCTGTATCTGTTTGCAACTGTAACTCCAGACATTTTGAGAATTATATAAAACAATTTTTAAAAATGAATCGAATTGTGTATTGAAAAAATGGAAACAATTTTTAACTTTCATTGTAAGTTTCAAATAGAGTACATTGAAATAAAGGATATTTTTTTGTGCAGGTGAAAGAATGGAAACAAGTCTAAAATTAGTGGATATATATATATATATATATAAGTTTAAAAGGAATGGTAATTAAACAAAATATTGCAATATATTGAGACTCCTATTTACTATCACCTTATACAAACATATAACGTTTAAATTATTTAGTGACAAAAATATAGATAGATAGATTACATTTTGGTGATGAAGAACGATCATAGTAGATCTCAAAATACTGTACACTATCTACTATGTATCTATTTTTAAACTATAGGGAGTATTCTCGTAGAGACTACCTAGATATCCCAATACAAAAATTTGAAATACTAAGAAGTATACTTCTTGTGAATACGTTTATGTTGACCACTGTTTGTTTCTATAGAAATTAAATAACAAGTTGTAATCTTCATTAATTTCTAAAAAAAGTAATGCCTTTACAATTTTCTAAGGGCTCGCCAACAGTAATGTAAAAAATGTTGTATAATTTGTGGGTAAAGCGGATATTTTTAATAAAATTCAAGTTCGTGAAAAACATTTTACTTTATATACAGGGTGATTCATAACTATTGGGACATAGGGCAGGTTATTTGGACCAAAATATGGCGATAGGACCAAACATACTTTAATAAAATATTGCTGTGGAATAAGATATAGGGCGTTAAAGTTGAAATTATTTTTCGTTTTTATCTGATAATGACACAATATATTTATCAATTGTTATCGAAATCGGCACAGAGAGATAGCTTTGGATAAGGAATATTATTTTATGTATTATTTCACATTTTGTTACAGGAGGCACCAGGTGAATGATTCCTGATGATGAAATTAAGTGGTAGATTTTTTGACGAAACTTTTTAGTGATTTTGATTAGAAAATATGATTTCATATTTAAACACGATAGTTTCACCTGTTTTCGAGAAAAACGCAATTGAACATTTTAAAATTTTCGAAATTTAATTACTAATTTTTTTCTTTAATAGGAGAGAGCAATTTCCCCTTTATGTTACCTCTAATATTTTAGTCAAAAAAATAATCGTTCACAAAATAAATTCCGTCTTCACATTAATAAAACTACAATATTGTGTACAACAGCAGTGTGTATACAGACTAAAAACCTGCCTCAGAAGCAAATTGCAGAAATAAAAAGTGAAAATTTAATTTAACCAGAAATAAATGTCAGCAGTAAACTCCTTTTTCAGGGGCTCAGGTGCTGTCTGCAGACTAATTTTATGGGTTTTCTTAAAGTACGAAACCAGACGAAGTTTTCAATGTTTAAACGAGGTTAAAAGTTATATATATGTATATAAATATATAAGGCGAATTTGAATATGTATGACACATATTGTAAATCAAAAAAAAAACAAACGAACCTCAGTCTATTGGCTGTACCAGCTTCTTGTATTTTTTATCTATGATTTATCACTACAAAGTTACATTCTTTTAGATATAATGTTTTTAACATCGCCATAAGTCTCTACTTTTTAATGTTTAATTATTCAATGCGGTCTGTATTTCTATAGTATCCAACTTATCAAAAAGCCTAATTTAATACTAACTATCTGGATCAACTTCTAATTCATGGATCACCTTGGATAATATTTCGTGCATCAATTATTTATCCTACGTTCCTTATGTGTTTTAAATAACAATTGATTAGACTTTAATGATGCTGATTTCCTTAAGCGAAGAGCCTCTATTTCAAAACTGAAAAATTTAAATAGGTATGTTTACAAATACAGATAATTTAAACTTTACCTTGATGAACTTGTAACACATATAAATGCAAAATGGCCCTCAACGCGTTAAAAAAGTCTGAAGTCACGTTCCAAACTCAACACAAAACTCATTTTCAACATTACATGGCAAAATTACATGCAGAGGCGAAATGTGTTACATTTAATTAGTTGTTAATTACGAAAAGGGCTAATTATTCTTGATGTAATTAAGGTGGCCCAAATACAGGCACGTTCTTCGTAAAATTAATGGCTAAGACTCTAACATGGAAAGTCCATAAGAAAATTGGAAAAAGAACTCATATTTTTCACATATATTGTCACCTGCCGAGACACCAGTACAGATGAGATTTGGCGGTAAATTGAAATTTTTGTAATAAGTTAACTTCTATTTATTTTGTTTTTTTATTATTATTATTTTCAGGTGGTAAATAATTAACATAAGACCCAAAAATTATTTTTTCTAAAATTAGTGTAAATAATTTCTCAACCGGGAATAGAACCGAGAACATTAAATATATTCAGTTTTTAAGACACCTATTAAACTATTAATTTAATTACGTATTTCCAAATAAGTCTCTGCTCTGCAGCATTAATATTGGGTTACCTCGCAAAATAGACTTTCAATGAAACAATAAAGATTTACAAGTGCAGGAATAACTATGGAAATCTTTTATTTGTTAATATGATGCAACCTTATGTTTTAATTTTATAAACTCAACGAGAACCCTCTAGAGTCTAGACATTGATACCATAATCTAAATTTTAAATTTAAATGTACATACTTTATACATACCCGTTAAATCTTCAATTTTCTCTTAAATATTTATTATACAAAACTAGCAAATAGCTTTGCTTTGGGAATCAATATGTTACGTGACTTTTAACTGAAGAAGTAAGATGCGAAAATATTCAAAATGTGCTTTCACAGCATTTGAATTCTGTCAGACTTATTATTTATTTAAACTTAATTAGAAAAACTGTGTTAATAGATTTTTGCAGCTATCGACTTAACAATATGCTGGAAAAATGTCTCCTTTAATTTTTCTATATCAATTTTTTATTACCGCTTATTCTGCTCAAAAAGTCAAGCTTTTTCAAGAGTTTGGCACATATAAAAAACTGCTTTAGACCGTCCAGACGGTTATGGTGGTGTCTGCATATTAATAAAAAATAATATTTATTTTTTATGTACTTCTAAATTTACAAATATAAATAGCTTAGAATATATAACCGCAAACATATCTTTGAACAAAAATTTTAGAATTAATGTATATTTGATTTACGCTAAATCACAATCAAAATTAACAAAAACGGAATCGAAAACTTTTTTAAAAGTTTAGATAAGCTTTATTGTTTATTATTCTGATAATAGTGGTATTAAGTGTAATTTAGTATTCTTAAATACAGATTCAGAAATTTTAGTTCCAAGATTTGGCACAACAAACAAATCAGCCATTGATCTCACTATTTGTACAACGGATTTATCAGTAACGTATAAGTGGAGGGCAGAAAAACTGCCGCTAGATAGCTCGATTCATTTTCCTATTTTAGTCGAGTTATATTTTCAAAATAATGTAAATAATGTAATGCTAAAAAACCAACTATTACTAAGACATATTGGACATTTTTTTCTTCTCTAATGGATCAGGAGCCCCTAAAAATGCTTCTAAAATAGCATTACCTGAGAAGTAAATAAATTCCAATCCAAAACCAAAATTTAATAAGGTTTGGTGGACTCAAGAGTGTAAAAACGTTATTAAACAGCAAAAAGAAGTCTTTTTTACTCTTTAAACAGAATCTAACTTAAATAACTGTTTGAAACAAACCGTCGCACATGCCTAAAAAATAATAAAAGGGAATCTTGGAAAATGTTTTGTAAAGGATTGAATAGGGATACACTAATTAAAGACATTTGGAATCACATTAAAAAAATAGAAAATGTATACAAAATGTAAGAATTTTTTAACAAGATTGCCCCAGATAGAGTTGAAACCGCCATTGTATAATTCAGATCAAATAGACAGTGAATTTACATTTATGGAACTCGAAAGTTGCTTAAAAAATAACACAATCTGCTCGAGGCCTGGATAATATACATTAGAAAATGGAGCATGTCTCACTTTTTCAAGCAAAATGATATTTCTTGAGATAATTGATAAAATATGGTCTGATGCTGAAATTCCTGATTCATGGTAAAATTATTCTGTAGTTCCTATACTCAAATAAAAAAGTAACCCAAATATATCTTATTCATATAGAGTGATATCACTAGCATCATGTACACTGAAAACCTAAAGACTAAATCACTGGCTAGAAAAAAAAAAGAATACTTTATCTAATCAGTGATATTAATATAGGTTTTACTGTGAGTAAATCAGTACCTGCAATTTTCGTAGATATAGAATCAGCATACGATAATGTAGTTTTAGATATTCTTTTCGAGAAAATGATGAGCATTGGCCTGTGGGCAGATTTTTCAACACAGAAATTAAGAAACATACACTAAACTAGATATTATAATAACGAAATTAAATAACTGGTGTTAACGAAAAGGCCTGACTGTCAAAGTCAAAGTCAAAGACGAAATTATGTATATTCACCAGTAGCAGGAAACCTGTACCATCCCAAATTACGTTTCTATCTTTCAATCTACAGTTTCGTACGTCTGTGAAATATTTGAGTAAGTAGTTAGACAATAAGCTCTTATGAAAAACACACATAGAATACATAATTGAAAAATCCGTAAAAAGTTTAAAGATTTGAAGATCTGTATGTGGTAATGGGAAGCAGATCCCAATATAAAAATCATATTTGCGATTATTTCAGATTACGGAAGCTTTTTATATGATCAAGCTGCACCGACCCATTTAAAAAAGATAAATTCATTAGTACATAAATGCCTTAGGCTCTGTATTGGCGCTCTAAAAAGTACTCCAATAATAAGTTTCTATGTAGAAACTGGAGAACTACTTCTTAATTCTTGAAGAAAAAAGTTAGTTGTAAAATTTAGTACTAAATTAAGTCAAAATTTAACAATGGTTGAGGTTTATAGTCTGTTATTGAGTAAAAAGATAATTTATTTTTAGCACACGTTGACCCTGGGTACCTTTTGGATATTTATAACATCCCTAAAATAAAGTACATATCTTTACAAGATTATTAAAAAAATACCTACTCAACACAAATATCATTCAATCAAGACGTTCTCTCATTATTTCCTAACTTCTGCGCTATTTTTACCGGTGCGTCTAAAGATTATATGAATGTAGCCTGTGCATATTATAATATTTACAATAACACCAAAAAATAATTTAAACTCAAAGAAAAGTTTTCAGTTTACTCCGGTGAACTCATTGTTATTTTAGAGGCGCTGAAATATATCAGTCAATTGAACAAATACATATATAATTCTATCAGCTAGTAAAAATTCCATTTATAAAATCAAAAGTTCGATATATCCAAACAATTTAAATTATATTTTATCTACATTTTTTAATGAAATAGCAGTTCTATCTCAAAAGAATATGGAAGTAGCTTTCGCATGGATTAAATGACATTTTGGCAACCAACAAAATAAAGAAATAGACGAAGAGGAAAAACAAGGAATCGTAAATGGGGAGCAATCGAACTATAAATATACCAAGTGTTAAGTTTCCTCATCAATGACTAGTCTAGTCAAGGAGCAATGTAAGAGTTTCGGGCATTTGAGAAAGGACTTTACTATAAATCTATACAAGCGGACTTACCAGGAAACCCTGATATTACAATGTCACAGAAAGTAAAAGGTTTATTTAAACTATTTACAGAATTAAAACTATTCATACGATGACTCCATCATACCTTCACAAAATGAAAATGTCTGATTCTAAAAATTGAGAATGCTGTGAAGAGGGTAATCTTGAACATTCAATTTTAAGATGCAATGAAATATTGGACAAGGTCCCATAACTTTTTTATTAATAAACGTATTTTAATAACAGTTGTGTCATATCTATTTGAGTGCAATCTAAATACAGTGACGTACTCATTTTCTTGATAAAAAAATCTCTAATAAGATTTCTGGATTTTCGACTATGAAAAAATATCGTAGTGTGCCTAAAAATAGGAATAACTCTTTGAAACGTTTTCTCCAAATAAAGTTTTTGATGCACAATATTGCAAACAAAAATTGTCGAAATCGCTTAATAACTTGGAATACTATGGTGGTTTTTCGAATTTAAATGGGTCCCTCTGTATATAAATGCATATGACGCATAAAAAAATATATGTAAATATTTAAATTTTATTAAATACATCCTTCCTGTAGTTCTGATTGTTATGCTAGTTCCCAACAACAAAGTTGCTGCTGAATCGCATCTGAAGCAATCATTATTTCAAATGAGATCTGTGATGTGGAAATATTTTATTAATACGAAATTGTATTCGACGTAACAACGTAATAATAAACGAGAAGTAACAAAAGATTAATCCGACTTTGAGGACTCTTAGTTCTTGCTTTTGAATTTAATGACAAAATTTCCACTTTTTCTCTCATCCTATTTTTAATAGACATGAAATTACGTGCAAACTAATTCACGGTACGATGAAAAATGATAGCTTGCGTCTTCAATTTTTTACATATGCAAGAAATAAGGTGGTTCCTGATGATAAAATCTTTAAACAAAACATAAAAATGATCATTTTTAATAACAAATGTAGAGGGGATACATAAAAATAGAAAATTGCGCGAGCTATGGAAGGTTACTCTAATTATTTTAAGAATAAAATAAGGTGAACAGCCAGAATATAGATATTGTATATTTCTTAGCAGTGCTCCGCAGAGTTTATGAGACTACATACCACTAACTAGAAAACTGCACTCAAAGTGACCTTATACTATATTAACTTGTATGGGATTATTGTAAGGACTTTATGAAGTTAGGTAATCAGAACAAACTGACTCTAAGCTATAGTCTAGGGCACCAATCATCAAAGGAAACAAGAAGGCAGAAGCACAGACAAAAAAGAGTCACTGCAGGTCCTTAAAGTAACTGTGATTAATCAACTGAGTGCTACATTGATAACAGAAAACAGACAGATTTTTATTAAATTATCTTTAAAGATATCAAACTCAGAAAATTATAGGGGTCATCATCCAATTAAATCAAAATATGTACAGCTATATGAAAAACAAACACCATCCGTACAAGGATAGACATAAACATGATGTTTTACTTGGGAAGTGAGGTTTTTGAAATGGCTGGTTTACGAATTGATATACGTTAATTGAAAATATACTTGTATGATTCTGTAATATTTTAAAGTCGGGATCTAATCAAAATCTATATTTTCTTAATTTGAACGAAGAGCCCTAAAAAATAAAAAGTTTAAACCTATTTCGTAACGGTTAAATTTAAGATTGTATATAAGTCCTAGAATGTTGACTTTTCCAAATTTAATAAATATCCACTATATAAACTTAAAAAAAATGAATTGCAATAAGACATACTGATTGACTGATGGCAGGAAGTTTACCAAATTATAAAGACGTATTTCTCAAAGTGGTAGAAATTAAATTGTTCCTATAAATCAAAAGTAATTGAATGTTATTGAAAGTAGCTAGTTACTTCTTGGAAAAAAGGATACTTTGTAGAGATAGCAACGATTCGCAATTTATGTCCACCCACCTAGGTTTATTTATCATCTAAAAAAGATAAAACTTAATTTCCCTCCTTGGTGTTTTTGCACTCACTGGCCATACACAAAAGATATTAATAGTGATGGATGAGTCGTGGCGACGAGACCGTGCGCTCCAAATTAATGCTGGATCGGATTAATGATTATTTTTTTTCTCTCTCGATGATTGATAGATGAAAGCTTTCAGTTTTTTATGTCGGGTGCATCGCTGGCGGATCGCGTGTCGGTCAAAAGGTGTAAAGTGTATGAAGTTGTTGACGGATTCCGACTACAAATTGCATTTTCGGCGTGGTACGAACGCTGCGCTGTGACCTACAAATGAATTCAACACAAAGAGAAATTAATTAAAGTTGAGTGATTCCATTTTTTTATTTTGACAGATGTTAGATAATGAATTAATGCCGGTTATAACTTGTATAATAGAGCTGTTCTGATTCTCATATATGAGTACCCCAGATTTATTGCTATGTCCAAGACATTTTGAAAATGGTGTTATGCACATCCTAAACTAAGGTTAGGAACCTCCTCAAAATATATTTAAACCAATACATGAAAAGAGGTCTGAAGCAAAATAAAAAATAATCCTTATTATTAGAAGGTATCAGGATATAACTTAATTACTGCATATGTCTTATAGGAATTGCCAAAGGAAGGCTTTATTTTGATTATTTATTTCAAGGGCGATTGAAATTTATGCCATGCTCAGATATAATAACAATATAGAAACTAGTAAAGCCACCTCACAAAACCTAGATCATATAGATCAATTTCAGTGTTCTCAGTCATCTCTTAATTATCTTCTTCTACTATAAACGTTAGGACACATTACTGATAGATAAGAGCAGGTCTCTAATCACTAATGTGGGATCAAACAATCATAAATGTATATGTATATGAAGTACCTCGAAATACCGAAATATTAAAAAAGTATTATAAGAAATGAACATTTGCTGCAGAGCAATAGTACATACAGTGTATACTAATAGTATGTAAAAGTCCAACAGTTTCTTTATTAGATTGTAACCAAAAAATATAGCAATATTCTCGGCGGCATTAAGCTTTACAACCTAAAATTATTTTCACTTATACATAGTGTTCCGTAACCGCAGACGAACCTAAATAATATGGTACATTTTTTATTACTTATTTAAATTCTGCTGACTTTTGTAAGTCTCCGAATATAGGGTTTTTCAGATATAATCTGGACTTTTATATCAAAATCATTGTATATTGGTGAACCTGTATCTAAGTAGCAAAAATTATTTTTCCATATTTTGTACAATTATAAGTTTAGATGTGTGCTCTACTTTTATTTGTTTTATAATTTTTTGATAAAATCTTTAAAAAGCATACAGGGTATTTAATGCCGTGAGTAAGGTGAGAGTGAAAAATGGGAAAAGCAGTTCTTAGAGCGTTAGTCTGCATAAGCAACAAAATGAAAAACCAAATTCCAAATTACTACATGTACAATGTACTCCAGTTAAAGGCCGCCTAATCAGTTGAAAGCTACTCTTCCTTAAAAGTATATTGCAATATTTCAGGGAAAGGGAAATGAAAAAAAGAAGCAATATTTAAAATATCTTATAACTTCTTGCTTGAGAAAAAAATAAGGATTCTACTTATTTGTATAGGACAGAATTTGCATAGCTCATGTTTATTAAATCAAACGTCAAACCTCATCCTTGCTCATCAAAAGTTTCTTAAGTAGTGTTCTTTTAAGCTTTGGCCAAGACATCTGAGTTGCAAATAATCTGTGAAAAGATTTTTGTTAACTATGTTCTAATAGCCAATTTCGTTATTTATATTTTATGGCTAGTTCATCCTTTTTTTCAAACGATGCTTTTTTATTTTATTTCAACTTCATAGTACTATACCTAAATATTTTTCGGTGTCATAATAATCATTTAATACGAGATTTATTATTGTTGTATTATAAATTAAAAAATTTTTGTCGAAGCAATTCATGTAAATCTAATTAAATACAGATTTTAGACCACTTGAATTAGCTTTAGTTAATTGCAACGTTGTAGTGGTTGAGAGCTGATCCCTTTGTGGCAATAAATCGTAAACATTTAGCTTAGCTTTTGCGAAATAATTATAGAGAAACTAAACTTCATACAATATCCAAATATAGAGAAATAACTGCCTAATTAAATCTGAGTTTAAATTAGATTAGAAAAAAATTAATTTAATCTGTTCTTTATGTAGTCAGAAATAACTATGTCTTTAATATTTTGTATTATTTGATCTTTCCATCTCAACTTAGACTTGCCTTATGGTAGATATTTAGTACCTAAGTGTTGCACTATTTTTTCTGACCATCTTGTTCTCTTTGCTGTTATCACTTTTACCATATCTTCATTTTCTAAAATCTGTTTAATTTCATGGTTCATCAATAACCTTCTTTATGTTTTTTATTCCATATATTCGTTGCACTATTTTCCTTTTGAAATATCCTAATTCACCCTTGAGATTTTTTTTATTTTAAAGCATTAAAACTAGTTTATAAAACTTATCGTGAATAATTTTATGAATAATATGAAATGATAATTCCTGTAAACAACGATTACATTCAGACTCGAAAAAAGTTTCATTACTCTTAGCAAATGGTTACTACTGTCCGCATGAATTACCAGAAAAATACCTTCAAAGCTTAGGACTTAGCTTGTCATTTACCGCGCACTTTCTAAGAATTAGAGATCTAATCAATATTACAAATACATACTTAGTTTTGATCGCCAAATATATATTTCTCTCCTACTAAAATCTATATTCCAGACTCTCTACTAGCTGCACACGATAACTGCATATATCATATATTTATCTTTGTGGATAACATATGTTGTAAAAATCTGGACACATTTCTAGCTAGTGCCTCTAGTCGAGACTCAATATCTTCCGCTAAATATACTTTTCTATCTAAAAATAATTTAGCAAGTCTTACATAAACTAAAAACAGGTGAATTATTTCTCCTCCCAAATTACACGACGTCAATCTCCAGAAATAATAGAAAATTAAAACAAAACAATAACATTTGTCTCTTTCTTCTAATAA
This sequence comes from Hermaeophaga mercurialis, assembly GCA_951812935.1. Taxonomy (NCBI): domain Eukaryota; kingdom Metazoa; phylum Arthropoda; class Insecta; order Coleoptera; family Chrysomelidae; genus Hermaeophaga; species Hermaeophaga mercurialis. Next base: position 38,258,536 of record OX638363.1, read on the forward strand.
TTCCATAAACGAAAATAATTTTACTAAATCTAAAAAATAAAAAAGAAGTTAAAAATTTACCATCCATTTTACCAAGTAAAACTACAAAATTTAGAAGGATTATTCACTTCTTTCAAATAATCATTTCATAGAGAAATTCACATTATATTATTAAAAAAAACGAAAGATCTTTTCGCAAATATAAGACAATTAAATGAACTACTCAGAAAGACAGAAATCGTAAAACTCTGATTGTTTTGAGAACAAAAGTACGTATCAAATTTGAAGTTGTCACGAGACCTACGGAAAATATAATTTATTACAAAAGATGCAGCTAACTAAAAACACAAGAAAAGAAAACTTAAAATAATTGTTTCAATATGTACAGCTCAGTATCAACCCGCAACGTATGGCACCAAATTAGAAAAATATCAAAAGTAAGCAACATCTAAACCTACGTTTCCCTAACCAAAATAACCAAACTATTTTAGGAAATAGGTATAGCTAAACCCTTTGCATAACATTTTAAAAACAACTATAGTGGTAAATTCAGTTATCACTGGCAATAACAATACTTAATTTGCAACCTAATATCAATGGTGCTTAATCCGAAGAAATCTACGACATACTCCAAGCGTTGAATTATGCACAAAACTCAAATTTCCTTTAAACTAATATTTAAACAGACTCTCTAATAAAATAGAAGATACCGAAAAAGAGGCCTTTAGTAATGGAAATCGTGAAGTCGAAAGCGGAACGCTACATTCTGAAAAATGCACGCCGTTTTAATATTTCACATCCAGTAGCTAGATGTTATAATGCCATAATCATCTTAGGATTTCGAGTTCGAAACATTTTTTGTTTTTCGAAAATGTTGGTGATATATTAGAATTATCAACTAATCATTTCAGCCAGTTGGTGTTTGAATAGTTTCTCGATATTAAATTCGCCTACGACAACTCATTTTTTACTCTTCTCTTCATGCTTTAAACACACCACAAGTCATTAGTCACCTAATCTTTTACATGTTATCAGAGCGAAATATTTACATAAAACCTCCTCACAGCAACAAATTGTCAGACCCTGGCACATCCTGCAGTGAAGTACCTTAAGGTACCCCACTCAGTCCTCTTTTATGTATTTGCCTTGGTTTTTGCTGAAAATACTATTTAAGAGGATATTACATCTCTTAACAATGCTCTAATAAATATTAATCATTATATATTTTCTAAAGACTTAAGATTAGCTAGCCAAAAATGTGCTGCTGAACTTTTCAAGAAAACAATAAAAACTATTTTCGTCTTATCCATTATGATCAAATGAAAAATAATTTCCTAAAAATCTCATAACTAATATTTGGGCGCAATTTTTCAGGAACAGCTTATTTGGAAAGCACATATAGAGCTAATGACATGTAAGGTACCGAAAGCTATTAACTTGATTTAGTTGTTACGCGGTAAATGGTAGGGCAGTCACCAAGCTTCCCTTATTAATATCTATAATGTCAATGTTCTGCTTCTTCTTGAAATCTACCCCTATTAATGCCATATTATCAGCATATGAGAAGATGTTTCTGGAGCGACGAAGAGAAATTTTATCGGTTAAACATATCTCCAAAGTTGTTGCATATAAAGGCCCGGTTAAAAATTTACTTATTAATTTATTTACAACTTGGACTGAAAATTGCATTTACTGGAGGAGTACAAATATGCCTCTAATCATTTTTGAATTTCAATCTGTTTCCAGGTACCTCATATGATAGATTTCCCTATCATTTATTTCCACTTGAATATCAAATCCCAACCAGTCTAATTAATTTGTATATTAAAAAATAAACTAATTGCAATCAATTCTTCTACTCGAAAATAAATTTCATGGCTCCCAATTGTCACCTCTTTTTTACTGACGCTTCTAAAACCGATTTGGACGTAGGTTACAGGATATCTATCCTCTTACAGTTGAATGATATGCCATTTTCATTGCTCTACAAAAAAATTTAATTCTCAATATTTATTTATATAGCCTTCATTTTTTCTGATTCACAAAGTATCAATAAACACTTCTCCTCCTTCTCCAAATACCTCATTTTAAAAATGAATAGTTTCTTATACGATTTAGTCAAGTTCGATTAATTTAATCTTTCCAGTTCAACTAAATACAATTTGTTGCCATAAAAATATGATGTTTTCTTGTAAAACAGTAATGGTTTTATTATAATTTTATAATTATAAAAGAACAATTGTTTCGATAACATTGTATCCGACTATATTATTGATGAGTTTCTCCACAAGATAAAGTTTTGACGAAAACAGAGAGGATAATGGCGACACCATTAATTACGAAATCTATTTGATCTAATACAATGTAACTGGGCAGAAGAGTTTTCTTAGAAGCACAAAGTTTTAATAAGCTTTTGTTCTTCCACGTAAGATAGAACACATAAGTTTCATTTTAACTAATACGTCTTTGTTATTTTAATTTACCAAACTTTATTAGTATTTTATTTTCAATAGCATTATATATATTAAGTTTTATATTACTACATACTATATACTCTTTGTAAATTTAAATATACCTAACTTACAGTACGTTGCAAAAATAAAAAGTCAACACACACTGGATATATTTATATAATATATGATTATAATAATAATAATAATCGTATATATGAATTTCTTCATGAAATGATTTGCTATATAAAAGAAAATAGAATGCAAATGACGATGGGTGTTCCTTTTAAGTTCGGTAATTGACTTACTAATCTTAATATTCTAAAATGCTGGATTGGACGAAACCTAAACCTATCTAGTAAAGTTATGTTTTTTATGAAACTTTTTAAATTTGCACAATTGTAGTTTAATAACAGCTGTTCTCAGAGTTTCACCTCATTTAATATCTCAGGTTCTCGCTTTACTTTCTGTCCTGTCGATCGAGACTCTGGGATCTCAAGATCACCAACACTGATAAAAACTCGTATATAAATAAACTTCAATTTATTATATTAAAATAACAGCGGGCAGTAAGTCGTAGAAGATGAGCAGCCAAAATGTCTTAATATGTTCCAATAACTTTACCACAGAAAGTAATACAATACTATGATCATGTCCAGTCTATTTAATATCAATACTAGCAAGTACAAGGATTATCAGTAACTACAACTATTACAAAAAAATGTTCTGCAAATACAAAAAACTATAACATTGCAGCAATAGGCAGAATCTGATTGGACGACGGTGATTAATAAGTTCTAAAGATAATATATTAAGAAAGATCAATGACTACCGCTTACGAAAATAACAAATAGATTTAGAATCCTATCTAGAGGGACAAAATAACTTTGAAATAGGTAAATAAAACAAAGGATATTTCCAAACCACTACCAATAATTATTTGTAGGGTAGATGTATTAGAAGGACTAGGTCCGTCTTGTAATCAGATACAAGAACTTTAATCAAATAACTAGACAGTAAAAAAACCTGAATTTAATTCAGGACAAAAAACGAAAATACCTCTAAATTCATCATAAATGCATTGCATGGTGGATACGAATCAGAAAAATTAAAAAAGCAATATTATCAAATGTATCGAATAACACAAGTTATCACTAAGCAATCGCAGAACACGGGAGATTAGGTAAAATATGGTAATTGCAACCTAGCCTATTCCATATGATGCTCAATTTTCTCTCAACTCCAATGAAGAATATATCCTCAACTAAGAGAAAAAAGAACCGCAAATCCAATATATTCTGGTCCAAAACATACACAAGTGATGAACAGAAATCTAATCAGAAATATTAAAAAACCAATGATAAATATGTCCAAACAAGCCTAGTAAGCTTATAGAACCAATGAGCATAATGCTGAATCTACTTTCGATCGTCGTTTTTGACATTGCTAAACAATAATTTAAAAATCTAAATTCTAAAATGTATATTGCATCGTACACGATATTTAGATAATAAGCCTTATGGAGGATCTCTTATAATTATTCATGAGAATATTAAACAAGATGAAAGGGAGAAATTTACCCGAATAATCTCACCAGTAGTACCGATGTTAAAGACGAAAAGCGGCATGTAACTATGTCTACAATGTTACTGACCATTGAAATATCAAAACAAGAAGTATTTTAAATAGTTTTTGGTAACACGTATAAAGCCGGAGATGATTGTAATGCCAAACACTGTATTTAACTACCGACAGACAAAAAAAAAGCCCGGCCCTCTAAATTTTGCTATCATAGAAGGTATTCGTTCAAAAAGATAAATAAAGGATCTTGAATAGTAGTGTTGATGAAGAAGAACGAAATCATCATTGTGATCTGTGACAACAGTCTGGATACTAGCATATTGTAACTATTAAATATTTATAGATAGTTGTTTATAAAATTATGATAATTAGTGGGCAAGTTATATAGCAGCTGAACTGATACACAAAACAGCCATTCATGTATAAACATGCACTTTAATAAGTAAATAAAAAAATAGTTGATAAGATGAGTATTAGAATCGAAAAAACAATACCAGTTTTTTGAGAGTGATACAACACCCTAGAAAATAAATATATTTTTTCTTATGTATACTAAAATTAATGATTCTCCGGAGTTTGTAACAAAGAATTATGAGGTTGATACCCTTCAGAACTATTTGGAAAGATGCCACTGACGCGCAAGGGGATGTATGAGGTTTCCGTTTAGTGCAGGAAAACGCAATATCGCTGCATGTTACGGACAGGAATTAAATAACTCAACGGGCGGACACGACGCGACGCCACCATGAATGTATTCATTCTGCCCGAAATAGATGGATATTTTGAAAGGATATCTCAGATTCCTTACATCTGTTGTTGATTTTGATATAAACTAAATATCTTTTAATGAAATTTTAGAATGTAGATAAAGAGAATGCAAACATATCAAAATAGTAATATATATTTATACTATCTGAAATATTTGACTGGTATTTACCCAGTCTACTGAGTAGTAGGCTGTTTATCTAATGCCTAAAAAGTTCTGATGTAAATTAGAATTATATTTATAAAACCTGCAGAATTTTAAAACAGTTTTAAAATTCTACAAAATAATGGCTGTTTCCAACTTTGCTATACGGATCCGAGCCCCAAGCAACACATTTGGTATCATCAGGAACAAATATTATAGAAACCGGAACTTTATAAAAGTAAATGCTTCAAACCTGTTACCTATTTTTTAACTTAAAAAAATTAATAACTTTTTGGTGTTGAAAAAGTGTAGCAGGTACCTATTTGCTACAACAAAGGTCCGCCACATTGAAGACATTTCTAAATTTAATGGAACTACCCGGCTACTATTAAAATAGCTGTGACTTACAAGATATGGTACTTTATAGTTCCAGCTAGCGGTTCCAGCAACGTACCTGGAAATAACAAAGGGAACATAAAAGTATAGAAACTTTAAGTAACATACATTTAAAAAAATAAAATATGGAATCACACCATTATTTTTAAGTTCAAAAAGTGTTAATATAATGCTATTTTCGATAAACTAACAAAAGAATCTTAATATACTTTCTCCAATTATACAGGGTGCGCCAGAGAAACTTACTTTTTGAAAGGTCAATAAAAACAAAAGTACTTCAGTTATTGTTTTAATTTCTTTTTTTATTTGAGAATACAATATCCCAAGTTTTTTTTCATAGAGTCTTCAAAATGACATCGGTTAAATGGCGACTCCCATTGTGTATACATTGATTAAGCCGATTTCGGAAGTTCGTCTCCACTCTTTGCAGCATATCAATCGGTATATTGGCAATGGCATCGCGAATGTTGTTCTTGAGGTAAGCTATGGTCCGTGGTCGATCGACATAAACCAGGGATTTCAAATAACCCCATAAATAACGCAGCCGGTAATGTGAAAGTGAGCCTACATTTATACCAATATAAACAAAAAAATTGTTATTATATTTTAAATATTTTTTATTAAATATGTGTACATATTGAGAGCGCTTTTATTTTTTCAACCTAATTTTCTAAAATGTACGATAAATTTTCATTTGTTTGTAAATTTTGTATCCGATATGAACAACACATGAATTATTTAGATATTATCAATTCTGGTTATACCGTCATATTAAGTATAAGTATTAAAAGAATGATGTTATGGAAACCTTAGTGAATGGAATAACAAGTTAAGTTGAGATAAGTAATATTCAGAAATATGAAAAACAAATACAACAAATATGGAAAATATCGGATTTAATCCGTTCCAATGACTTAGTGACCACTAAGGCAAACCACTATGTAGTGACATATTTAGTCGCTACCACGTAGCAGGTACTAAATGTGTTGCGTGGATGGACTTTAATTTAACCAAATGAAGAGAATAGAAGCTGCTTAAATGAGACTTTTAAGGCCGGTAACTGGATATACACTAATAGATCGAAAAAGAAGCTCGAAAATCAGAGAAAAACTGGGTGATAGAAACATAACAAAGCTAGAAAAAGAATATAGAATAAAATGGCATGAACACGTTTTTTCCTTTAATTTATTTAAGTTTCATTTGTATTTTATATATTAATATGGGGCGGTGCTTTCAATAGCAACTTAAACGAACTCCAGATCACTTAAAATACACTTATTAAAATTATATTTAAAAAAAATAAACTATATCCCACAGAACACCTATAGAGCGAAACGAATATTTTGAATATAAATTTAACTTATGCTTTTCAGTGCATAGTCAGAGTTCATAACAACAAAAATAGATATAAACTAAACAATACCTGTTTTACAAGATCGACAGTTAAAGATAATTTCTACTTTCAAACATTTAAAAAAGCCATCACGCACAGAACTTTCCTATTCTTTGCCCCCAAACTATATAACTCCATCCCACTTGATCTTAAAAATATAATTAAGATAAAAAAATTCAAAATTGAATTAAAGAAATTTTTCCAGTACAACAGTAATATTTTTATCAGAATATTAAACTTTACTTGATACAGAATTTACTAATAATCTATAAATATTAAGACTACATGGAAATACCTCCTCCACGGTTTCCTTTCTCCCTGGTTTTAATATTAAATATATTTTCATTTTTTTATAATAATAGTAAAAACACATTTCTGGTATCAATCCTCAACATATATCCTATAATTTTGTAACTTTTTTTATTTTTTTTAAAAATTTTCATATTTAAGTACGCGAGCTTAGGTTAGGTTAGGTAGGTTGACATATTTATTTTTCTTTTATAATCACTTTATTAAGAAATTTTAGGTACACATTATATCGTCGGAGAAGCCTCAACCCCGACTGCACACAGGCAATGCTGCCTAGGCAAGTAGGGATTTTGAGTGCTTGTCCAACAAACAAAATGTTTTAGAACTGTATATTTAGTTATTGTACATTATAGGAACAATAAAAATTATTATTATTATTATTATTATTATTATTTTCATTTTTAAACTGCGGCCGCATTAAAAATAGTTTTTCTATTGAAAGTAAGGACCATTTTTAATCTAGTTTTTTTGTAATTCCACATCTTCAAATTTGTGTATCTACATTTCAATTCTGGTAACGGTTTAAATTTTAATACAATTATTTATTTCTTAAAATATTATTTTGTTTCCGATATACTAGTATACCGGTTGACCGAAGTTTTATATTTTTCAGTTTGTGTACATTTGCGGATTTTCTGAGGATATTTTCGTCTGATTTGAGAGTTCGAGCTGAGAGCAAATCCTCCCGTTTGATTTATCTTCATTTTCATATACCGGTTGTCCCACGTTCCGTATTTTACAGTTTCTATACATTTGCGGATTTTCTGAGGATATTTTCGTTTGACTTGAGAATTCGAGCTGGGAGCAAATCCTCCAGTTTGTTTTTGCTTCATTTTGATATATTTATTTCATTCCTTCATTTATTTATAAATTGTTTATCAAGGTGTTGCTAAAATCTTAATGTCTATTATGATATTATGTCTACAAATTTCTGCTCAAATATTATTCAACTCAAATATACGGTATTTTTATTTGAATTTATTTGTTTCCTTATTATAGTATTATTTTCTTAGATTTTATATATATTTCGAAATTGTTTGTCAAATTTCGATGTTAGGGCCCTAGCATAATCTAAGGTGCTGAGAAATTTGGTGTTCTTGTCAATATCACATAGTGTGTACAAAAAGAAAAATGTAGACAAGAGACTTGACTACCTTTACTTACATCGGTGACACAACACATAGTATAAAATATGGATTTAAATTATTCCTTATGAATCATTTAATGAATTGTAATGATAAGCTACGACTAACAGTAAAATTCGTCACGATAAATAGTTTCCTCAAAAACAGAGTACTTTGATTACCAGCTAAAATATACCTGTCAAGCAAACAACGAACATTAAATAAAATAAAAGAAGTTCTATTTAAAAATCGAAAATGTACACTTTTTCGTGTTTGCGAATGTAACCTTATTTACTGTATAAGTGCTCTCAAAATAATTTCTAGTATGTATGTTGTTTTTATGTTAAAATGAGATATATTTTACAGGATTATTTAAAACATTTTTAAACAAAAAATATTACAACTTTGATGAAACCTACAACATCCATCTCGGTAGCTATTTCAACACGTCAAATAAAATTTCGAAAATTGCAGTTCGTATTTCTATCCGTGGATTTCCTAATCCGTAAGCATCCCAGAAATTAAATTAAAGAGAAGTTGATCTCTGCTTCCATACAACACAAGTTTTCCGAGTAAACTTCACGGAAAGGCAATACGGGGGAAAAAGAAAATCTGCAAATAGCTAGTTCAGTTAGATTGGAATATTTGCTGACTACACCCCTTTTAGTTTAATAAGCTGAAAAATTTACTATTGAACCTTTTACAATAAGATATTTAAAATTACCTTTGGAATATGTAATTACGAAGATCGTATGAATAATTTCCGGTATGACCTATAAGAGCTGTCGTTTTTATAATTTGTTTATTGTTGTATTTAATGTCATATGTCATTAGTTTTTGTGTAAAACTCGAAGTTGGAGCTGTCATAAAATGTTTTTAGATCAAATGTTTAATTGCAACTAAAATTAAAGTGAAGCTCGATTCCACTTTAGGTGAATCTGTTCCATCATTTTAATCGGTCAAAAACTAAGTTGCAAATTTTAAACGTGGCCGTACAAGCTTTAAGGATGCAAAGCTCTGTAATATACATTGTATCCATAAAGTAACGTATAAATTCATTATTAGCTAAATAAACAGTAATATGAAAAAATCTCGAAACAGGTCGGTTTTTGGATTTTAACTAATCTATCGTACACGGTGAACAACCTTTGTGTGATGACGTCAGCAAAAGTTTTTTTAAATGAATTTATCATATCGTATTCAACAAACTGTTTCGTTAAAATGCCTTTAACTGAAAGTGAGAGAATTGAAATTTTAATGATGATTGGTGTTGGCGAGAGGTTGGGGACTCAACAAGAGGTATGCACATTATTTCATGAAATGCATCCAGATCCTGAACGTATCTCTCAATCTACGGTAAGCAGAATTGAAGAGAAATATAGAAAATTAGGACACATTATAGATGCAAGGTAGGCCTACAATTCATGCAAATATTCAACAAGAAGTAATTTTGTCGACAGTAGACGATCCACACTGTACAGTGAGGGGATTATCTAGGGATTTGGATATTGGAAAGTCTTCAGTATCAAATATCTTTAAAAAGGAAAAATACCATCCTTATAAAGTATCAATTTCATTGATAATGTTTTATTTTCGGATGAGGCAACGTTTTATTTGAACGGGCATGTTAACCGCAAAAGTTAAGGGTTAAGCCATTGTTTAGTAGTCAATGGAGAACAATTTGAACATTTACTGTAAATTTTCTTTGCTTTGTTTTTGTTAGTGTACGTTTATTCTTCATCGTACCAATTTGAATCAACTTGTGATACATTTTTGGAATGAGCTCAGTAAGGGAAATCCGCAAATTGAAAAAAGGGGATAATTCAGTTAAAAAACTGGTGCTGACGTCATCACTCAAAGGTTAATGAGTTGTCCTTGTTCGTTATTTATTTTGGTTTTTGGTTAAAACAGTTTTTAAGTTTCCTTACATTTTTTAATCTATTACTTTTTGTTTAATTTTAAGCAAAAGAATCTCCAAAATTCCCTTTCGAATTTTTTATGTATTTTTAAGTCAATGCAGTCATGTTTTGGAAGTTGACATAATTTTCAACGTTTGTATTTTAATAATAATATTAAGTGCAAAATATCTCCTTTTTGATTTTTAATGGCCTTATCATTTTCTTTTTTCTACTAATGTGTATTAAATTCTTGGCTAGTCACTTTTTCTTTTTCTTTGTGGAACATTCCGCTTTGTTTAATTTGTATAAAAATTAAATGTAATTTAAATTTTTTTGAAAAGTATTGTCTTAGGTACCTTCAGAAAAAAGTGATCAATTTGCTTTATTTAAATTCCATCTGGGCAAGGGCCCAGCTCTATAGTAGATAGGCCTGTGATGCGATAACTTTAATTAAGCAGTGTCCAGCGCGGTTAGTAGTTGAATATGTGACCACCAGCGAAAACCGTCGTAATATGCGCGTACAGCCTGCAGCGACTAGTAAGTAGCATATCATAGCTCGTAGACACTATACCAATGAGTACGAGATATAGTGGAGATATGCCGTCTTTCTGAGGAGACGTTAAACTGTAGGTCCTGAGTCCATAGATGTTGGGCTCGTTAAAGATCCCTACCTCGGATTGGAATACCTGAGGAACCGGCAAAATTTCCGGTTAGGGGTAGCGTGCTCCCGGCATCGGTGATTAGCTCTGGTAGCAGAAATAGGCCGACGTTAAATAAAAAAAAAAGTCCATCTCTCTGTATCTATCTATATTATATCGACAGCCAATTTATTTATTTGGTTTAGTTGTAAGAATTAACGTTTATTCTCCGTTATTGGGTAATTTAACGCAACAGTTATAGGGTTTCATAGAAAAATGAATATAAAATGAAGGATAGAGGATAACATGATTTTTTCTTCATTTCATGTAGTTTTAGAATAAGCAAAATTTTTTATCAAGATTGGTATTTTTCGATAAAACTAAAAATAAAAATTTTTCTCATATTGTGAACCTCATCCATGAACATACTGTATGAGTTAACACATGATTTCATTACTCGAAAATAGTATGATTTTTGTGATTTTAATATAAAATCGTTTGACAGCTGACTGGTTGTGCTAACCTACAATAATGTTGTCTGAGTTTTTGCGAGCTGTAAAATTATTAAATTATTATATTATTTCAGCAAGATATCCAAATAACATTATTATTGAAACTAGTTTTTGCTTTTTACTGGTTATATCATAAGAAATTTTGGCACCGGGCGAAACCTATCGGAGTTCTAAGTTATTGTATATAAGGTCTTTCAATTTCACCTCGCATTACTAAAACGATTGATGCTATTTATAGTTTTTAAAAAAAATAATATTTAAAAACGCCAATCACAAAAAAAGAATGGGTAAAAAGTGTAAGTAGATTTTATAAATAGGGGAATTGTTTGGAAACTCTTGATAGCAAGCACATTGCCTTTAGAGCTAAAAAATTCTACTTTAATTATAAACAATTTCATAGTATCATTTTATTAGCATTTGTAGAAGCAGACTACAATTTTATTTATGTGGCTGTGAACTGTAATAGTTCGTTCCAACAAAGGAGGTGTATTTACATCAATAGTAATTTGTGTGAGGCTATAGATATAAACTTATCTGATTTTCCAAAGGATTCGAATTTATTTAAATCTCTGATAAAAGTTACATTATTGTTCAGATGATGCTTTTGGACTGACTGAACGCATTATGAAACCTTCTGGACAAATAACTAATCACAAGGAAAAGGTTTTCAATTAAATGCTGAGTAGAAGGGTAGTAGAAAATTCATTTGGCATACTTTGTAACAGATTTCAAATATTAAAAAGAGACAATAATTTCGATATTGACACAGTGCCAGTATTACATTAAATTACTGCGCCCTTCACAATTGTATTAAAAAAAATGATAAATATAAACACAAGTATACATTACATTAATTAAAGGTGACTGGCGAATAATCAATTTAGAAAGAGAAATCAGGAAACAATTTACAAATGATTTTCATAATGAAAGGATTTCTTGCGCCCTGGCCGTGGGGCCAAAAAAAAATTATTGTTGAAAGTTACTTTAAATTAGCCATTTCCTTTTAGTTTTGTAAACAAATTCCTCATTTCAGTTTTGGCATCAGTAATTAATTCTTCATTAATGGTTTGTAGTTCACTAATTACATATTCTGAAAATATTTGCAATTAAACCTGAATATGCATTTTACCTTTTATTGCCGAAAACAGGAAATTTGTTTGTTTTTATTTAAAGAAACATACATACGTTTAAAGTTGCCACTGCCTGATCTATGACTAAGTCTGTGCTCATGTTATTTTCATGTATCTTTCATTTCTTAAATGAGTTTCCCGAAGTTTGACTTGTGTAGTTTGATTATGACTAACTGCAGTATTGTCACTAAAATCTGAATCTACGTCAAATGTGTCATATTGTTGTGATTCAGTTTCCATCTAAAACTTAAATATTCAAGTTGTATATATATAAATATTTGACAAACCATTACATATCACTGAATCTAAAGAGAACGTAGATTTCCTGGTTCTTACACATTGTATCAAAAATAACAGTTTTTTTATACCACCATACACTAGGTTCATTAGTTTCAACTGGTCCCATACCAGAATGCATAACTTAATTTTCTATCTTGTATGAAAATTGTTGACGAAGATTCGTTATTTTTTTTTTGGGATGTCTTCAAGCTGAAATATGTTCTGCACTTTCTGTATTTTGCTTGTTATTGTTGGAAGTGCTTGGCTTTATTTATTTATTAAAAAGTGTACTATCTTCTTTAGACCACTCTACCTATAAAAATGTCCGACGTAAGATTAATAATAATAATACTTATAAAAGAAATATAGACATGTGGTGTTTACATTTTTATTACCCATTCTGAATTCTAAAGCCCAGAACAATAACCAAAACGATGAACATCCAAAGCACAGCGTTTAAATTATGATATACTTTGACAATACTTTAACAAATGTTTAAACTTTTAGATTAGAATAAAAACGTAAATTGTTTATGACAAATGAAATACAAAAGGACATAAAATGACACACTGGATAAAGCAGATACCGATGTTGGTATGAATAATCGTAAAGAAAATATATACCGTTCTGTTTTAATATCTGCCTGTGCTAGAAAATTATTTTTCTTGTAACTGCACTTATAATTTGTTCTACGTGATAAATAACAAAAAGTGAAGTATACTTAACAACCATGATGATAATTTAGGTCTCCTACAATAAAAAGTTTTGTAGGCATTTGAAAATTGTGTCCATTCTTTTTCAAATATATTTATGTAGTCTAGGTTTTGCGTATAGTGAAAGAATATTGATTTTTATTGATTTAATAATTTAACTCCTTTGGATATACATATTAAAGCTATTCTATTATATTATCGAATGGTTTTTGTTTTATAACATGGTATTGTTTGTGTAAGTCTACCTTTCCTCTATATCCATCATCATTACTGAAAAAATTACACACATTATTATGTAATTCGGCTAAAATTATTTGTTGAGCTCAGTTTATTGGGCGAAACATATAATGAGCCTTCCAAATAACATATACTATTTTTTCTTCAACCGTTAAAATAAAAAAATTAGTATAAAAATAGATTACTTCAACTGTTAGAGAAATGTTTCGTATCCAGCTAAATAAAAATAAATGAGATAAATAGAGTAGGCTGTTAATTTTATTGTCAGATGAGGGATGATAAGTAATGTTTTGTGTGTTCAAGGAAAATTTTTATTTGAAAATTTGAATTAACGATAAATAAAACTATTATTACATTATATTTATTGAATATACTATTCTGTAAAGTGGAAAAATACTCTAATTAATCAAAATGACAGGTCTAATAAATCAAGGCTACATCCGTTGCTCTGGTTACCTTTTTGTACTAGTAATAAAATGAATATTTTTTTGTACAGTACAATAATAGGCTATTTCTACAAACCGTCTTAAATGATTAATATTTTTAACTTTATTTTCATTCAAATCGCTAAGAATACTTATATGAATATTATTAGAAATTCGTTTTTATTTTGAATAATTATATTAAAATTTAAAATATTCAATTTATTACCCATCTAAATATTTACGTTTTAATATATCGTCCATTTAATTAGAGTCTTGTAAGGACGATTTATAATTTGCTAATAATTATTTCATGGCATTTAGTATGATTCCATATAAAATTTTTGTTTTTGTTTGTTGTGAAGTATTATTTGAATTATTTACATCATGATAATTTGGAATAATTTTATGTCTCATAAACAATTTAAAACTGAATACTTGGCATTGTTAAAATAGCTTTATATTCATCAGAATAAATATCCTGAAGACTGAGGATTTGAATATGTATGACCTCTACTACCTCGTTGTTTTTTGGTGTACGTTCTATAGTGCGTGTTTTTATTTTTGTTACAGTGGTGTAGCTTTTTGCTGTTTGTAGTTGACCTTAATATAGTCAACATTTTCAGTTACCATAAGATGCTTAATTAATATTTCATTATCACTACCTCATAAGATACAAATTGGTCCACTAGTTTTTAGGCAGGTTTCAGTATAGTGGTGATCACAACAGTATCTACAACGATGGCTTCACGAGATGAGTGTTACAGTGAGTGCATACTGGAGAATTTGTCGCAGCCATTAAATATCCGTGAGTTAGACGAGAATGTCCTATTCTAAGTCTTCTTAGAATTACTTTGGTTTTTCTGGTCATTGGAGGTATGTGAAATTGTGAGATTTGCGGCTGTATTTTATATAGTTTTGTGTTTGTCTTGCTCCAGTGAGTTTGCCATCTTTGCTGCGTGATGTTTTTGGTAATTGGTCACTATGTAGCTGAATCGTTTCTGGTGATCTCGTAGCAGGCTTGCATTGCCGCTTGGTCGGCGGTTTCATTTCCAGTGATACCTACATGTGATGGGATCCATATAATAGTGATGGAAGCTCCATTGGAGGACAGTTGTTGGCAAGCTTCGTGTATGTCTTGTACAATCGGATTTTGAGAGTAAATATTTCGTATGGAGTGCATTGATGAAAGTGAATCTGTGGGAGGTGATTGCACATCCAGCACCGTTATAATTTTTTGAGGCGTCTGTATAGATCATCTTGTCGTGTTGATTTGAATTGATTTTCTCCATGAATATTTGTCTAAAGAGGCAGTTAGCAATTTCTAGTTTGCCGTGGACGGTGAGGCTGGTGTCAAGGGCAGGCAATAGTTTGGTCCAAGGGGGAATATTATATGGTCTGATTGAAGTCGTGAGTGTCAAGTTTACGTTGGTTAGCAGGGGTTGTAGTAACTGAAGGAGAGATGGAATTTCTCCTGGTCTATTTTGAATTTCGGGGCTAGGATTGGAGATAAGAAGTTGTGGTTCGTTTAGTTTAGTGACTGTTCTTGTAGTCAAAAGCAAGATTTTGGTTTTTACTTAATTGGTATGTTTAATTTTTGTAAACTGCAAAACATATTGCCTACGCTTCTGGTCGAGAAGCATGCTTTGATAGGATTTTTATCGGTTTTCAAAGTAGCTAATTGGTATCGTTGAATTTATTAATTCATTAAACTCAAAAACAATAAGCAACGGTGAATGAAAAACCGAGAATCAAATTGTATATAAGAAACTGTTCATACATACAAAAAAAAAGTTTGTAGACACGTGCGAAAACACTAATAACAACCGCAAAGCAGTACACAAAACGATGTTGACTCGTCTAAGTACACGCTCGAACTCCTCGTGATCTTTAAAATGCCTCGTTTCTTATAAATAGAGACTAGTTTAAGTAAGTACTATTAAAAATTTTGATATTACGTTTTCTAGTAAGTAAGCAAAATTTTGTTTAATTTAGTTATGCAAATGTTGTTATATATTTTTATATTTTATTACATTTTCAAAATGCTTACTAAACATTGATAATTTGAACAAATAATGTAGGGTTTTTATTGTTATTATATGGCCCAACGCTGTTACAACTAGCTCCGACTACGCAACATAAATCAACAGGTTGTTATAGACTTAGTATAAAAATTTGAAGAAACTAGATCAGTTTGTAATAAAAAAAATAAGAACCCCCAAAGTTCTCAACGAAGATGTACAAATTGAAGTCATTTTACTGTAGATCCTGCCTATTCCATTCCAAAAGTATCAAAACTTACAAATATTTCTATTGGTTCCATACAAAAAGTGTTAAAATCGAAGTTTTTCCCATACAAAATACAAATTCATCAACAGCTTAGTTAAGACGAATATGACCGCAGAATTAAATTTTGTTAAATAATGACTCAATACAAGATGAGAAAAATTTAGTCAAAAATATTTGTTTTAGTTATGAATCAGCATTTTATTTAAATGGCTTCGTTAGTAAACATAACTATAGGTATTGGGAAAACGAAAACTCTCAATTTCCACAGGCAAACACTCAGTTTCCTGCGAAGATCAATGTATGGGTTGACATTCCTGGAAATGAAATAATTGGGCAATTGTTTTTGAAAGAAAATCTGACGGATGAATTATATCTCCAATTATTAGAAGATGAAATTGATCCACTTATTACTAAGTCATTAGAAAGACAAGTTGATTAAAAGGGAAATATGGTGCTAGACGAATAGAATTCATGTATATCTTCCGCAGGATGAAGCTAAACCACGTTATACAATAGCAGTAAGACAATGGCTAAACGTACGATTTCCGAGGTATTAGATTGGTAGAAAAGGTTTTATTGAATGGCTGGCAAGATCTCCAGATCTAACATCACTTGACTTTTTTGTGTGGGAATTTGAAAACGTTGGTTTATAAAACCAAGTAGGATAATTGAAGAATGTTTACGAATTACCAGAATGTTCGAGAAGAATTTGAAAATAAGTTTCAATATTGTTTACAGAATAAAAGAGCCCACTATGAATTCGCATTATGTTGTGTAATTAGACGCCTATACATATATCATATATTGAAAAAACATTGTATTTGTGTTATGTAATATTTCGATATCGAGTTTTATGATAATGACTTGACTAGGGATCATTTCCTTCTGAAAGTCATAATAATTGTTAAATTCTTTGTATTTTTTTAATGATTATTTTTATATTTTCATGACATGTTTGTAATTGTCACTTTGTTCGTTAATTTTATGAAGTTTGTCAACTTCAATGGTGCATGAATATATTCATTAACAAATTACGGTACTATACAAACATGATCAGTGTTTCTTAGTCTTAACACCTGGAAGTAGCCTAAAAATATATATAATCTACAAAGAAACGAAATTTAAATGCTTAATAAAATTGTTAGATAAAAGAGAATGAAAGAGCGTAAACTTGGCAAATGGAAAAAAATCATAAATTCCAAACAACCCACTTAGGTTAAAAGAAACTTAAATCTAAAAATATTACCGTTGCCGCGAAATTGCCAGAAACGTACTTAGAATACATATTTGCGCATTTGGCAAAAAAACATTGCGTGTTCTTTTTATTAATCTACGAAAACTTCCTCCGAATTCAACGAAAATAAATTTCTTGAATTCAATATAATACCGTCTCTATCATTTATATCAGCACCCCAGTAGTCCGGATTATAATTCGTGCTGGACAAAATATTTTTAGAAAAGTGTTTGGGTTAGCAACAAACTATTTAAACCCAATTAAGTGCGAAGTAGCTATATTTACTGATTTAATGCCAATCTCTCATAATAAATTAGTCTTCAACATAAATGAGTTGTGGTATAGTGTTTTAAATAGATTTTTGATTAAAATGTTTTTTAAAGGCCTTAAGAAAAAGACAAATAAAATATTTGATTAAGAATTTTTCAGATAACGGTATGATTAAGAAAGATCAAGGTCCAGTGTAACAGAATTAAAAACAGTTTTTGTTTGTTTATTTTCTATTCTAAGTCTTGTCCCAAGTTTTTTGGGGTTTTCCAAATAACTAAAGAATATAAAAAATCTGATAGATCACTAGTTTCGGTGACGTCAATACCTACCGATAGGCTGACAGGCCAAAAGGCAGCTTTAACTTACTGTGACGTCATATCAACGACATTGATATCTGCCGTCTATATAGAAAGAAGTTCTAACAGTATCTTACTAAGACGGTGTGCATATTAAAAGTTAAAAAGTACTACAAAAGAGTCTAAAAATGTTCAAAGAATCTTTACAACAAACCACCAAGCTAATTAGGAGGAAAACATTTTGACAGAGTAAGATACTTGACATTAATGATATCAAAATATGGAAGAATAGAAATGAATAAAAAATCATTTTTTAAGATTTTTTATTTAAAATTCAAATAATACATCTAGCTAGAAAATTTTTTCTTGATATTAATTAAACGATGTAATTTTTTTAACAAAGCCATGATTGTATGATTTTTTCGTTATTTTTGTCCGTGAACATAACCATATCAAACCACTGATTCGCTCATCGAATAAAAAAGTAAGCGAATCAGATATAATTTGAATTCATACCCTTTCCTTCAAACCCTATCTACCAGTCCATCATCTCTGTTCTTTTATGTATGAGTCCGTCTCGCCCCGATCAGAGTATATTTTTAAGTAATCCAACGTCTAATGTAGAAATATCATCTGCTGAAACTTCTATCTATGCCTGTTTTCCCCCTTGAACATTCATCAGTTTTTTCCGTTGAATTCTTTTCATGGGGTTGCTTTGGAAGTAAGTTTTCTTCGACGAAATTTATACAGTATTTGTGATAGTTTAAAAAGTACGGCGGGCATCCAACGTAGAATAGCTTTTATCTATAATTTATTACTCTGCTTGAAAATGCAGAGATACTTACTTCCACAAAGCGGCAACTCAAAGAACATATTTTACATAGTTTAATGTACTAATATTTTTGACCAAATAGGCAAAGATGATGATGATAAATACTTATAAAATATGAAAGCTATAGACAATAACAAAGAAATGTTAGTAAGAAAGGATTATAAAATACGAGTATTTAAGTAAAAGATTTGTATATTTTAAACATTTAAAAAACGTTGACAGATAAGAAATGAGTAAATAAGAACCTCTTTTTTTACGAATTAAATCGTCACTTTAATAAAAAATCCAAGTCCAATACATTCATACCAAAAAGTAATGTAACAAATACTTCAGTGTGAATTTAAATTCTTCGTCTTTATTTCATTTCAAAATATTATAAGCGGATGTACAATTATTATTCAGATAATATTAATTGCAGAACCCCTCATTATTGATCATTTTTATCAATATGATCCAACTTCAGAAAGGACAATAAAGTGAAAATAGATCTAAAATCAAGAAACGCAGAGATGCAAAACAGAATATTAGTTTAAAAGCTACTGCTATAGCTATAACCAATTTTGCCAGAACGGTTTAAGATTCAATAAAAATATCTCGTAGCTGAAAGGCCGTCAAGCCGAGTCGTTCGACATGGCTCAGATGCGAATAAGTAAAAATCCTTTTTCCGAGTTAGACTAAATATCTTGGGGACTCAGATGCCTTAACGTAATGTCAAGGGTGACAGCGTGAGGAGAAAAAGACATTTTCTTGGTTTGGTTTTATTTGGACGTACAGAAAGTAGCAAGACGGGGCTAATCGGAATCCTAATAACATGAAAAATTGGTATTTACTCATTGGAGTAAGAGTGTCAGGATAAATCCTTAAGCTCATTAATAGTCATAATCGAATATTCGAATATTACAAGAGTAGAAAAAATAGATCAATGTTACATTTTTTATGAAATGGGATTAAAAATGACACTTTATGAAATCAATAAAATAATTGTTATATAATATTCTGTATTTTTTATAATAAAAGTTCACCTACTCTAGAAAACAAAAGTAAAGTTAAGTTGTGTTCAAAAGCGGTACTTGTGGGACAAATAGCTACTATCTGCAAGAATATTTTTTACCGTTATTAATTCGTTTACTAAGTAGACGACTCTCCGTCTATCGGATGCACAGCAGCCCTAGCGTTCCCATTTCTACCGGCGCTATCGCATGTTTATTATTTCAATAACTTTAACGAGATTTCTTGTACAAGTGATGTAAAAGTTCTAATTTACAATCAAATCCATGATTTTAACAATCATTAATTAATTTCGGAGGAACTAGACTGAAATTCTTCGAATGCAATGCAGTACTAAGTATAATTCATACACAATATGCGTCATGGATAATCTATTGAATTTTTGTACGTAACAGTTGCCAACAGTTGCCAAAACGTTAAAAAGTGTTACATTGGCACTTAACTATTTTTTGTTTGTACTAAAATGAAATATTAAATGTATCCAATAAATGTACTTAAAAAAACAGCTAATTTTTTGACCTATAAATGAAATTTCCATTGTACCAACTCAACTAATACAATTGTTGTAATGGTGATTACCAATTGAATTTAAATGAAACTGATATGTACTGACAAGAAATACTTCCTTACTAATGCTGTTAAATCACCGACCACGTGTATATTTGGTGGTTTACTTAAAATACATTTTCAATTCAGCTTTAAATATAGTATGAAAAAAAATACGGCTTTTTAGTAACTTCCCTCAAACTGTTTTAAAAAAAATCATTTTGTAATGAAAAACCCTTTGTTCATTGTTTAACGCGAATATTACCTCTGCCTCACTTGATAGAAAGAACTGCAAAACCTAGAGCTGATTTTATGTCAATTTTACGTAAATCGCCTTATTCTCTTTAAAGATGGCGCCCTGACATCGGTTTAATTCAAATACTTTCAAAACGGTTTTAATTCATATTTTTTTTCTTTCAAAATGTTGTCATTTTGACATGACAAATTTCGACAATTTTAAGAAAAAATGATATTTTTAACTGAAGTCGAAAACAAACTATTTTCGTGAAAAATCTTGATACTAAGAACTGAATCAGTTCCAAGAAATATAGGCTATGTTCCTTACTTTGATATTTTTTCCTCAATATTACTACTACTTGTCTCAGATTAGGCTTTATCTATTTTTAGATTCAGAGGGATTTCGAGTTGGTTTATACTAGTCAGGTTGAAATCTATTGGAGCATAGTGCGTTAATTTTAGGTCTTTGGTTGTACACATTTCATTTACTTCAATTACTACGAGATAAAAATGTTTTCCATTCTTCTATTTTTGGTTATGTTTGACTTGTGTTTGGTTTGTATTTGTTGCTTTAGAAAATGTAGCAAATTTTGCAATAATAAAAAAAACTACAGAAGTCAATGGGACATAATAGCCATCAGCATTTTCGTTTTACCTAATGCTATGTTATAAGATTTTTGCTAAAAATCTTTAAATTATATAAAATTTTACTTCCATCCATTACATTATTTCAGAATTCTATTTTATTCAAATTGCAAATTAACTTTTTGAAGTGTTTAAAACTTTTAAAGGAAGTGGTTAGTAAATTTTATAACTTGGAGACGATTTCAGTGTACTATTCAATGGAATTTCTCCTCCATCTAAACATAAAACTCTACTAGTTGATGGTACAGAATCCGGCTAGAAGTTACAGCTAAAGTTTAGTTTAACAAATAAAATTAAACGCGGGAGTAGTCTGTATCAGTGTTGGGGCGTGTCTGACGGTCTAACTAGCTGTGCCCTCGAGCGAACACAGGCCAACTTTGCACTTTGATACGTATTTTATCATCAAATGACATTAGATGGAGATGTTAAACAATTGGCGGGTTACATTTGGTCAGAGTTTCACTGGACTCCAGTGTTAACTCACTTCTGACTTTGAAGCGGTTAAACATTTTAGAAAATCTTTGTTCTAAAACAGATATTTTTTACGATCACTATTCAAAGTAGAGTAGACTTATTCACATTCAATTCTAACTGCAAAGTTGACGTTTTATGCGATTTCTCATAATTTAACATTATTTGTGCTTTAAAACGGAAAGTTTTTTTGACGCTTGCCTATTTTCAATTTCAATAAATCAAACTAGATAGTCATTACTAAAGCTAATCGGTATTTTAAAACTTTTTGTGGACTAACCTGAATGTTCCAATTCAATATCTAATATTTAAAAAAAAATTAATCCATTTTCTTAAAGATTTAAACCCATTTTTTGATGTATCCAATCTGGGCGAAAATATTTAATACATCACACAGCATGACTTCTTTCTTCATCAAGCCTCTGAAATAAACGTTGAAGTGAGTTTTAAATTCGATGATATTGTGAATTTATTTGATTCTACTTTTAAAATCTAATAATAATGGATCTAAGTGAAGGTGAATGTCTCAATACTAAAAATGAACATAGGTTTGTGGAAGTCAAGAAGTCTCAAAAAATGTATTCCTAACTTATTTTGGATATAAACCAAAAAATCTAAAATCATCAAATCTCTGATCAAAATATTTAGTGTCAAAACAAATTTTGAAAATAAATAAGAATATGCAAACTTAACTACATTTTTCAAAAAAGAGTCAGTAAAATATAAAGCAAAAAAATTTTTAACTTTTTCCAGGGAGAAAGAATTTTTATTTAGAAAGATGACGTTTTAACGCGATTGAAAAATGTATCAAAGTTAGTAAAATTGAAAATGATGATATATAGTACAAAGAACCTCTCTTAATAGACCGCATTCCAGGTTCAAAAACTAAACAAAGTCGCAAGTTTACAATAATCAGTTGCAAAGAGAAAATTCTGCTGATTACGTTACATACTGAAAAAGCACATTTGTTTAAGAAAATAATAATTCATAATACTTCTTATTTTTTCTTTTTTCCAAAGGAAAGTGCACAAATTACCTTGTAGGAATGAATACCATTCATAAAATCCCTAATGAAATTGCCACAATTATTTAAACTTGCCAAATCACAAATTATACACCTAGCATTGTTTTCGACTTACTTCTGCTATATTATTAGTACATGGTGGTGATGAAAAACGTGAACGCTGGAAAAGTAGTAACATTGTTAAAAGTTATATTGACGATTCGATTAACAACAAAATACGTACATTTCAAAAATATCCGGCCAATCAACGTCCCAAGTCCAAAAATTTGTATTAGATACTTGTGTAACACTACTAATTCTTTTAAACTATCAACTTCTGGAAAAAACATTAGAAATTGTCAAAACTGAACGTTTAATTTAATTATATTTAAATAAAAATACTTTTGACTAGTTACTAATGATTTTCTGTGATTAGTGCGAACGTAGAAAAAAATCTAGTGTACGAGGGTGTATCAGAAAATAAGGAGACTGGTGTTATAGTAACAATGAAACATTTATTTAAAAAACTTCAACAACTATTCTTCAAAGTACTATCCGTTCTGTTCAATACACTTATCCCCTCGCTTTATCCAATTGTCATAAAATACTGAGAAACCATTTTTTGAATCTGTTTAGTATACTCATCATAGCATTGTTGAGCTCTAAATCCGACTCAAATATTCGACCTCTCAATTCTTTTTTGACTTCAGAAAACATATGGAAGTCAAATGGAGCAAGATCTCGAAAATAGGGGAAGTAAACCATAATTGTTACCCCTAATTCTTTAATTGTTCGTTGACAAATCGCTGATCTATGAGCCGGAGCATTGTTGTGATGCAGCGTAAAACCAAAGTCTTGGTAAAGCGGTCGTTTTTTCTTTAATTTTGCCTCTAAGGGTCCTCGAAGTGCATCACTTTACCAGTGCTTTTAACAGTTTCGGTCTTCTGCGGTCTTGGGCTGCCTTTATGCTTCCATTGCATACTTTGAGACTTCAATTCAGGATCGTAATGATAAAACTTTCGTCACATGTAACCACATTATTTATTATTTAAAAACTGTAGATTACATTGCAGTTGCCTTTTCCACTGCTGACAAATTGTCACTTGATTCGCTTTTTGTTCATCGGTCATCACTTTTGGAATCCATCTTGCTGCGACTTTCCGGTACCCTAAATCGTCATGAATAATTTTTAAGTGGAACCGTAAGACAAATTAACAGTGTTAGAAATTTGATTTATGCCAATCCGGCAATCATTTTGTACAAAGTCGTTAATTTTTGTAAATACCCAACCGAACACACAATTTTATCGCATATCTTTGCTGCACTTTGATTTTTTCGAAGGGTACGCAAAACTCTGACAATTCAATAATTAATTTGTAATCAACTTCAAAAGTTAAATCAAAGCCTACTTGAGAAAAAGTACATTAAAAAGCTTTCATTTTTTTGTGTCATTAAATTCTACCTCTGAAGAAGATACAGCATGAGTCTCGTTATTTTCTGATACATCCTCGTATAATTCAAGCGAAAATATCTTTCGAGAAATAGCATTGCTCCGTTAAAGCTTCGCGCAAAAATTATTTGTCTCAAGCGTCAAAGTATTACTTTCCGATCTTAATACACAAATGCTAATTTTAGATAACTATACTACACCTGTAGTAAACAAAGTTACAAAAGAGCAGGAACATAAGATATATGGTTTTATTTATACCTGGGTAGAAGAAAGGTAGGAAGTACATTTAAATTATTGTAATTTTAGATTTCCGTTTTATTGGAAATTAGATTTGACAGGATACAGTCAGCCTCTTGGAACTTTCTGTTTCCCTTTTTTAAATATTTTTTGCTTTTGTCAATATAAAAATGGTATGTTCTGTTCAAACTTATTATGTGAAATAGCTTAAATATAAATAATTGAATTAGAACTTACTGGTTTATTGACATGCATTTTCGTGGTTAACATTCCCAATAAAACAGTTCTACACATTACACGAGTTTTTTAAATGTAGTTAGATGAACACATACTTTAATTTCGAAATATTTGTTCTCTCAACACGCAGCTTTAACGCGAAAATTGAAATTTTCATTATTCCAAATTAACAGGAACATGCCATGTTTTGTACGACAACCTATTGATTATTTAAATGAGAATTTTCGTATTGTAACCAGAAAGCATCCAAATATTTATATCAGCAAACAATAATCCGATTGACTAATGAATCAATATTTTTTGTGATTTAAAATTTTAACCTCATTGAGAGGAATTAATTTTGAGAAATTGTTATCAACCAAATTTATCGATGATCGAAAAATGTAAAGTTTTTTATTGACTGAACAGGGATATAAGAATAATTTTGTATCTTGACGTACTTTCGAATTTTTATCCAGAATTAATTTGCTTTGGAATTTGAATTATGTATGAGGTTGACCTTCAATGACTGAAGCACCTACATTGACCTTGAATCTCGGTTATGAACTGGTTATTGATTTTAAACAAGGGTGATCTGCTGATATTAAATAAATGACATATACATTGACTTTAAATCTCAATTATCTGCATTGACCTTGAATGAAGGACGTCACCGTTGCCTCTATCAATTTTAACAATATTTAGATTTGGGCAGGCAATCCCCATTGCATGACCCCAGTCTTAATATAGAATCAAGGTAGAGGATGGCGTTATTGTTAATCTTGAATGAAGCCGGTTGTCTGAAGCAGGAGTAATAAGTTTGCAGGTGAAGTCCAACCTTGAACTTGAATAAAGACGATCTACATTGACTTTAAATGAAGACAATCTGCGTTGGCCTCTAAAGAAGGCCTTTCACATTATTGGGCAGGCAATCTTTATCGCTATGCTCCAACTGTCCTTGAATACAGTCAAGCTCACAGTTGACTTTGATTTAGTACTACCATGATCTTGACCTTCAGGAAACCCGGATAGTTCGCCATGTTCACTTTGTTTAATATAGAAATCTCTAGAAGTTTAGAATAACTTCGAATTATGCTCTTTTAAAAACATTGCTGCACCGGTAAGATTAAATGAATTGTGAAGAAATCTGATTGGGTATATTATGTTAAATATGTATTCATGCAATTGCAGTACAAGTTAATCGCAAATTAAATTAAACTTGTGAATCCCCTATGAGCTGTCAAAGTTATGATGGTCAAAATTCTATTAGATCAGTTACATAAAAGAAAATCAGAGCTGAGATTGCCACTCCTATATGTATTGAGAGATATGATTTTTGTAACATGAACACTTTTAACATGCAAATTGCTGCGCATAAGAGAAGTCTAAATAATAAAGCGAATGTTTGTGTGATCCACTCAGATAGTGTAAACTTAATAAGGCGCATTAAAATGTTGTCTTGCGAGTTATCAAGTTCATAGTCATAAAAAGCATAATGTATATATTAAATGCTCCACCTGAGATTATGAAATTACTTCTAACCTTATTTGGAGTTCGTCTAGACGTAGAAATGAATATGAATCTTTCTTTGTTAATTATGTTCTACACTCTAAAGATGTGACCGATGTGAAGCTATTTAACAAATCAAATAGTCGAGTCATTTTTAGGTGTGGAACATACATTTATATATTTTCAAGACGTTATGGTTGACTTTTACAAGAATAGTTTATATATACATTAAAAAAAGAAAATGGTTGTAATTAATAAAGAAAATATCGTTTTAGGTTAGCGTTCATGAGAATTGCTGTATTTTGGAAATGAATGCGAAAAAATATTTGCATTAAGTAAAAAACATTTTACAGATTTTCAGTCTACCTGTGAACCATATACAAATTGCACATACCTACCTTCTAACTTAATTATTCCCATACCTTATTAAATATTCACTCGATGGCACATTAACTAAATTTGTCAGTTATCGTGTTAATAAGAATGGTCAAGAATTAGTAAATAGTTGACAATAGATTTCCGATTTTCATTTTACTAATTCATAAATTTCAAATTTTCTATCATATTTCATATAATCTTTCACTAATTTTTTTCAAATAATCTGAAATCTTTTTTTACCATTTACTGCAAACACAATATTTGTTGGTATACATGTCACTGAGAGGCTTTCTTTGTATTTGCTATTTGCTGTTGCCTTTGTCTATTACTACAAAGACATGCTTTTCATTTAAACATTTTGTACACATTTTCTGAAATTTCTTAAATAATACATCTGCGGCCACAAGATCGGAGTTTACAAATATGATGAAGGGTCAAATCATGTTTTTTATACATAATAATGAAATTTACATGTTCTTCATCAACTGTTTGTAAATTTAGAAATCTATTGTGACCTTTACTAAAGTTTGCCCAATAACATTGGTAATACACAAATTACTTTGTTAAAAAATTATGGAATTTAACTTATATTCATTAGGTTGAATATTTATTATATTATCACCTTTATGCTTAAAACAACCGATATAATCTATTGTTGTATAAAACGTTCTCTATTATGTTTTGCTTAATAAAATAAATAAGAATATAAATAAATATTTTTAAATAAAAATTCATTCGGATGAAGAAGTAGTAATATCTCTTTTATTTTATCAAAATGATGTTCCTTTATTTTATCAAAATGATGTTCCTATTAAAAGCCAACATCATCACGTGACTTTTTCTGACTAAAATAATTTGCCTCCTTATAGACCATATAGACCTACAAACGCACTAACTATAAACACGTCTCCTTTCTTCCTATTTAATTTCATGAAACAAATATAGAAACGAATACAATTTCAACAAAACTGCTTTGGCAACATAGCTTTTCTACTAGAATCTGCACAGATCTGGTTTTAATAGAAAATAGGTTTGATTTTTTTGACGCACATACGAATGAATATAAAATATGTTTCCGGTGGGTTAAATTTATGAAGAAGTGGTGCACTGAAAATGAAAAAAATATTGTTCTTTACAAAACTTTTCCTTTAAAGATTCTTGTAAAATGTAACTATATATTGCAATTTCAATATTTTTGATTGATGCACTTTTTTAGAACTTATTTTAGAATACGGAATAAAAATTGAATTTATCAAAATAAAAATTTCGATAATATACAGCAACCTAAAAATTTATACACTTAACAACTTTAAATTGGCACTAGATACAACCAAATTAGCAATAAAAATTTGAAACGGCATTGTTTATTACTTTTTAGCTACTATTACGTAAAAATCACTTATCTATTATTAATGGCAATTAGCGCTCTTTTCCGAGAACCTACTGGTTTATGCTACAAAGATTTTTTGTCACTTTTATCACTCATGCAAGTATGCTCCATAATTTCTTATGACTAACTCAAGTCGTTTACAATTTCCGCAAACGGTTCTGTAAATATAAATAGTAATTGAAATTTTCCCGAAAACATGTACTAGGCCCCAGTCAACGTCACGTATTAAAGTCAAAATGTATCAGCATTCTCGCCAGATTATAGATTTGTATATTTCTAGTATATAAGCGTAATCTACTGACTAATTTTTTTCAGTATTTGAAATTGCGTTTTACTCGTAAGCGATTGAAATTTAAAAAAACTTGTATTAAAACTTTAAATTAAAAAAATCTGCATGAAGGGGGGACGTATTCCTATTTTTTGTTTTGATAGTTTTTTGTCATTTTCTACGGTTTTTAAAAATACTAAAAAAAAGAATACGTAGCCCCCTTTTCTTGTAAAAATCTGCATCTTCCAGTTTTTGAATCATATCATTAATCCGTTTTCGAAATATTTGGAATTTACGATTTCATGCGGTATCTTTGCCTCTTAAACTCATTAAGTCCATCACCAAATTTTTCATCCAAATTGTTTACACGAATAATATTTTGTGCTACGTAAAAGTTATTTATTTATTTTTTTCCTTAATTAAGATGTATGACAAAGAAATAATTAATGTTTTACGTTGATGTCTAACATCAAACCATCACATCGGTGATCACGCGGACTTTATTAAAAGTACCCGAGAAAAGGGCGAGAAATTGACTTTTTGTTACATTAAACATGTGGAAGAATATGTTAAAGAGAACGTGAACAATCGAATAATTGCTAAGTACATTCGACAAAATATTTCATTTTTTGTTCTTTTTATTTAGATTAATGATGAAACACAGGTGATACGGGTACAATATACAAGCATACATACCCAGGAAACTGGTGAATGTAATCACGTTACAGGGTTGATTCACCATATTAATAATGATAGGAACGTTTCAAAAACAAGTGTTCACTAAGAGTTCAGTAAGATGCTTAGTTAGAGAAAAATATTCTCTAGTGCCAACAGTAGATGAGCTTTTTCCACAAAAAATGATATTCACGTGTTTCAAATTGGAATATTTGTATCGTCCAAATATTTTGTTATTAAAAATGGTTTTTCAAAATATTCTCCATGAATGTCAATATACGTTACATGCCTTTGGACTAATTTTCGAATCACTTTAACCACCGAATGAGGTAGCTCCTGAATATACGATTTGAACGCATCAACCAAGCAATTTATTTTTGGTATGCGGGAATAAAAACAAGTCATGGCCCCCAATGAGTCTCATCAGGGTTGTATGGTGAATAACCCATAATTTCGATGTTTTAGTCATTTATTTGACGCGATGTGTGAGAACTTTCATTAACGTCGATCGTTTTTGTAAATATTATAAAAGTGCTTCTAAAATTTATATTTATTTAGTTTTAGTGAATAATTATTTTGTTCAGTTGTTGATTTTTGTAAATTTTACCGAGCGTAGAAATAAACAAATATATTTTATGAAACAAGTTTATTTTGATTTTGTTATAGAAAAATATTACTTTTATATGTCTGTAATTAAGGGAATATAAACAAACTAAACATTTATTGCTATATAAAATTATTAATATAATACAATTTAGTTGTTTTAACTGCTTTTTATAATTTATAGTTGTAAATTCACGAAGCACAAGTCATAAATATTATATTATTATATTATTAGCTTTCCAAAATCGTGATTGTAGTGATTGTATAACAATATCTGTACTGTCGTACTGTGTATTATTATCCATATTATTAACAATTTTCAAAAAAGTTATAAGTAAAATCATGGTTTAGCTTACTTGACTCTTCTTAACACTTTGATCCACAATGCCTGTTTTTCTAATTTATAATTCTACACATGGAATATATAGAATATAGGAGATAAACCTTTATAATTTTTAAATTTATATCGTATTATAAATGTGTTTCGTTTTCACATCACTTTAGGTAGAAAAGAGACGAGATCAAAATCATACTAACGACAAGAAGTAGTAACTAAGATTTTAAACATCGAAAAGTAAAGGAGATTTATGAATACTTATACTAAATAGGAACATACTTCAACAATTAACTCAAATACCAATGAAGAAACGAAAGTTAGATAAAATTTTATACTTCGAAAGTTGCTTAACCTTCCGCTGATAACATTAGGTCTCTCAAACCGACACAATTAAATTTTGGCGGTAAGAATAAGATGCGTGCATATTGTCGTCTCCGCTTTTTAGTACCTTTCCTGCATTTAGGCATCTATCCAGTTGTAAGTTGGATGGTATACAGAGGATTCTATTGAACTATAGAGAACTATTTGATTTCGGTGTCATATTCCGACGTTATCTTTCGCGTTATATTTAATGGTAAGAACAAATAAACGTTCGTTTGTTTTTGGTTTGTAATTAATGTGCTTTCAGTGTCATTATCTTAAAATATGTCTTACGAACGAGAACAAAAAAGATTACAGCGTCTTTATGAAGAAGTACTTACTGATTCTGAAACTGAACAGAGTGACGATGATGCTAACAGTAATTATGTTTCCGATCATGTTGAAGCTTTAGAGGATACTGATTCAGAGCAAGAAATATCGGAGAATAATGAAAATGTACAAGAGATTTCAGAAAATGAAAACATTGATGAATTAGAAGCGAAAGTACAAGAATTGCCTGAAAATATAGTGCAAGCACAACTATCTTCTCCCATCTGAAAAAATGGCCGTACCAGATGGCGAAAACATATAACAATAAAACGAAATGTTAGGACTCGTGCTGAAAATATTGTTTCCCATCTAGCAGGTCCCAAAAGCAGCATTCGTTACAAGAAAAAAGCATTATAAATTGTAGAGTGCTTCTTGACTCCTGATATTTTCAATAAAATTGTGACATACACTAATCAATTTATTGAGATAAAGTCGTTACTAAAAATCGTTCTGCCAGACCGACAGATCTCATAGAAATTAAAGCATTGTTAGGACTTTTATATATAGTTGGAGCTGCCAAAAATAATCGGCGGAATGCTGAAGAACCATTCAGAATGGATGGACTTACTCTGGGAATATTTAGACTCACAATGTCTAGGAAAAGCTTTCAGTTTTTACTGAGGCACCTTCGTTTTGATGACAAAACAACAAGAAACGAGAGACAAACTTTATACAGATTAGCCCCAATCAGAAGAGTGTTTGATGAGTGAGTTTGTAACTAATTTACCGAAACATTACAACATGTCAGCTTATGTTACGATTAATGAAAGACTCGAGGAGTTTCGAGGCAAGTGCCCCTTAAGAGTTTACATACCCAGTAAACCCAATCGATACGGTATCAAAATATATGCTTTGACAGATGCAACAATTTTCTATACATTACAACAAGACAAAAGGTGGCGTCGATGTTGTCGTTAAAATGGGTGAAGCTTATAATTGTGCCTGTGCCACACGCCGTTGGCCGATGGTAATTTGCCGACATTTGTGGAATAGAAATGGAAGTTCAGCCTATTGAAAAAATATTTTTGGTAGCTGTAAATACTGCAGTTCCAAAAAAATAGGCGAACAAAATATAGTTTCAAAAATTGCAATAGATACATGTGCTTGGAACATTTAACTGGTTTATGTGTGTGTTACTAATCACAGGATTCTATAAACATAAACGAATAATTTCAGTTTATAGAACACATTTTTAGAGTAAAATTTATCATTTTTTTTTATACATTAATTTATAAATTTAGTTCATTTGTTAAGAAAAAAATTGTTTGAAGTTGAAGTTTTTAGATAAAAAAAATTTAATACCGAAAAAGAATATGTTTTTAAACTACTCTCGTATAAAGTACTAAATCAACATAAAATTAAATAAATTTTGTTTACATAGTCTAATATTGATGTCTAAGCATACCAAAGTATAAATTGTTCTAGATTTAGATGTTCTTGTGTCTTTTAAAATTTTTTTGTAAAGTCGGTATCAGAAAACGATGTTATCAACTATTCTCAAAATATTCACATTATCTTCATAGGGTTAAATTGTCCTCCCTTGTTTTCAATTCAATGTTTTGCTTTCATAAAATTATTGGATTGGTTTTCATTTTTGCACGTGCATCCGGTATTCTCCCATTTTACATTTTCATCAATAAATTTCAAGTTATTTCATTGTAGTTATCAACTCCAGCTAGTTTTGTCAAAATTAGGAATAATTAAAAATGTCAACGCTATTCTTCTAACACATACATACTAATTGATGTTACCAAACTCAAACTTAATTGCTGATTCGTTACATTGTAAAATAATTATACCCTTCCGTTCTCGATTTTTGTGACATTGATCCTTTTTTATTATCCGAATATCGCGAAGTCAAAGTCCCTCTTAAGTACTTTCGATTTCCCGCGAATTCGTTAATACCATCGAACGCGATTATTATTGAGCTCTTCTATTGTTAAATTCATCATACGCTTCCAGGGATCCATTAGACTGCCAGATAGGCCGGAATTAAACACAAAAGCCTCGAATCGAAAACCTAATTTAATTCACCAATAATCAAACTTGATGTACGCCAAATTGAAATTATAATGTTGACTTTAAGCTCATATTTCAAAAATAAAAAAATAAATCATAGAAATACGGAGGCCAGATTGTAATAAAATAGAAACCTTCACAAATTTTTGGTGAAAATATATAACATATAAATCTCGTTTTCAACACAATATTGGTTTCTAAAAACTAAAGATTTCAATGTTTGCTAAAATGAACATTCAACTGTCAAAATTAAAATAACAAAAGATGAGTAAAGGAAATATTCAAAATGTCTAAAAAAAATTATTGTGTGAGATATTAGAGCATAAATAATAAAATTCTTTTATTGTGTTTTCTAAAAGAGTTACTTAGTCAAATGAGTTTTATTAATTTATTCTTATTGTTTTTTAATCGTATGATAAAGGCATAAATCACCATAGCGATTTGAGGCAGAAAACAGACAGATTATATTACTGTAAAATAAAGTACTTTCCGACCGAAATAACTATACAGTTAACTATATATATATATATATATATATATATATATATATATATATATATATTAACTATATATATATATATATATAGTTAATTCCATTTTTTCGCATGTGTTATTTGTAATTTAAAGCCAAATAGTTTGGTACAAGATTTACAATAGTCCATTCGGCTTTTTTACAAGATCGATTTTTATGATCAAAACTGAAGATATGGCCTATTTGCCACGAAACCCGTAGTTTGTTTCTTTTATAAATAAAAAATTGTAGACTGTGACATTGAAGGACCTATTATTATCTGTTTTACCTTCTGTTAATATACGAGTATGTTATAAAAAATATTTCTGTAAGCTGTTCAAGAATAAAATATATATTATTTATAATATAGTTTATAGTTCTTTATTGCTTCGGCACATTCAGGGCTCCACCAGGGGACTGGTGTATGGTTTTTAATTACTGTGATCTTTCCAATAGCTTTTTCAGCAGCATTAGTTATTAAAGCAGAAAATTTGTTTACCATGACGTCCACATCGGAGTTTAAGATGTCCCCGCTTTTGTCGTTATCGATTTTTTTAACTATTATGGAGTTATAAAGCTCCCAATTTGCTCGGTTGAGATTCCACTTTTCCGGAGATATTTTTCCATTTACCTGGTTACCAGAGATAATTATTGGGAAATGGTCACTTTCATAAAGATCTGGAAGAACGTCCCAATTAAAAACTAATGACAGGCTAGGATCGCATAACGTGAGGTCTATGGCTGAACCTTCTCCTGTTGCTGTATTGAATCTTGTAGGTCGCCCATCGTTCATAATGTTGATGCCGGATTGGTTGCAAACTTGTTCCATAGTGATTCCAAAAGGTGTATTCTTTTTAGATCCCCAAATATCATTATGTGCATTGAAATCTCCTAAAATAATTCTTGGTGTAGGTAACTGTGCTAAAAGGTTTGTAATTTCATTTCTATTAGGCAATGCATTTGGAGGGCAGTAGATATTGCAACCAGTTATTTTTATGGGGCCATGAATAGAAACGGCAACTGCTTCCAGGTTAGTTTGTAGCGGGATTTGTTCAGCGTCCAGAGAATTTCTAACGTATATAGCTACCCCTTCGCTGGCAATCAATGGGTTATTTCTGTTAAGATAAAAACTGGCATAGTTCTTTAGGTTATAGATCTTACTATTTAAAAAACGGGTTTCTTGGAGACAGATTATTGTTGGAGCGTATTCTGATAATAGGAGCTTAAACATTTCCAAATGGGAATATAACCCATTTGGGTTCCACTGTAATATTGTAGTGAATTTAATTGTTAGATATTATCGACGTTGATGAGTCACTGTCTTCTTCATTGCTGTATTCTACATTTAGTTGTAACTGCATTTTTTTTGACAATCTTGTGCATTTCCTTTTCATATTTTTATCGGATAAATAAGGGTGAATTTTTTGGAGTAATTCAACTACACCTTTTACGTTATTTGTAAGAGATTTAGCTACACTTAGCGGGTCAGTACGTTTTCAAAGAAAAGACAAATTTCTGGAAAAGTTAATACTTTGTTATCCGTGTACCCCTCAAATAGTTCTTTTGCTAGATTCAGTTGCTCCTTTACATCCAAGATTGTTGTCTCATTTTTGGTTTTAACTTTTTTAGCACTTTTAGGAGGAACAGGTTTTTGAAACTCAATTTCCTCATTGTTTTTTCCTGTTGGAGAAGGGGTTTCGGGTAATGCACGTTTGGCAGGGTTGTTCAAGCTGCTAGGGAGCATGGACACGATTTTTAGTGGAGGTGGAGTAGGTGGTATAGGGTTCATCGATGTTTTACTAGATGTTGTATTATTGGTTGTCGAAGTTGTAGATGAATTGGTATTGGTAGAAGCTATACTGGATGACATGATTGAGGAGGACGGAGGTGTTTTCACCACACTTGGAGTTGGAGGTGGGATATTTGTTAAAGTTGATACTTGTGGTTGCAGTGTTGAAGGAACTGGTAAAGAGCAGTCTGTTGCAATATGGCCTTTTTGTTTGCAATTAAAGCATACATTGTTGTCTACGGATAAAAAAATACGATAAGAAGTATTTTCGTGTTTTACGGTGATGGAGTCAGGTAGTTGTACCTACATCTACTAAAGGAGTGATGTAGGTTTGTCTTCGGAAACTAAGGATGTGTTTGAATTCAGGAAGGGTTGTACCAATACGGAGGCATGTAATTTGTGACACTAGATTGATTGCTTTGTTTCTAAATTCATTTTCTATTAGGTTATTTGGTACTGATGGATGGACAGACATTTGATAATAACAACCGTTCACTAGGTGTTATAAGTCGTCGTGCTATGATAGGTTTGTCCAATCATTATTTCGCCATTATGGATGTTCATAAATGATTTTACTAGATCCTCATTTGCTAGATAAATACATATTCGGTTATTAGAAATTCTAGAAATAAATATAATATTGTGTGGTTCAATTATCTTTCCTAAAGAGATCAAATATTCTTCCAATTTAGTGTTTTCCAATGATGTGAATACTATAGCTTGTTTCTTGCTTGGGAATTTTGGTGAACTTATTGCTGATGCATATGATTTGGAGGGTGTACTCCCAGAAACGGAAGTACCCACAGTTAAATCCGTTTCATCCATTATTAAATATTGTATTCATTTGGAAAAGGTAAATGCGGACCTAAACAGTTCAAACAATCTCAGTCGAACCAGTTTGTATACTGATAAGACTTCCAATATTTAACCCGTACAAAGAAAAAGTAGATTTACTGATGTATCAAATTAAGGAACGAATTAAAAACTTACAAAATGCGTAGCTACTAACTTGATAGTTTTCTTTTAGGTTTAATGCACTCGTAGGTAATTTTTTGGAATATAAAACTCACTAATTTGCTTAAATATCGGAACTGGTAATAAAAGATGTTAACTATTTATTAACCAGAGCCGGACTCCGGACATTTGTTTGTTGCAGAAAAACAAACAATAATTAATTCATATTAGCTGCTCTTAATGATGAAAGTGAACTGAAGACCATTATATCTAAAGTCGTAAGTAGCTTCAGTAGATAAGATGCATTGAAAAGTATTATGAAAAAGATGGGTGACTAAAAATTATTCTAATATTTGTAGGTCTAGCAAAATTAGCAGTACCGCACAGTAAAAGAATATAAAACTACACAAAGTATTATTGCTCCAAAACATTGCTCGGAACGACCTTCTAAAATAGAAGCATTTGACAAAAACCTTAAGATTGGAGTAAAATGTATATTGTACATAGTTTTTTCTTTTTTTTTTAAACGAACTCCCTACTCTAATTAGAGTCATGAATAACCTAAAACATAAGAAAGATTTAATATAAATATCTCGTTCAATTTTAAATACATTCATGAAGCAAATTAATGTCAATTAAATGTAAAAGATAAAATATGTTTATCGTAAAATTATTTAAATATTTTTATGACAATCATTTCACCAATGCTTTTTAGTATTAAGATTATAATTTTATCTGATGAATCTTTAAAGAATTGTTGAATATCGTGGAATTTTAAGATGAGTATATCTTATGTTTTACGTTTATTATGGGTAGATTCCACAAAGTAAGGGTAGTAACAATCATTTAAATTAATTTTAAGTAAGTTAAAATGTATTGCTTTAGTACCAGAACAAAAAGATGACTTTTTTCATTAATAATTACAGTAGCTTTCAATTGATTGGTCTGCATGTTCTATCTCACGTCTGTTACGTATGTACAGGGTGTCCGCCGGCAGATTTTATACTTCAAAAAATAAAATAAAATAAAAATATGAGTACAATCAAAGTTATTTATTTGTTATCTTACATAATAATAATGCGGATTTTAGTTTTTAAAAATCACTCCACTCAAATGGCGTCCTTCAAGCCGCAAACATTCTTGCAATCTTTCCCTCATGTTGGCGAAAACTCGCTTGCAAAGTTCTGGACTGATAGCTGCGATCTCTCGTCGGATATTTTCTTGTAGGGCCTCTATTGTTGATGGTGAATTAGTGTATACACGAGATTTGAGATATCCCCATAAGAAAAAATCACAAGGGGTCAGATCGGGTGATCTAGGCGGCCAGGCTATGTCGCCGAAGCGACTTATCAATTTTCCAGGAAAAAGCTCTCGCACTTTAGCCATTGAGTCCCTAGCAGTGTGTGCCGTGGCTCCATCCTGCTGAAAATGTGTTCTGTTATTGTAACCAACATGACGATGCAGCTCCGGAATAAAAAAATTGTCCAGCATCGCGCGGTACCGTTGTGCGTTGACTGTTTCACCTCTGCCAAAAAAATAAGGTCCAATTATGCCATTTCCAGAAACGGCGCACCAAACTGTAGTCTTCGGGCTGTGGAGAGGCTTTTCATGGACTTCTTTTGGGTTGCTCGCACTCCAATAACGCATATTCTGTTTGTTAACGTACCCCCCAATGTGAAAATGCGCCTCGTCGCTAAAAAAAATGTTACATAAACGCGTAGGGGTAGAAAATCGTTCCAGAACGACTCTAGCATAATTCAGCCTTTTTATGTAGTCATCTTCTTTCAATTGCTGGATGATTTGGAGCTTGTATGGATAGAACTTCAATTTTTTTCGGATAATTTTGTGAACTGAAGTCTTTTTCACACCTGTTGATGCTGCAATCTTTCGTACAGACTTACGTGGATTTTGTAAGATTTCCCTTCTCACAAGTTCTACGTTTTCAGGAGTAGTTACAGTCGTTGAAGGTCCAGGCCGAGGTTCATTTCCGACTGATCCGGTTTCTCTAAACTTCTGTACCCACGCCCATATCAATTGGTTTGGC
Organism: Hermaeophaga mercurialis; assembly: GCA_951812935.1. NCBI lineage: Eukaryota > Metazoa > Arthropoda > Insecta > Coleoptera > Chrysomelidae > Hermaeophaga > Hermaeophaga mercurialis. The sequence goes on from OX638363.1 coordinate 38,296,408, forward strand.
GGGCCATCCTTCAATCGTCGGATATCAAAGTTAGAACAAAACCGACGCCTTGCTGCATTGATCGAATTATTGTTCGCAAAATACGCCTCAACTGCAAAAGCGCGGTGCGCGCCCGTCCACTGACTCATGGCTACTAAATAACCCGCAGCACTCCCGCGTCGAGAGATGCCCCGCTCTCCCCGCTGCCGCCTTCCCACACGCCGTGAGCTCAGTTCAAAGTGTAAAATCTGCCAGCGAACACCCAGTATTTACAAATTTTAATTACCAAAATAATTTAATTTTATAGGAACTTGAAAAGAAGTCTTAAAAGTAGTAAAAAATAATCACATTATAAGATGTAGAATTAATTATTTGAATGTTTATACCCCCTTTTTTAAATTAGGATATATAAATTTAAATGTTTCTCATTAATTTCGCATTAGGGCCTAATTACGAGATTAACCCGAAACTAGCCTTTGTTTATAATCTCGTTAATATTAAATAAATTATTTTTGATGTGGTAAGACTTTCAGTTACTTTCCTTCTGAAATCTGAATCTTTTTTCAAAAGATTTTATATATTATTAGAAATATTTAATAAATTAATTGAAATATTTTCGTAATTTAGTAGCTCAAGATATTGGAAAAAGATTAAAAAGAAAGATAGCGAAAGTACATTTACATTTACTTGCTCAATTAATGTGTTTATTAATTCCGAATTATATACTTCTTTTATTTTTGATTCCTCTTAATCGTCATGTCCGTATTCTGCACCAGAAATAATTATATTTCAGCTTCATTTGAATCGTCCCATAATATTTACTCAATACTTATTGTAACAAAACACAGATGGTGTCACTTGTGCTATTCTTTCTTATGTCTACTATGGCCTCTAAATTATTAGGTATTTCAGCACTAATAATTTTGCTTCAGGGTAAGTATTCCTAAAAATAAGGTTGTAGAAAAGTTTAGGAAACCAAATATTGAAATAAAGTATACTTGGTGTAAAATGCAGTCAAAGGGGGAAAAATCCACTTTCTCATTCATTACATTAAAAAAATAGGTAACCCGATTTGCGTGAAAATTGATAAAAAACAAAATTTTATTTGACTTAATTCTGACGTCCGTCATTTTGGGATCATTATTTCCACCGCTTTTAATAAGAGGTTTATCCGGCTTTTTGCATTGTTGTAGAATTTATATAATGTCAGGATTTTACGGTAAGCTCTATTTTAATTGAAATATTTTCAAACTTTTGAAACTATTGAAATATTTTCAAAAATTTTATTTTCATGTTGCGAAGATCCACAATCGGAACTTTCGCAAAGCACAGGTGATGCAGTGTATAATTATAATTATGATTATAATTCCGGCCAACCAGTAGCTAGTACTTCTTATAACGAGAACTATAACCAATATACCCAGCTTCAATGGCTAAAACCAACGATTTCTTGTCCTCCTCAGTACTATAATATTCAAGGAACTTCAGCCAATACACCAAATTCTGTTGATCCTAAAACACCAAATATCATCAGTACTTTACCCACCATCAAAGATGGTCCCAAAATCTATCCAAGAAATATTTGTAAGTATATATAAATATAAAGTTTCTTATTTTATTTCCTTTGACCTTGCATAAACCATCGGTAAAAATATCCATTTTCGATCACATTAAAATAAAGAAATTTAGTATATATCATATTTTTAATGTCATTCCGGCCTTTATCAAAATTCCATTCCAGTGCTTAATTATTCTAGAAACATCATCACATTGTCAGCTTATAAAATTTTACTAAAAGTACATAAACATAATTTCCGTTATTAGCATCAAGGTTTATAAATTTATTTAAAATCATCACTACAAACTAACCCTAAATATTATACACATCGATACATTCAATCTCATACAATGGACATGAATATTTTTTTAATAAAAAATCCATTAATGATAAAAAAGACAAAAAAATATAAGAAAATTATTCACCGCCATTTTGTGAGAATGTTTGCATCGATTCGTATGATTTTATAATGTTAGTCTGCAGAGATCATTTTAAATAATTTTATAAAGCTTGATGGTTTAATAACGGAAAATGTGTTTATGTACTGTTTGTAAAATTTTATCAGTTGGCAATGTGGATGATGTTTAAGGAATATTTACGCAATGGAATAGAATTTTGATAAAGGCCAAAAGCATAACCGAAACGTCAAAAAATATGATGGATACTAAATTTCTTTGTTTTAATGTAATATCGAAAATCGAGAAAATGTTTACGGATTTTATTAGTTTAAAGCTTCAATTAAATTTTAGTCAAAGAAACAGTCCCAGATGTAGTTGACGACTCTCTTCCCAAAGAACTGACCTCTCTATTTCAACCCCTTTTCTGTAAATTATGCTCAACGCAATTGAGCAGTAATGTCATGGCTAGGTTCCATTATAAATCGAGAAAGCATGAGAAAAAAGTCAAAAAATTCCTTAAAGAGTACTCTGAACAGACTGGCACCCCGCTTCATCCAAGAGCAAAACCAAAAATTGAAGGTGAAATAGATCCAAAATGGTTTTACTGTGATGTTTGTGATTTGCGTTTGACTGGAAAAATGCAATCAGAATCTCATTATATGGGCAAGAATCATCAACTGTAAGTCGAAACAATTACAACTTAGTTTTTCTAAGTTTTATTTTTTATAGAGTTTTAATGGGCTTTAAGAGTCCAGCTGGTAAAGGATTCCATAATGATCAAGGAAAACAGGAAAGCCTAAAGTAAGTAATTGATTTTCCAATCTCATATTACTTTAATAATACCAATGTATGCTTTTAAATCAAGTAAACAACGCAGTTTGGAAGACGACGAAGGTACATCTGGGCAAAACTTCAAGAAACAAAACATCGATCAAAATGTAGAGTCTTCTGTTGAGTATTCTGTTGAGTCTTCTGTTGAGTCTTCTGTTGAGTCTTCTGTTTATGCAACAAGTCAAGTACCTGAATCTTCTCGACGTGTTCGACAACACAAGTTCCGTTGTACTATTTGTAATGTGAGCACCACTTGTCATAATCAATTAGAAGTACACTATGAAGGCCAAAAACACCAAAGGAAATTGAGACATTTGGCACTGTTTGGTTCTAAGACAGAATTTGATGCCGTAAAAGGTAAATAAAAGAATATATATATGTAGGATAGTTATTAAAATATAATTTTCAGATGCAATAAAACAAGATAAACATTTGGCTACGTACAGGACTCCTTCTGGAGATTATTATTGTTCTCCTTGTAATTTGAGATATACATCAGGCGTGCGATTTAAGTCACATGTTAAGAGCAAACAACATCTTAAAAATACTGCACCAAAAAAATTGAGACACAAAAAGTAGTCTTAAATACCGTAGATTATTAAAAGTCTTTTTAAAACTCAATAATGTTACAAAATACATCATGACATGTATCAAACTAAAAAATAAAGGAATTTCACCGAGTCAAGACTATATATTTAATACTTAAATATACATACATATGTATATATATATATATGCATTAATTTCCGGGTTTAGAGCAAAAACATTTTGTTTTTTGTTTTTCCTTGATTGTATAAATTTAAAAAAATATTTAAACACACATAATTAAAATAATAACTAAAGGATAAAATTTCTAATACATCATTTGGTATGTGTGTTTATTATAGTAGGTTGGTATAAAGTATGGAACCAAGTAAATATATTTAAAACTAAACGAACGATATTTATGAAATTTTGCAAGTGCAGTGGGGCCAAATGGAACTGGTGTACATTTTTTTGTTAATAATATACTTCTAGTTTAATCGGAAATACCCTCAAATTTTTTAATTTAAATGGGATACCCTGTATATTTTTGCAGATTTTATTTTGAAAGATCTTGTTATTTCGAATTGGTACATACTGGGTTTTATTTAAACAATCTATAAAAACGAGGAATACAGCACTTTAATAAACCACTTTTAAGTTTTTATATTCCCATTATTCGTGTCTGCAATCAGGACCTCACCATAAGACTTCTTATCACACCCGCCAAGTGCCTTATGATCTCTAATTCAAGTCCTTCTATACCTAATGAAGACATCGAAAAAGCTTTAAAAGACTTAGGTCTACAGCTAGCATCACTGGTTTCATCTCTGCGTGCAGGATTTTCAGGAGACGAATATAACCACATTTTATGTTTCCGTCGGCAAGTTTACATAATTCCTCGTACAGACAACTACGAGCTACAAATATCTTTGGTTATTCCATTTGAAAACAACGATCACCGAATATTCCTATCTACTGACAGGATGGAATGTTTCATATGTAAGCAGGCAGGCCACGTAGCCTCTAACTGTCCAAACATCAACAATCACCCTTTACAATCTGTCGCTCTCTAGGCTAATCCTCTGTCAAGTTCTTTACAACCTTCTATATCATTACAATCTCAGCACCATCAACAGCAGCCTTCATCCCAAATCTTCTCAACAATATGCACTACAACTTTGTCAATCTTCTGATTCTGTCAATAATTCACCCCAGCTAATACTTTCGAAGTCTCCTCTACCACCAATTTCCCAACCCTTAACCACAGCTACTTCTGAACCAATTTCTTCGCAGACACTTGGAGTGAAAAGACCATTTTCTGGCTCGATGGATTCTGGAAGCATTATATCGCACATAGATTCTGTCACTTCTAACCCTCTAGATGATGATCCTTCCCTAATGCCCCCTACGCAACACTATACTATTGATAAACTTCAGAAACCTACTAGAAAGAAACCAAAAAAGGACAACCAAAACGATTCCAAAAATCTCTGAACCCACAAAGATATTATTAATGCACTCTACGAAAAGGCGTCAAAGAACTTCTGCCTCCACGTATGAACATTTTATTGCTTTCATTGAGAATTCTTTTGGCAGTAGCGATCCATTATTAGAGGCCCGTCAATTCACTGATGATATTGAGGCCCTTCTTACTGATACGTTCTTCATATACCCTTCCTTAATAGATAGATCACTTAAAAACCGCCTAACTAGACTAACCAAGAAAATCAAACGTACACGGAAGGACACATCAGAGACAAATGCAACTTGTCTATCATTAAGAGACTCTGATGAGGATGCTCTTTCTGACAGCTCCCAGCTGTCCCAGAAATCATCCCACTAATCAGAATCCTATTCACCGTCATACAGTGGAATTGAGACGGATTCCATCCTCGCTTAGAACGCATCCAACAGTTAATCTCAGAGATCAAAGGCGATATCATTTGTTTACAAGAAACTAACTTCACCGCCCAGCACAAACGGGAACTAAGAGGATATGAAGGATATCATCATATTGGAGCCAATTGTCTAAGAGCTAGTGGGAGAACTTCTACCTTTGATCTTTTTCTAAAATGTTACCTCTAACAACAAATCTTAAAGCTGTTGCAGATTCCGTATGGTGCCCTCAAAAAATTACTTTTTGTAGCTTATATATACCTCCAAACCACAATTTATTACAGGCGGAATTAGAAAACCTTGTCATTCAACTTCCGCAACCCTTTCTATTATTAGGTGCCCACAATACTTATGGGGTTCCGAGAAAACTTTTGGTAGAGGTAAAACTGTTGAGAATGTCGTGACCAGCACTACTGGATGTCTACTAAATTCGGGAAGTAATACTCACTTTAACATATCTTCTGGAACCTTTTCGCCAATTGACCTCAGCATTATTGACCCAAGAACAGCCCCATTACTTACGTGGAATACTCTAGACTCTCTTTACGAAAGCAACCATTTCCAATAATTATACTAAACCCACGAATACCATTACTAAATGGAAAATCGCTAGTGCAGACTGGGATGGTTTTGAATCCTATACCGATAGAAAATCCGCAGAACTTCAATTTCCAGATAATGTTGACGAAGCAGTTCATCTCTTCAACAACTTTATTACAAATGCTGCTGAAATCTATGTAGGAAAATTCGTTTTACATCCTACCCGTAAAATACATTCATGGTAAACTGTTCAAAAGCAGTTTATGAATCTAAATTGGTATTAAACAAATATCGTAGAGTGCGAACTGTAGAACATCTTTCACATTTTAAACAATTAAAAGTTGAGCTAAACGAATAGTAAAGCAGTCAAAAAATATTCTTGGAATAATTACGTCTCCTCCATTACAGGTGACATCCCTCCTAGCCAAGTCTGGACAAAAATAAGACAAATGAAAGGCAATAGAACATTTACAAAAATTCCAGCAATAAATTATCAGGAGGAAATAACTACTGACCATCAAAAAATAGTGAAAACTATTGGCGAAAATGTCCAAAAAAAAAGTAAAAACGCTAATTCATTCGTCCTATGTCTTATCACGCAAATACCTAACGCTGCCATACAAGACATAGTTTTCATAAAACTTCCCTTTTCAACACAAAAACATTCATATGCCCTCTCCTCCAGTAAGTATTCCGCTACTAGTCCTGACAACATTCCATTCCTCTTTCGGAAAAAACTATCCTCTACTGCACTTTTAAATTAACTTAAATTTCCGAAACAGTGGCTAGAATCAATTATTTTACCAAGCAGAAAGCTGGATAAACCTCCGAGGGAACCAAATTCTTATCGTCCTATTTTGTTAACTTGTACAATGTGTAAACTCCTAGAGAAAATGGTCAACAAAAGGTTAATTTGGGATCTTGAAAAACATAACATTTTATCGACAGCTCAGTCTGGATTCAGACCCCAACGCAGCACTAGTGATAACTTAGCTCATCTGCAGATACAAGTGACCAATACAATAAACAAAAACCAAGAAGTTATTGCCGCCGTTTTTGATATTCAGTGTGCCTTCGACAGCATATTGAAGACCTGTAATCCTTAATAAAATCAGTGAGTGCCACTTATCAGGTAACATATATTGGTTTATTGACTATTTCTTAGAAAAGCTGAACCTTTAAAGTATCATCAACGGATGTGTTCAAAGGCCTTCGACCAACATAATGTTGTTCCTCAAGACTAATAAGCCCCACACTTTTAACACTAGCAATAAATGACATCTGCCTAAGTATTCATTCTCCTGTGAAAATAGTTCTTTATGCTGACGACTTGATTTTGTTTTGCCATGGTAAAAACACGGAGACTATTAGTAGACTATTCCAAGAAGCAGTAAATCATTTACAAACATGGTCCACTAAAACAGGTCTTCTATTCTCAGCTGCGAAGTCTAAAGTAATGAAATTCAACAGAAGAACAACTATTACTCAAATCTCAAAGATCCCGTAGTTAACGAACTAAAAATATTAGGACTTACGTTTGATAGCAGGCTTAGTTGGAAGCAGCACATTCAAGATATCAAAGGAAATTGTTTGAGTAGACTTAACTTGCTAAAAAGCCTCTCATATCATGACTGGGGTGCTGAAGAGGAAATCTTGCTAATAATATATCGCTCACTCATCAGATCAAGACTAGACTATTGTTGCTTTATTTATGTCAGCTTCAAAAACCGACTTAAAATCTCTGTATACCATCCAGAATACCGGTCTTCGAATCTCCCTTAAAGGCTTCAGATCTAGTCCATCTAATAACCTATGTTGTGAAGCCAATGAACTCCCCCTCTGGCTCAGGCGCCAGCAACTCTTGTTAATGTACTCCTCTAGAGTATCGGCTAACCGCCAAAATCCAGTTCATCCACTGTTAATACCCAAATATACTATTCACTACCACCATGCAAAACTGAAATCTCTATCAGAAATTCTTACACCTCTGCTGTTTAATATCGGTTTATCTCAAACAATCCCTACTTCAGTAGCAAGAACAGCTCGATGGAATATTCAACTGTCTATCTATAACCTTACTCTAACTAAATATCCAAAACATGAGACATCTAATAAATTCTTGAAACAATCATTTCTAGAGATTATCAGCACAAAATATGATAACATCCTATACACAAATGCTTCCAAAACTGATAATGGTGTAATTAAAACCCACCTTTCACCAGTGTACACACAGGAAATTTTTTTAGCATACTTCAAGCACTAAATACCTTAACCGACGAATCCAAATACCCTGCTATATGTACAGATTCCCTAGCATTGATACACTCCATTAGATCACTATATACACAACATCCGCTTCTTCTGTCAATACAAAATATCATTCACTGACTTGCCTCTCAAGGAGTTACCACAACGCTGATCTGAGTTCCATCACACGTGGGAATCGTTATCCAACCTAAGATGCGAAAATGTCCAACTACTAAAAACTTAAAGGCTTTCTTCAAGAGTAGAATACGCAAGTTATGGCAATATTACTGGAATAGAAGTAAATCAAAACTTCACGAAGTCCATCCAGATATCGATCCAATAATTATCCCTAACAGGACAAGACGAGATCGAATTGTATTCCGAAGGCTTCGCATTGGCCATACCCGCTACACACATGGACATCTTATGGCCTCTGAAAAGCCTCCCTTATGTCAGCACTGCAATAATCTAGCCACAGTGAAACACGTTTTAATCGAATGTGTACACTACCAGAAGAAGCGACAAGACCATCAAATTAGTCCAATAATTTCCAAGAAATACTAAGTCTTCCTAGCCAACAGTCACGTGTTATTAGATACATTAAAGACATAAATTTGTATCATAAAATATGAAATATTCAGATCATTGTCACCTATAATAGCATAGTTATTTAATATTTATATTAGTGTATTGTTGTGAACTATTGTAATACTGTAATTGTGTCAATGACCTATGCAGTCGAGACACGTTAATTTTAAATAAAAAAAAATAGTGAGAAATAAACGAGTACTATGTAGGTAACTGTTGCCAAACTGTCAAAATGTAATTTACGGAAACAAATTGTACATCTGTAATGTCGACGAACATTTTGCATCTAATGTAGTATTTTCCGATGAGGCAACTTTTTGTTTAAATGAAACAGTTAACTGCCATAACTCAAGGTATTGGCCAAATGAGAATCCTCATTGTATTCATGAAGCACTACCGAGCATCCACAGAAGTTGAATGTTTGTATGGGAATTGTCGAAAATAAGCTTATAAACCCATTTTTTACAGACGGAAACTTGAATGCTGACAACTATTTAGATTCACTGAATAACCAAATTATTCCTGCACTTCAACAGAATGGGCAGTTACCACAAAATTTTTGGTTTCAACAAGATGGAGCACCTCCCCACTCTGATAGACGGGTTAGTGATTTTCTGGATGCGACTTTTCCAAATCGATGGATTGGATGTAGAGGATTCATAGATTCATAGTGGCCTGCTCGTTCTCCGGATCTAAGCCCATTAGAGTTTTTTCTTTGTGGTTATCTAAAATCACGTATTTACGTTAAACGACCAACATGCTTGCTAGAATTGAGACAAAGAATTATTGATGAATGTGAACTAATACGTGGAGAAGTTTTGGAAAGAGTGTCTCAAGAATTTGTTAATAGGTTGGCATATTGTCAGGAGGTGAACGGAGAGCATTTTTAACATTTGAATTAATTTTGTTTAAATTATTATTCTCCTTTGTCTAAAGTAAATACATTTATTTATTCTACAGCTAAAAGTGAATTGTTTCTCGTTTTTACAAATTATTTTCACTAAACCCAGTATGTACAAATTCGAGAAATAACAAGCTCTTTCAGAATCTGCAAAAATATACAGGATATCCCATTTAAATTAAAAAGTTGAGGGTATTTCCGGTTAAACTGGAAGTGTATTATTAAAAAAAAATGAACATCAGATGCATTTTGCCCCGTGGCACTTACAAAATGTCATAAATATCGTCCGTTTCGTTTTAAAGATATTTACTTGGTTCCATACTTTGTCCCATCCCTGTATACATATAAACTTTGGAAAAATGAAAATTTGATTATGCTAAAATTAGATACTAAATAGGTATCAAACAAAAAATATGCTTTCTTCAATGCTTTGTTCTCACAGATGTTTTAAAATTTAGAATTTTTCGTAATATTGCAAATATTATTGACCAATTTTTTTGTTAATTTAAAAACAAAATAGTTTAAGGATTTATCATAAATTAAACATAAATGTTATAAATCGTAGTGATCTAATCAACTTTTTTTCTATGTGCCGTGTCATTTGTCATTTAATTTTTGATGTCAAAATTATGACGAAATTTAAAAATATTAAATTACGATCTCAGTATATGTAACATTTGCTTTCTTGTTAGGTATTTTTAAATGTAAAATAAAGTATTTCTGCAAATTTGTGCCATCTCTATATCATCTCATTAATTTTTTACAGTTCGACAACGAGGTACATCACAGATATGAAAAATTTTAAATATTAAATTAAGTACTTTATCGAGTAATTTAGAGTAAATAATAATAACTAACTATTTACCTATTAAGTTATTAATTTTATTAATGATCATTGATATAATTATAATTCTAATAACAGCGTAGTAGTTATAAATTATACGCAGTCTAAAAACTAAAATTTTACTAAATTAAAATCTTTACATTTCAACTATTTTCATCTGGTAGGTTTTCAACTGTTACTAGCAAGATATGTTCCGAATTGAAAATTGCGAAATATGAGTAGATGTAATAAATGAATAAAACTATGGCTTGGTATAGTTTTAGAATATAATTGCGGAAGGAAATTCGTTTAAATAGTATTTTCCAAATAGTTGAACAAATAGACATAGATACTGAAAATTTTACCAGATTAATACAATTGGGTGCATTTATTAATACTAAAGCAATAATTTCATATAAAAAATGAAAAAATGATTATTGAAATAAGAGACTTGGTCAAAATTAAAAGGTGAGCAAGGCCGCGATGGTAATAAACACGTCATCCAGATGACAAAACTGCTTTAAATAACAAAACGCAAAAAGTGAAACGGGAAATATGCAAATTAAAAGATGAATCTCTATAAATCATTCTTAATATAAAAATTTATAAAGAAACTAGTTACTCGTGGAAAATAACAAAATATATTAAAAGACCAATTATATCAACTCCTCCTATTAGAGAACAAGGTAATTAGGTAAGAGAAAATAAAAAGCTGACTTATTCACAGAACATTTGGTGGAAGTCTACGCGCTCAATTTAATAGAGAATAATAATTTTGATTATATTGATAAGTTATCTCTGAAGAAATCTCTGGTGTTGCTAATTTATATTTTAAATCGGAGTTTTGAAAACTAATCAACATAAAATCTCGAAAAGTTTTTAGCTTTATAGTAAAAGGTCTATTTGTAATGCAAATATAAAAATGTGTATATTTTTAATACTTTAATTATTTTTTTATGTATATTTACCAGAGGGTTTGTAAAGATTTTTGCATCTAATTAACGTCTATCAAATTGATGGGACAGTTGAATTATTGTGTACAATACTTATTTTGTTTTTATTTCCATAAAAATGGGACATTATTAACCAAAAACGTCTGCACTTAAAACAATTTAAGGCTGGCAAATTATTATCAAGTGTTATATATATATATATTATGCGAATATCTTAGCATGTAAAAGTAAAATAAAATTTCAAACAATTTTACCCGGTATCGTATTAAAAATGCGAACATACGAGTATGTATATGAGCTACTGGTCCTGTAAATTTGGGAAAAAGAAACAAAAATGGCTAAAATAATAGCTGAAAATATCTAGCTTGGTCGTTGGAGGATGTAATGTACAATGGTAATTGTAATATTAATTTCTACTAGGTGATTTGTGACAATCTACTTAGTTATTATCTTCTTCTGCAATTAAAGTCCGTTCTAACTACACCTAAAGTTTGTTGAGGTTAGCGAGAGTAAGAAACAATTTTTCAAATAAGACATTTTCAATTCTTATTTATAAAGTTAGATAAAGTAATGTTATATGGCAAATGTGCTTCAGTTATAGATAACAGCGTCTTTTTTTATTCTGCATCAACTGAGAAATTTGAAAAAAATATTGGTTTATTCAGTTGCACCTAGCGACCTATTAGTTGTTTAAAATACTTTCCTATTTTATTTGACCATTATCGTTATTTATTTTTCAAAATTTTATGACCAGTCAGCTTTTCAATATTTAATTTTGTTTTGATAAATGGCGTATTTTGAAATTTAAAAAAAATATTTATAATTATTTGTCCTACAAAATGAAAGGAACTGAAACTTCTGGGCACTACTGGTCAATTAGCACTTTACACTAGGTCTGTTGGTATTCTGCGTTTCAATCTACGTATCACTCTTGAAGGCTTCATGAGGTCTTTTGCTAGCGCATTTGGGTGTTGTTTTAGTCTTTCTTGATATTTCTTGACTGCTGTTGTAATTGCATCTTCTACGAAAGACATTTTCAGGTCCTGATGAATTGCCTTATTAGTAATGAACCAAGGTGCTTTTGTGATCATTCTGAGGATTTTAGATTGAAATCTTTGAATTATTTCTATGTTGGAATGGGAGGCACATCCACATAGTTCTATTCCGCAGGTCCATATTGGTCTTAGTACCGTTTTATATAGTATTAATTTGCTTTCTAGGGAGAGTTCTGATTTCGTACCAACCATCCAGTACAGTTTTCTTAATCTAAGACCTAATTGTTTTCGTTTGGTGAAGATGTGGTTTTTCCAGGTTAACTTTTTATCGAGGTGCATTCCAAGATATTTGACATATTTGCTTTGTGGTATTTGTTTATTGTTTATATATACTGGCGGACAATTTCATTGACGTGTAGAGAATGTTATATGTACAGACTTGTTTTCATTGGTTTTGATTTTCCACTTTTTTAGTCACTTTTTTTATATGGTACAGGCTTTCTTGTAAAAGTTCCGAGGCTGTTGTTGGATTTTTGTTTGACGCTAAGATAGCTGTATCATCGGCTTAAGCTATTGAATATATTTATAACCTCGATCTAAGCTGCAATTTTGTGATAAGTTGCATTTCTAAGGAATGTAATTATATTAAGTAACTATTATTTTTATTTTGATAATCAATTAATAATTATTCATTATTAAGTTATTAGGTAGTTAAACAACAAATTTATGGCAAGTTCTATTTAAATACTCATTTTCAATATGGTGGTTGAAATTTACAATTATATCTTTTGCCGTAAACAGAAATATACAACATGCATAAATAAATAATTGAATAATTGTATATATAATTCATACAAAAAAATATAATTGTATTGACGATATGATAAAGTACTGATTAAAACAAAAAAATGTATCAACCTGATATGAACCTAATTATATACATCTTGCTTCAAATAAGGATAGGTACTCTATTTTTGACAGTAGCACAAATGATTGTTTCATTCTGTAATGATTGGCCACAATAAAACTTCGAAGATATGTTGGGTACTAGTTTTTCAGTTGATTTCTCTATGCTAGTAAACATTTTTTTATCTAAAAAGTAACAACCAATTAAGTCACCATGAAATATAATGAATTAAAACAAAATAGTGATAATGCAATGAAACACTGTTTTTAGAAAAAAAATAAATCAAAATATGTTTAATATTTAAAGATTCACTGGACCAAGGTTTATCCTGCTCGCTGTGTAATTTTGATTTTGAAGCATATTGAAAATTTTAAATTTTATCTTCAGTCAAAAAAATTATTAATATAAATAAATTTGAATTTTAACCCCTTACTCTGTGGAAACTATCCATAATAAATATGAAAAGATAACTACAATTTATCTTTTCATATTTATAAATAAAATTGTTAGTATTATGTTATTTATTTTTATTTGGCTAGATAGTAAATATTTCTATAAGAGTAGAAGTAATATTTTTTATAGATATTTTATTTTAACACATGAAGAAAAAATAATACATGTCACTCGGATTAGAAGACTCATTATATGTTTCGCCCAGTATGTACAACGGCTCAACAAATAATATTCTACTCCTAGTAACATACTATACTATTATTTAAGGAACATAAAAAGAATGTATATACAAATTTAAAAAATTAAAATTTCAAAGAAAAAACAGAACTGTTTTTTGATTTTTTTTATGGTTTCTAATGTCGTCACTGTATTAGCTACATTATTGTTTGACTCTGTCAGAGCTCTTAAACATAGTACATATGTTTTTGCTAAATTTTCCAATGACATTTTTGCTTTTCGTTTTATAACCCTTGGAGTTCAACAAGAGACCTACAATACACTAATTCTATCAATAGCTTTCTCATATTCACAATGAAATTGTTTTCTTATCTAAGTATTGGGAAGGAAATTCTTACATTTTCATTTACAACATTCTTCTCTTGATGAACATACTCGATTTGAATATTTTCGTAAAAAAATATTACAGTCACATAATTTACAAGTACTAAAATTTTATTGTATACAATTTTATAGTTGTTATATTACTATTATGTTAAATTTTGTGGACAGGACGTAATATTCCTCACACAAACAAATAAACATAATTGGTTAAATTAGGATTGAGCCTTTTTATAATTCAAACGCCATAGTAAATGAAATAATATTAGGTAACTATTTCCAAACAATAACTAATATAAGTTAAACTTAATACATTGAAATTATACGAAACATCTTATTGTACAACTTCAGCAGTCGCCTAAAAAATTATATGCTTAATTAACCAATTAAACAAAATTAAATTTACGACATTTTCAGCAACTATATTCTCGGTTTCTAAACCAGTCTCCTGTGTTTCTGTTATTCCAGTTTATGGCTACTTTCGAAAGTAAAGCCAACAGTCTTTCCTAAAGGGCTTATGTTCTTTTGTGTTTTAGGTCCACCTCTCTTAAAATTTTTAGAGACTGCTTTAAAATCTGTAGTTACTGAACGCAAATATACGTTAAAAATATAAATTTTTAACACTCTTTAAAAATTAACGTTTAGTATACAGAATCGATACTAATATAATATTGGCTGAATTATTATTCGAATACGACCTCTAGTGGAAAAAAAAGTGAACCTTTCAAAGCAGTAAAATAAGAACAATAAACCAATCATAGTTGTCTTATTAATTATGATAGAATCGTGTTTTCATTGTGTACATTTGTTTGTAGTTACTTTACCTTTATTATTTTTTAATGAAACTATTACATCAATAGCCCATCGATTATGGTTCTTAACAATTAAAATTCTTGAGTATTTGGTTGCATTAGCCGAAAAGTGAAGAATTTCGCGCAATTGGTAGAAGTAAAAACACAACAAACAGACATTTTAAAACCACCTTCAACATACAAGTAAGAAAGTCCAATAATATTCGTGTTTGTCCCAATTAAAATTAAATGACACTAAAATAATATTCTCTTTGTTTTAAAATAATGAGTTAATAGAGCAAATCGAATCTTAAGAAAATGTTTAAGTTCGTAACTAAAATCAAACTAGACGAATACCTTTTTAGGTTACTGAACTGCAAGGATATATTGCAAAAATACTTAAAAATCAAATCGATGTTAGATTTAACAATCAAAGTCAAACTAGAGATCAAACTAGTTACTTAAATATGATAAAATAAGGCAAAAAGACTTTTAGATAACCAAAAGAGCGATTTTACTTATATTTTCACATCACAACAGCCAATAAATGTATAAAAATGTTGGGCACTTAAAGATTATTAGTTAAAATCAAATTAAATGAATAAATTGCATTAAATGTAGTAAAATACAGCAAATATCAATCTAAAGAGTTTCCAAATTAGTTTTTAAATTGTGACTAATTAGACATTCTGAGACAAGTTACAGACAGATTTATTATATTTTGGCATCAGGAGCTATCAAAAAATTTCAGAAAATGTTTTTTCATCAAAAATAAAATAAAAACCAAAACAAATTTTGATATAAATTGCATACAATATGTTTTCTATTGCCTTAATAATAATTTTCAAACTTTAGTATTAATAAAGATATAATATATTATACTTACTAGTGCGTACCGTAAAATAATAAAACATAATTATGTACCGTTTTTTCTGTTGAAAAAATTACCTGCTTCATTTTCCATATATTAGAATGCATTAAAAATGGTCTTTGCTTTTTTTAATGCATGAAAAATTAACTCTTTTAGGAATAATTTTTGTCAAAACAAATAAGAAATTACTTGACTTGATAGTGACAAAATCCACCTTTACAGTAAGCAAATGTAAGATCTTTAGTTTTGCCGAAATTAAATTTGATTTAACCACAATATCGTCATGACCAACCTAACAACAAAAATTACTAACCAATCTTCCGGGTTTAAAAACCCCAAACTATTATTTACAATTTGGTGATAATGTTTTACCACAAACTAACGTATAACCAAAAATTTCATAAATGGTAGGTTTAAAAAGCTATGTGATTAAAATTGCGAGGTTACAACGGTTTATACAACATGAATTATAACGCCCATGTTATGGTGGTATAGTGGTCAAAGACTAACAAGGCTTGGGATACCGGATTTAAAAGCCAACGTGAGAAACATTCTGCTAAATTTTCCACTGCTACATATCTTTATTCAATAGTTCGCAAACGGCAGTATAAACAAAATTACATGAAATAATGGTATTTCAATATAGAACTAAGACAAAAATACAATCTAAATGAGCTTAAGTGAACATGTTCCAAGCTGATATCACAGCAATATAATACTACGCGGAAGATCTCAATAATCATCTCTAATAATTTAACGTTACCAAAGTTTGAGAGCTAAAAGCGCTAAGATCCATGCAGGTAGATTTGAGACTAGCGTGAGACTGCCTAACTTCCTTATAAAACCTGTGCAATTAGAACAATCTAACTGTAGTCTGGGCTGTATGGGATGTTTTAATCAAGAAAAGTTAATACCGTAACAACCCGACAAACACATAGATCTCTAAAAAATATAAAATAGATATGTCAAAGATGGTCTAAAGAGAAGAGAAATTTCCACAGTAACTTTTACCCACCACCCAACATTAGCTATTACAACATCGAACTTTGGCTCCTATTTGGCCACGTGGGCCACATCCTTTTAAAGATGACACGAAAACCGTGTGCTTGTAGTGGCAAGACACGGCTACTGCAGGCCGATCGTGTAGTGATCGTATCATGTGCAAGGGGCCATTAGTTGCCTCATGCCACTATTGGAATTTGGACGTACGATTTTTTTTTCGTACGTCCAAATCCGTATTGACTGCAACCGGCCTTAAGCGAATTAGAGATGTTTGTATTTACATTAATTTGTAATTTCAGTTGTAATGTTTGTTAAATCCATATTGGTGTTACAATATAGTGTAATCATAAAATAACAGATATATCAGATAAACTAACCCGAGGTCATATACATTGGAAAAAGTAATCAATAATCTCTACAGATTCATCCTAGTAAAAGCAAACAGTTAACATATAAATCGTGATCGGAAATTATAGAAGCAACAATACGGATTTCTTTTGAATTTTTACGACGTTATATTGATTCTGTTTGGTAATAATAAACAGCTTTGGTTTAGGAAATAGGATATAGACCATGAGATTTTTGTCACATTTTCATTGAATTTGTAATAAACGAACAATTTTAGCTAAAACTAAAAATCCACGAATATATATATCACACAATACTGTGTTAATTTAAAATAAACATCGTCAGTTGCAGATATACTTGAAATACAACTTAACGCTGTTACTGATTTTGTCTAATATCCCGGACAGTTTTAGATATTTTTTCAATTTTTAATTTTTTAACAGGGATCGCTCTTTATATTTTTTAAACTGGAAGAATAATCGGACTTCTCTAGTTAATTAATGATAAATCCATGCCGTTTTAGAAATAGGTTTGAATTTGATGTCAATAAACAATGATTTGTAACGAATTATAAAGACCAACAATAATTTTAAAATAAAAAATACTATATACGACTAATTGATTAATTCATAAGCTAATAAAGAAAATTTAGAACAATAAATTTGTTTTTATTTTTCTACATAATCACGTTCTAGTTGAAAGCACTTGGTCCATCGATGTTCCAAACTCTTTATTTCCAAACTCTTTATCCCATCCCGTAGGTAGATTCTGGCAACTCTTCAAACTAACTGTTTGTCGCTTCAATCACTTCCAAGTTTGAAGCATATTTCTTTCCCGCATGAAATTTCTTCAAGTTGGGGAATAGACTGAAGTCCCACGGGGCCAAATCAGGGGAGTAGGGTGCGTAAGGTACCAGTTCAAAGCCCAGCTCATTAATTTTAGTCATCGCGACTTGTGGCATGGTGCATTGTCTTGATGAAACATGATTTTCTTTTTGGCCAATCCGGGTCTTTTTTCTTGATTTTTTTGGCAGAGCTGTTCTAGTAGATTAGCGTACTATTCGCTGTTTATTGTTTTTACTTTTTCAAGGTAGTCAACTAAAAGAATTCCTTTTGCGTCCCAGGAAACCGGCGAAGCCGGTTCACCCTTTGCTGTTCATTGTTTGGATTGCTATTTGGTCTCTGGTATATCCAATTTTCATCTACTGTTATGAATCGGTGCACAAAATCTGTTGGATTGCGCTAAAACAGCTCCAAACATAGAGCAGATGTGATTTTTCGGATGAGCTTTTGTTCAGTGGTAAGGAGTCGTGGCACCCATCTAGCCGATAATTTTCCCTTGCCCAAAACTTCATGAAGGATATGATGTACCCGCTCTTTTGAAATCTCCACAATCTCTGCTTATCCAACTTCAATCTACGATCTTGCAGTACTGTTCTGTGGACTTTCTCGACCATTTCAGCAGAAGCGGTTTTCG
This sequence comes from Hermaeophaga mercurialis, assembly GCA_951812935.1. NCBI lineage: Eukaryota > Metazoa > Arthropoda > Insecta > Coleoptera > Chrysomelidae > Hermaeophaga > Hermaeophaga mercurialis. The sequence goes on from OX638363.1 coordinate 38,315,051, forward strand.
GCTTTCCTGGACGTGGTGCATCTTTAATGCTTGTACGCCCACATTTAAACTTCCCCATCCACTTTTTAACCATGCCGAACGATGGAAAAGATTCACCTAACATAGAATCTATTTCAATTTTAACCTCTATAGGTGTTAAACCTTTAACATAAAAATATTTTAGCATGGCTCGAATCTCAGTTTTCTTCATTTTTCCAACACCAAAAACTTTGATACTAAATGTAAACTACTTGACAGACTAGGACAAAATTTTAATGTCAAACTGTGACAGCATGTTATTAGATGTAAACAAAAAATTAAAAAGAAAAACCATGTCCTATTATGGTAGGCCATCATCGTAGAACAAAAAGTCTAGAACATAAAAAATTAATAATTACAATAGATTTTTGAAATTAAGCCCTTCACCCGCTAATCATTTTATCAATAATTTGTCGAGTATTAATATTTTCTGAATAAACCAATTCTTTTAATCGTCTCCAAATATAGTAATCTATGTGGTTGAAATCAGAGCTACTTGAAGGCCATGAAATGGGACTATCGCGTCTGTTCCACCTGTTTCTGTGACTATTATTCAAGTGATTTCTTACGGCACCAAAAATGAGGTGACGGTCTATCGTGTTGGAAGTACATTCCTCGGATGGGTCCATTTGCCACTAGATTTGGCGAAATATTGGGATCCCACGATGTATCAAATTATAAAGCTTCATAACTATAAGTAATCAGAAACGTATTAGATATAACCGACAAACCAACAAAAACGGAATTCATCAGACGGATGTTTTGTCCAATCAAGTAAAATTCATAACGGAAAACGTCCAAAAAAATATAATAATAATAATAATAATAATAATAATAATAATAATAATAATTTTATTAAAGGCAAAATTTAGCTTAAAACTGATCTTTTATTTAACCCTGTAAAAAATATGAAAAATAATAATAATAATAATTAAAAAAAAAACTTTTAAATTAATATATTTAAATAGTCTGGGAATGAGATCTTTAAACTTATTTTCAATTTCATTATATAAAACTACTACATTGTATGAAGAGCTCTTCCTGAAATATGATGTAAAATGGATTGGCATCGGAAGTGTGTTCTTATACCGAATGTGACGCTGATGAACATGTATTAAAAACAAATTACCCTTTTTTTTCATAACCAAAACGTAAGTTAATAAAAAAAATCTAGTTAATTGTTTTATGTTACTCACCAAAATGGGTACATGACAAATAAATTTGAAAAATGAATTTTCTATATCTATTTCATAAATTAGTTTCCTTTTATATTTGTAATTATTAAATAAATAAGTTACACATCAATCTGTTTTAAAACAATCTAAATAATAGCTTCTCTACTTAAATTGAATAGTTATTTTCAATGATTTTCTTTATTTAATTTAAATATACATCGTTTGTCCTAACCTCACAATTTCATGGGTCACTCAAGGTGTACACTTATTATGAGTTGTGACCTCCTACTTAGCGTAGTTATGTATACAAATAGATTTGTTAGATAAAATATAGTTTTCAAAAATTGTATGTTATATATACCTAAATACTGTTAGGACAAAATAGGATATAGTCGCTGAATCACATGAATATGGTGTGGGTGTAATTTATATTTTTGTAAAACTCTAATTACTTTTGATTGGATAACGTTAAATTCTCAACTTACATTCTGGGTGCTTATTGTAGGGTTCCCAATAACATCGAGATATTTTTCTAAACATAATCTGCATTCAGTTACTGATTTTATTTAGGAAGATTGCCACTTTCCCGCAAAAAATTAAAAACTGATGCAAATGTCGAGTAACTGGGACTCCTTTGGTATTCTCTGACAGCAGCTCTGCCATTCTCATTACCGAATCCGTAAACAAAAATTATATCTTCATATTTTAAATTTAAAAACTGATGTAGCATTTTAAATAAATTAAAACAACAAATACTTCGTGGATATTATTGAATAGATAATAAAAAGAAATATTATTTGACGTATGAATACTTATAAATATCAAATAAAACAAAACCAACTATCACCGACTACCTTGATATTCTTTTGAATTAGTACCTATAAAATGAAAGCGAAAAAATGTTAAATGTAGATAAAAAATAAGTTTTTATTATTACAGTTAATTAGTTAATAGAATTTATGGTTATTAATTAATTATTGTAAACGTATTTATCGGAATTTTATTCTTGGTGTAAGTAATTATATTTTTTAATTTTAAAACTGTTCTTGTTCCTTATTATTAGTTATAAATCATTGTTTATTGACATAAAATTCAAAGGCAATAAAAACATGTATTTACCATTAATTAACTGGACTAGGGGAGGTGGCTCAGTGATAGAGCCTCACGGGCTGGTGATCGAATGGTCTTCGGTTCGAATCCCGACAGACGCGAGTTTCTGATTTGACTACAAGTTAGGAAGTTTGCTGTTCCTAAATGGCACAGGGAAACAGTAACAAAGCCTACACCGAACACGAAAGTCTAAACCTTGGAGGTTGATGCCCATCGCACAAAAAAAAACAAAATACAAGTAACGGTGTATTTATAACAACAAACACTTATCTTGTACTTATTTAAAAAAATCGTATAGAGGATGGACTTTTGATATAATCGGTTCCAGTTCGTGATAGCCAAACAAATATCAATGTATTACATTGCCATTAACTATTTATGTAAACAAAGTTTCATCCGGATAACAGATTTTAGATTATTACAAATTGCGTAAAACCGTTGAAGGGGAAAATTACTGGTTATCTTGTAAAGGACCGTACTTTTTTGTTACAATCTTAAAAAAAAACTTCTGTTTCGAAAGAATAAAAAAAATATATAAATAAGGAGAAACTGGCAGTAGGGAGTAATAGTGAACTGTCAAGTTTAACGTAAGCGAATTAGAGTTGGGTCTAAATTTGTTATTTCAGTTTATTAAAGGCAGTTTTCCTGTTAACAAAGTTTATTAAACTCACAGAGTGTTAGAATATATCAAGTATTGTGTTCAAGAATTTTAAAATAATCTAGAAGATCAGATGGAATACAAAAAATATAAATATTGACTTAATTTTTGTGAAACTGTGAAAGTAACCTTAATACAACAAGCACCCGTTTACTCGAATCGTTTACTATTAAAATCGGTTGTTTCCGTTACTTACAGTTATCAAATAAACGATTGAATAATGCATAAGGTCTCTGCATCTATTTTACATAACTCGATAACTTAATAGACGATGATTGCTCTTCTCTGAAATAATTAGGAAGAGAGCTCGCTTGAATATTGATTCAAGTATCTTTATTTTCAGAAGCTAGTGCATTTTCCAATTATGGATCAAATATTTTTGATATTCAATTTTTACCTGAGAGTTTTTCAAATTGGACAATGTTAAAAATCTAAACTTACTATCTGATTTGATTTTGCCGAAACGACGTCGGAAAGCAAACGATTTTTCGCAGGACTAAAGATTGACAACGTGGATGAACACCCGGAATCCTTCAACTTCACATAGCACCCTCGAAAGTCTAAAAACAAATATGAATCATAATAATATATGTTAATCAAGAAAGACGTTTTTTCTTTTTGTTATGGATGTGATTTATGATTTTTGATGAATTGTGAAGTATTAGATTATAAAAGATTTTCCAAGAAGAATATATAAATATTTAGAAAGTATTATTATAACTCTAGGCTCTATAAAAATGAACAGTATTAAAAACAGATTAATGACATAATAATTCTCAAAAAATCTATAAAAGTTTTTAAAAAGTAGAAGAAGTAACAGGATGAGAATAAAAATAAAAATAAAGACAATAATAAAAATTGATGACAGAAATTTTAAGTGTACTAAAGGGACAATTTAATAAAACACAAGAGCAAATTAGAGCTACAGGATATAAATCATAATTGCAAATACTGCACTATAACAGCAAACTAAAGCAACACACGAGCATAAACCCATCACAAGAGTTAGAGTATCAGAAGCAAAAGCGCAAGATCGAAGTAAAACATAACAGGAGTGAATTAAAGCGACATAAGAGCAAATTAGTGCGTCAAAAATAAAAATACAAGATTAAATTGAAGCATTATAAGAGTAAATTAAATCATTACATAACCAAATTAAAGCAATACAAGAGTAAAATAGAGCGTCACAAGCAAAATCACAAAAGCAAGTTAAAGCATGGCAAAAGCAAATTGAAGCAAACCAAGAGCAAATTAGAGCATCAGAAGAAAAAACACAAGATCAAATGAAAACATCACAAAAGCAAATTAGAGTATCAGAAGAAAAATCACAAGAGTGAGTTTAAACAACACAAGACAAGAAAACATTTTGTAAGAATCTTAGTACAGGGAATCAGAAGAAAGAAATAGTTAACCCTAATACAGTTTTCGGTTATCTCAATTAGCTTATATATACAGGGAGCGGCATTAGTGCGTCGAAGCTCGATTAGTCCACTATTATTGAAGTAACAAAAAAAAGTTTTTACAAAAAGTGTAGGCAGTCTTGAGATACACATTCTGAAATTAGTCCCAAATATACAGTGAATTCAGGAACGCAGTGCCAGACAAAAAATTGGTTTTTCTAAATGGAACACCCCATATATTTTTATATTTTTATAAACTTCTTGTCGAGCTAATTTCAACGATGTATCACAGTTTATGTCTATTATATTTAATAAAGGATCTACAACCATCTGAAAATCACATTTTTTTTAATTTAGATGTATGTAGCAGCCAAAACGTTGAACATCAATAAAAACGGATTACATGTCCCTATCCTAACTTTTCAAGTTCTATGCTATGGTATTAAAAACTATTTAATACAGAGTGATAAAAAAATTTAAATCCCATCCGATTTTTAATCACTCCGTATCAAATATTTTTTAATGCCGTAGCATAGAACTTGAAAAGTTAGGATAGGAATAACTTTTATTTCTTCGCCACTGTTTAATTTCTTTCCTCACAATTATTTTTTCATTTTCAGAACGGATAAAAATCGCTCGTGACCAAATGGAGATTGTCAGGTGTGTGGTTTAGAACATCCAAGTAGTCTCTTTGTATGGCAGCTAATGTTATTTTACTCTTGTGCACTGGTTATCAAGAACGAGTAGAACAACTTTCGCTAGTTTTTCCCTTCTTTATTTTTTAATGTATTCCTAAAGCATTCCCGCACACGCACCCGAATTGTAGCTTAGTATTCATTCGTTATAAAAATACCCTTTTGAGTAGAATTCGCTCGGTGTCTCAACAAATGGTTGGCATGAGTTTCCCGGTATACTGAAGTACTTTAAACTTCTTTGGCGGTGGTATACCCTTTTCGTTCGACTACATGGAGCTTCCTTTGTTTGAACTCTGGTTCATATTGATGAACCCAAGTTTTATCCCTAGTAACAATCAGACCTCATACTTCATTCGTGTCGTTGCTTAAGAGATCCAAAACTCACGCCAATGTGCAATGCGCAATTGTCTTGCGGCTGCATGAGCATTCTTTAAAACCCATTTTGCACTGAAATTTTTTATACCAAGATGGTCGTAAATTATCTTGAAAATGGTTGTATCGGATACTCTTTAACGTTTTCTGCAAGCTGTTTATTCCTTAGACGAGCATTGTCCAGTACTAAATCCCGTCTTATTGGGATAAGTCATTTTTTGTACACTGTAGTTGTTTCCAAGACAATTTGTGAAGGCTCGTAAACTACTGACTCGATTAGGTTAGAATTCGATATTTATATTAATAGAATCTCGCAAGAGAACAAGGTAAGAGGCAAACACCTCACCTTTTACCAACCCATTTATTCTTCGAACTTAAAAATGCACACTGGTAGCATATTGCTAGCATTTATAGATAAATTAATTTACCTGATAGGAGAATTAATCCTAATTTTTGAAGTTGCCACGAATTATACAGGAGGATGGGTTCAACAACTAAGAATTGATTCTTCGATTTTTCCTTCACTAATTTTTTTTTTTTTTTGTTATTTCTCTTAGAATATCTAAATTTTATGTAATTTTCTCTTTTTTTTTAACATCCTGAAATAACTTTTTTCTAATTTTTCAAATTTTATCTCAGATAATCAATTACTTTCAAGCATTTTGGTACTATAAAATAACTTTTTAGATCAGAATCGCCAGAAACTTATAGTAAGACAAATGTTTTCGGCCATCATTTATAACTTAAAACTCTGATGTGCCATGCATTATTTCCTACAAATCCGGACAAGTAATTTATTGGAGAGCTCTATCGTCTTGCCAAATTTTCTTGAAAAACACGGACAGACGAAAAGCCGCGAACGCGTTAAGAGTTGTTACTTCAAAGCTGGACAAAAACATTGGGTGAGAAATTGGGAAAACGTTTTTCAATTGTCTGGAACAGTGACAAATTAGAACAGTTAAAAAAATTATTCAAGTTGCTTGGAGCATAAATTTTCATCTATTAGGCCATTCCGTTTCTTCAAAAATATATTTAGAACACAGACACTAGTACTACAGAATTAGTAGCCTCAGTGCTCTTATTGTAATTATTCTTCAGTTCTTCCTATTTTTGCTCGATATTTCTTTAATTGAGAAGTCACGTCTATGTTTTACTATGTTCTAATCTATAAACTAATAATTACAAATGTATGTAAAAATTTTTTACTGTTATGTTAACTGTTACTTTTAATTTGACAAATATTTTATTTATATTATAGATGCATGCCTGATGAAGTTTTAAAAAGGCCAAAACGTTGCATAAAAATAAAAAATATACACATCATACTTTAATTTTTAGACCGAAAGCAAAACAAAGTAAAGAAAATGACTAGATAGCCCAAGAAACCAAAACAAACATATACTAATTGCTAAACTAACCCAGAATTGATTCTATTTAGACGTTAGGGTTAGGTAACGAAAATATATCAGCGAAGATATTCTTCTATCTGTGTCACGTTTACCGTGTCTCTGTTTTACCCAAATCTTATTTCTTTTTTACTTTGGGTTGCGTGCTTGATAAGTTTATCTACCACGATAAAAATGAGACTTTATATGTTTTTACAATGTTAGCTAACTCCGGATTTAGTGTGAGTGGTTCGTGGAATGGTTTAAAGAAAAAGCAGCTAATAGTTTATCGTTAATATTTCAATTCGATCTTTATCACTTAAATATAACATTTTAAATAGTACAATTGATTTCCTTAAATTACAATTATCTTGAAAGTTTGTTAACAATTATCTAGGAGACAATACACGCTTATTTCTACTAATAAGTAAACATCAAGTTTCTTTTCTTCAAATTTTTACTCCAATTCATAAAAACTTAAGAGTGATTGTAAAGTAATTTTTAATTTTTACAGATTATTTACACGAATTCAAAAGAACAGCGTTAAATTTTTTTTAAATTTACCTACTGAAATATAAACAGTATTTACAGTTAAACCGGAAATACATTAATAACAATAGAAAAATCGCATAAAATGCATTATGCGTCATTGCACTTGCCTGATATATAAATTATTTATTTTTACCTTAATATAGGCTTGTTCGAAATAAATGAATAAAACATGCTCGTTTTTAAACCTTACGCTTAAATTTATTTATATATATAATTTAATCTTCCACTCCTCTTTTTGTACGGAATCTACTTTAATATTCTTCTATTACATTATTCATTCTTGTTTTGGTTAGTATGTTTTTTTAGGTGGATTACTGCTGTTTTGTATACTACATGAGCAATGTTATCCCATTATAATTTTAGAATGTTTCTTTACCATCTTTCTTTTATAATGGGATTATCATTGTCTTTGACGATACGTTCTGTCCACATATTTCGCTGATAGTTATTAGTAACTTTTCTTTTAATCTTCCTCCCTATGCTTTTTGTAGATAATTTCTCCGGTTATGTCTTTATTATTAGGATTTTTGCTATAATTTCTTCTATCTACTAAACCGCTGCTATATCTTCGTTTCCTTCCAAATTTTAACCTGCATAGAAAGAATAGAAGTCATAATTTCAATGTTTTTTGTATTAGCGGAATCTTTGGATTGGTTCCACGAACCAGTGAGAAATTTAATTAGAAGTAACTGTCTCGATGTATTTGAGTCATCAATACGAGTATAACACATAAAAAGTATTAGACATTGACAACAGAGTTTCCAACAAATCCATTTAAATGTTGAATTTCCTTGGTAGAATTATTGTTTTAATATTTTTGGTTGACTTATATGATTCTTAAAATATTTGATTTATTGAATTGTTGTAATTCAACGAATTCTACTAAATACAATTTCTATGCATGTACTTCTGAATAAGACTTGTTAATTATTGTAAGTAATTCTAAAACTCAATCTCTATACGATTACTTATATTCATTGATTCGATTACTTCAACATTGATTTAATTACCGGTTAATTTATCTTTTGCTGTAATTGTGATAAATTTCAACATTATAGCTATTTGCTTTTGCGTTATTACATTATGCCAATTTATGACTGATCCGAGGAAAGAACTTAATTTAGTAGCTTTTTCATTCAGCCCCTACAGGTCAGTCAAAAATCATTTGTCTAATTTTTTGGGGATATATTTAAATATGAAACAGTTCTTACAATGCAGTGTTTGTAGTGTATAATTTACTAAATGAAATATGCAAATAAAAAAGAAAACACCATAAATTACTGCCCATATTTTAAGAAATAAAGGAACATTTGTCATAGATATAAGAAAAAAGAAAAATGAGCATTTTACAAAAATAATAGTGCAATAATAACTCGATATAAAAAGTAGGTATATAGAATCTAATATTTTGTAATTTTTTGTGTCATGTATAAAAAGCTGCCTTTCGAAATGTTCTAATGGGTTTATTCATTCAGTTAAACTGATAATTATTTTTACAGCTTATTAGATAAGTTAAAAATGTAAAACTTGCTTTCAAAAAAACACCCAAAACATTTTGAATTCAACTAGGCAGTCTAATTTAAATATTTTATACACATTGAATTCCATTAAAGTGTATCCCAATATCCGTTATTTTAAATATATCTTCCTCTATTCTAAGCATAAACATGTCACGGTCAAGATACTCTATCTCAATATTATATGGTTTTAACAATTGCTAAATATCACAGAAATGTTTTTGTCGCTGCTAGAGTGTACATACAAAAGTACCCGGAGCGTGTTCATCCAAATAAAACAGAATTTGATAGGTTGTTGCATAAATTTCGTGCTACCCCCCTTATAATATTCAATTGTATCAGAATTTGTGTACGGTACGGATTTTTAAGAACGAATTGATTTTTTTTTGAAAATGTATTATTTACTGATGAATCAACATTTCATACTAAACGTCAGGTAAATCGCCACAATTTTCACTATTATAATACTGAAAATAGTTATTTATTTAATACAACTGATCATCAAAATCGGTGGAATGTTAATGTGTACGGCGACATCATTGGTAATCAGGTTATTGATTCTTATTTATTAGACGGTAATTTAAATGTCCCGATGTTCTTAACATTTTCAGAAACGGACTTTTGGGATCTTTTAGAAAGCACTCCTATAAATATTAGACAAAAAATGTTATTGTAATCGGATGGCGCTCCTGCATATGTTGCGATAATTGTGAGAAATTATTTAAACCGAAAATCGATTCAATAAGCGCATTTTATTAATACTGGAAGTATTTTACAAAAAAAAAAAAACCGTATATATATATATTTTTTTTAATCTGCGCTTTATTTAAGCATAGAAATAAAGCCTAATTTTCCGAAATCTGACACGAAACAACGAATATTTATGTATGGAAGTTGCACGAACGTAGGTCCCGCGTCAAAGCCACCATCAATTTTGTTTTGTCTGTCGACAAAAAAAAACTAGAGGAGCAAAAGAAAAAAAAAAGAATAAAAATACGTGAAGGCACGTAAACCAGACGCGATTATCTTACAACTTCACTTCATATATCAAAGGAAGTGGACCATTCGAAACGAACGTGTTGATCGGTTGTTATTTCTACATAAAAAAGGATGTTTGAGAAGGATATAACTCGATTTCTTGCACGACCGAAAAACGTAGACGTTTTTATTATCGCTTCAGATATCTACAATATGCTTTTCAAAAATTATGATAGAATTATTTTTCTTCTTTATCCTTACTTTTTTGTAAAAATCCTGAATTTATGCCTTACATTTTGTGTTATAGGAATTTTTAGGCTACTTGACCGTCTTTAAGATGAGTATGTCAGTATATTTTTTCACATTTAGAGCGTTTCTAAGAAGAATGACACATTGAACATATATTAATTACCCTAAAGAAGTTTTCATTAATTTATTTTTTTTATTTTCTACTTTTTATTGTTCATTAATAGTTGTTAGCTAATAATATTAAATCAAAGCAAATTTTTGTATTATTTGTACCCATTTTAGAACACACGTAAGTAATAAATTGAAATATGCAAGTATTTTTTTTATAGTCATTTAGCTGTATTTGAAAGTATTTTAAAACAAAGTGCTTCTTCAGACAGCTCAAGAATGGATCTGTTTAAAAATATAATAATATATACGATGTTTCGTTTAAAGTAAAGTAGATTATGAAGTTTGAAATCTTGCCATTTTAATTATATTAAGGAGAAAGTTACAATTTTATCTCTAAATAACTAATAGGAATAATGAAGACCCAATATTGATATCCTAATTGGTTTATATTTCGTCAAAATGAAAAAATGTAGTGACACACCCGGTATACATACGTTTCCATAACATATTACAAGATATGTTAATAAGTTATTAGTATTATTAAAACAAACAAAACGCAAACTTCTGATGAGGTGCTGGATATTTTTGGTAAGGTTAGACAAGAATTTAGGCACCTTTTCATCCTTAAGGGATGTGAAAGTTTACCCTGGCTTATAAATGCAGATATATTAATTTAAAGAAAAAAATAAAATTATAAATATAAAAGATAAAATATATTTATATTAAAATTTCGTTACTAATTTATTTTATCCACTCTTATTTGCTGGAAGCTTGAATCAAATCAAATTTATAAGAATCATAATTTCAAAACAGCTCAATAGATTTTAATAAACTTGATATTGCTGAAAAGAACATTCCTTAAGAAACCAACTCTAAATAAAGAATGGTGATTGCGATTTTCGGTTAGGAACAAAAGGTGCGATTTGTGTGTGCTTATTTAAGTTTTTTTTTGCTATTTTTTCTTATGACAAAATCCATATGGATGCATTTAATTTTTTATAGAAAACTTGTACTTTCTGTTGTGTTATCGACAAACGCCCTCTAGTAGCGAGATCCTAAATTGCAATCACCATACTTTATTTAAAGTTGGTTCCTCCAGGAATGTTCTTTTCAGAGATACCAAATTTATTGAAATTCGTTGAGCTGCTTTAAAATTACAGACATTCGGTTGGAAAAACTTTTGAATACCTCCCACCACTTTATTTTCAGAGATAGTGTAAAAAGTAATATAACAGAAAAGACTCGATTTTATCTTATCTTTTAAAGTTACCATAATAAGGCGAAATTCCAAGGAACATTACTTTTTTTAATTCAAGATAGCGATTACACTTCTTGGCGTTCATCTTAGAAACCTAAAAATTATTTCTAGGATTTTCTCTTGCACACTTAATAGGCCACCTTGTACTTCATAAGACAGTTCTGTTTAAAGTAAATGAATACTCCTCTACTGGTGTTAATGCTTATGCCAATGAAAATGACAAATAGACCGGGTGTTTTTCTTAAAGAAAAACAAATATCATCAACTACTTTCCATCTAAATGATGTTCACTTAAATAGTAAGGACCCAAAAAAGAACTAACTTTATTTTAAAGTAACTTGACAGGAGTAAGTTACCGTACAAAACAAAAAACTATATTCCTCGCAAGTCCCTGAATTACGATAAACATTTCAGAATCTCTATTTAGACTTTTCGGGGTCCTAGTTAAGAGTACTGAGCCTTAGGACCAGACTCTTTGAGTCTTTAGAACCCGAATCCTTTAAGTCGCTAATCCAAATTGTTTGTTAGTTTTGCTTCTTTACTTGTTTGCAAATTTCCTCAAAATATTTCTATACAGCATGGGTCGACTCAACTATTCCCGACTTCTAAAAACTTTTTTTTTAAATCTACCTTAATTTTCATTAAATTCGCAACGTTTGCTACTCACGCATATGTGTCGATAATTTCAAATAGAGCCTTTAAATTTTATTATCTTGTTTGATATACATTTTTTACTTTATTTCGATATGTGCAGCAAGCATTCTGATCTGCCTTCCTAAATAAGATTAGTTTTCCTACTTTCCATTCTTCTAAGTAATATTTTTAATTTATAATTAAATTGATAATAAGCACATTCAATCCTTATAGGTATTTTCCATACTCAATTTGTTTCACTCATATAGTTATACTTTAAAGTTACTATATGGTTCCATTGAAAGAACAAAATATAAAGATTATTTAAATGCACAATATTGGCTATTATTGTACTTAGTTTTAGCAATTGTAAATACAATATTGCTCTCTTTTTTAAAGCTGTGTATGTTAATTGTATTGTTGATAGATTCAAATAATTTTAATTTCAGAATAAACCTACAATTAAACAATAAAGACTTTCAACGCTGTATTTATTTGTTAAACATGCAGTCCATTATTCAAATATGACAAATTTATTAAGGGTGAAATAGGAAATCATCCAGGCGTGGAATGAAGTTTGTGGTGAATCATAATCTATGGATTAGTAGTGACGTGCTCGACAAACAGGATCATTAGCAATTAGAAAACACATGCGGCCCTGATAAATGATGTAATCTAGTGGCGAAACTAAATTCACAAATTCATCTTGTTGGATAGTGCGCTCATCATTAACGTGGAAAACAACAATAGTATCACAATAATAACGTAGTTAATAGAATCTAGTTTTTCATAAAAGTTTTAGTCTTTTTTTAAATATATCATTGTTATTTTAAGATACACAAACAAGAGTGCAAATTAATTAAGTATTATTATAACTTCCAACTTTAAAGAATCATTATATTTAAATGGTAAACCATGTGTTCTGTTTTACATACACTGAGAGAAATATTAGATTATTATTAATAAGTCTCGTTTACTTTAAATAAATATGTGATCTCTATTTAGCCCCGGTGAACCCGCCGAGCAGGTCACGACGGTCGTGATTGTGTATGCGACTTGTCATCTATAGTAAAAATATTGCACGGCATTGCGAGGACTTTTAAAAACAACCTATATATTGTTTTTTTTTAACTTTTTATAATACGAATAAGCACAAAAAACTGAATCTATTCATTCCGAAAATTGAATCGAGTTTGTATTTTTACAAATACAGAACACTGGAAGGTCCGTACTTAGGACATAATCATTCAATATGTTTCGAATGTTTCGAATATTTTATATAGGATATTTGGAATCTATACATTTGCTCCATTTGTAAATAATAAGAGTAGTTTACAAGAAGTAAATTCTTACTTCTAAAGGCTATTTCCATCCTATGTGGGGTATATTAACTTCTAGTAGTCTATGGACTAGATACATTGAAATTTGTGGCATTTGTTTGCAAATTTCCCGTTCCTGCCAGATAGTGTTTGGAGATTTGAAGTTTATACAGTGTTTTACTATTTCTTCTTTGTCTAATGAGTAATAAATATTCCTTATACATTTTCTAGTCGAGAATACACTGATATTGTATTTGATCACGGCTTTTGTAATAGTACTGCTATAGCTGGCTGGCTGTAGATCCTTTTTTAAACATAATAGACATCAAGTATGATACATCGTTGAAATTAGCTCGGCAAGAGGTTTATAAAAATATAAAAACGTACGGGGTGCTCCGTTTAAAGAAACATAGCTTTAGTCTAGCACTGAGTTCCTGAACACCCTGTATATTTGGGACTAATTTTAAAATATGAATCTCAAGACTGCCTACACTTTTTGTAAAAACTTTTTTTCCGTAACTTCAATTTAGATAATTATATTGTTTAAACCACACTTTTATTTGAACTTACCCTGAAATTAAGGTGATGAGAAATGAGGTGTTTATAATAAACAAACAAATTATAAAATAAATATATTTCTTTTGTAGTTCTTTTACTGGAACTATGAAATGAAAGCAGTACACATATATTTATAATTTTATAGTGAACCAATTTATTATTAAATAACAAGTAAAAGGATAATAAATCTGTTATCTATAAATTAGTCCATTAAATATTAATAAACTGTTGTTTTAAAAATTTGTTAACAATGAGTACGGCAATTTGGCATATTTGGTGTAGAGTTAAAGCAACCATACCATTTATTTATTAAAAAATTCAAATTTGTCTCAGTGCAGACATATATGATTTTAGTTACAGTAACAATGACCATCGATGGTTACATCTATCCACCACTGTCTGTTTCTGTACCTCATAAATTTAACGTTTTAATTGCACTATTCCATTTAGTATACTTCTAATGATAACTTTTCTTTTACAGTTTTTATCATTTAAATTTTATATAAAATCCACTTAACAAAAATTTAAATTTAACCAACACCCTTCAATTAGAGAGGTACTTTTCTTGAAGCAAAATCTCTGTTTAAGACCATTATTGCGAGAAAATTGGACGCGCCGAGCGTGGGCAAACCTTTGATGAATGTTTCTAAATTATATCTTAAGAAACTTTTCATCTTTTGCCACTCGACATCGTTTTCGATTTAAATTGGTTTTGTACATTTAGTCTTTCAGTAAATACTAATAAATATCTCAATTTTACCAATTGGTTTTAAAAATGTACGGCAAAATTAATTATCGTCATTAACTTTGTTTGCCAGAATTAAGAAATTAAAAAATCGAAAAATTTGAACATAAACAATAGACAATATTTAGCAACCAAAATATTACCGTAAGGACACCTATTTAATAGATGATGTAAAAAATCTATCGAATTAATAATAAACATTTTAAAATAATTGGTTATATTGATCTTCTCAATTATATGATTTGATTGCTTAAAGACTAAAAAGAGAAATTGTTTTTAATATTATTATTTTACTGTTTCAGGATATATTACTAGGATTTAAAAAGGTAAGTTGTATATTTTATAAAACTCAAATTCCGAATTTAATATTATGCAGCTTTGCAAAAATTGGTAAGATACATAATCCTTGAAATTTACGTCATAATGTTGGGATATCCTTAATATTTCTTTTATAATTTTCTAACAGACTTTAATCCTCACCGCAATTACAGCGACTATTTTAATTCTTAAACATACAACAAAATGGTATTAAAAGTAACCCCAATAATTTAGTGAATTTATATTTGGCCCGCTTTATTGTAGAAGAGCATTTTTAGGTCTCGACAGCCTATTTTATTTACTGCCAGAGGGGAACTTTATATTTATAGGTTTGAAGTAAGAAAAAATTTATTTCCAATTTAAATTGTACTTTAGGAACGTGAAAATAAATTTGATCATATAATTTTGTGTAGTAACAAGGACCATTAAGTAAGTCACCTAGAGTCTTTAATAGGTTGTAAAATAGCTCTAAGGGATTACTGTTTTCTAAAGACAATTTATAAAATATTCCAGAGTAACAAGAAAAAAATGATATGTTTAGATATGCCTTCAAATACAATACCTCTTATTTAAAAAAAATTAAAATCTAAAACTGAACTCCATTGAGATAATTTTTTTATTCTGTATACAATTTTTCTACTAATTTTTTGACAGTAAATTGAAATCTATATTCGTTTAATTGGTCAAAAAATGGAATACGAATATTAAATTATGAAAAGTATTTTCTCATTCTAAATATATTTCATAAAATTGTCACCTCAGTGACCTTCTACTCACAGTTATTAGTATTTGTTCATTTACAAATGAAACACGTTGTATTTAAAAAATTTACTTAAGTGTAATGGAAACTGAAGATCCCACCACAATTTCAAGCTTGCTTTGCTTGCAAGTAAGTTTAGTTAAACGTTAAAGATTGTTCTGATTAAAAAATGTTAATACTGAATAAACCAGATCATGCCAAAGTCCAGCATGAATGAATTAACTTTAATCTAACGATCACATTCAAAATAATCGCCAACAAGATTTACATTTTTTATCAGGTGTTAGTATAGTAATTAACTAAAATTTCTCCAATTATGACCATGGAATAATATTTTCTTAGACTATGGACTTTAGTAATAAAAATTTAGAAATTATATCGCGAACTGAGACTGAACGTGTTCACTTCGTCGCTTGTCCACTACTATTTTCAATTATTGTATTTCTTGTTTAATGACAATATATTCTGTGCAATAGAGATAGATGGGAACTCATAATAGACTTTTCGTCGTAACCATAACCATAAAAGTGCAATGGGACATTCATATATCCTTTCTATGTTACGTGCGTTTCCGTACGATTGAATATGTGGTATGTATTTGCAAGCACCCATTTGCCCACGTGGACCACAACGTTTGTAGTGGCAAGAGACGGACGGCTATTTCATACCTATCGTGCCGTGATCGTACAATGTGCAAGGGGTTATTAATTTCACACAACTATTAGGATGTGGACGTTCGATTTTTTTCCATACGTCCAAATCCGTAGTGTCTGTAACCGGACTAATTGTAAATATTGACTGATCACACGATAATTTTTTGTTGTAGGGGGTGGGTGGCTCAGTGGTAGAGTCGCGAGCCGGCGATCGAAAGGTCCCCGGTTCGATCCCGGCAGGGGCGAGAATTTTTTCTCGTCCCTAAAGGTGATTCCTACTCCAGCATTCACTGTTGGCTTCAAATTAACAGTGTTGTTACTAAAGTGGCGCCGGAAAACAGTAACAAAGCCTACACAGAACACGAAGGCTAATAACCCTCAGCGGTTGAAGCCACACATAAGTTCCCGCTAGTTTGACTTTTAGCAAGGCAACATTACACTATGATGTACAAAGTAATACATACGTTCTGCAGTACTATGATTCATTAGCACTAATAAATACGTTTCAACAAAATGTCTAACAACACATGTTCTCCTACTATTTCATCAAACCCTGCTGTTTCATATGTATCTGTCGCAAAATCACCCTAGCCGAACACTCATCTAACAGCTCAAGAGATGAGTATAACCACAAACTAAGTTTCCGTCTATCTTACCTTTCGAAATTCAAACATCCCTCTTAATTCTGTTTGACGGAAATAATCGTAGAATCTTCCTGACTTCCTTACAAAATAGAGTATTTTACCTGTAAAGAAGCAAGACATTGGCAATCAGAAATTCAACCAAGTATATCGTCCAACGAGGTCCACAAATAAAGCGAGAGATGCCTCATGGAAGGCAGTAATCCTTCGACTTACCTCAACTCTAATGATCCCCTAACAGTAAAACACATCTTGTCCACAACATGCAGGTGCCCGCAAACGGAAAACCTTCCTTCAGTACTTAACAGTGATTTGGAAATCTAATAGACTTTTTAAAATACATCAACTTGTTCCATAAACTATAATTTGTAAATTTTTTCTTATTATGTTGTATTTTCTTATGACATGTGTCCATACCTTTGTAGTTAAGCCACAAATAAATTCAAAATAATTAGTACTTGAAAACCAATCAATTTTTATAGCATTGGCAAAGTTGCCTTAGTTATACAGTTCATTTGGTATTGTCAGATATTTGAGACAATTATATATATTAAGAAGTGATTTCTTTTTTCTTATTGAAATACCGCAGAAATTAATTTTCTGACAAATTGATAATTTTACTAATGGTGCATGTTTTTCCATAAAATTTATTACAATTTAAAAAGTAAGCTAATAGTTATCATTCGAAATATTGATATATTATACTTTTAAATTATAGGAAACGCACAAGTACTATTTTTACATGTTGTATTTTGGCCCATTTTTTGTTTATCAACGAATGGGTACATATAAATTTTATCTACACACACTTGTTTTCAAACGAATCTTTTTTACGCTTCTCCCACATATCCCGTCCCAAAGGAGGATCTCAATCTAACCCGAGGCAACTTTACAAGAACTCCTGAGAGCTAAAGATTGATGATCATTTGAAGTGACGATACCCAAGAGGTCGTAGTCATCGGCAACGCCCTCTCAACAGCTAAAGACACTTTAACGGCAGTTGGTTATGTTGTTTCTTTTATAATATCCTCGATTTTGGTGTAAGAAAGTTACAAAGAGGAAAAAATGCTTTCGTGACGCGACGGAGAAGAGCAGATGGTATCGAAATTGTTGAACAAAAAGTTTCATTCAACAAGCTGTTCGAAAGTTTAACTTTTATTGAGAATTTTGAGAACGCGACGGTCAGTGGTTGCCGTAAACGGAGCATAGAAACTTAGACTTGATGTATAGAATCAATTAAACAAAAAAAAGTTTCGTTTTCTTGTCTCCTGAAGAAACCACTTATAACAGTTAACACTTTAAAATGATACGATCCAAATCCGGAATTAGTATTGTCTTACAATTCAGTATAATTTTAGGACACGTAAAATAAGACAATTTCAGTATTTTATAAATTTTGAAATAAAAAAACATGGGCTATTTTGAAAGAAAACATAAATTTTTAAATTTGTAATATTAGATTTCTCTCTTGAGGAGTGTACCAGAAATATTTCTGTTATGGTACAATTACTAGCTGAAAATACAGAAAGTATTTTTGAATGTTCTTGTCTCCCATTTAGTTTAGCATCAGCACCGTAAACTTTCACTAAACTTATGAAGTCAGTTCTACAAGTATTGTGATCACCAGGAATTATATGTGTTCATTATTTTATAATACTAGGATCCTCTCTTAAAGAGAAGAAAGTTGGTTGATCTAGTTGTATTGATGTATGCCATATTTCAAAGAAGAACGAAACTACTATAGATGTTAATAATAAACACACAAATTATTACAAAATGGCTGCCACCTATATTCAAAAATAATTTACATTCGAAAAAACTCGTTTATTTAGAAGACACGATGGCATATATAACAGAATTTTTTTTTTAAATTGTTCTGTATAAAAATTATACTCAATCGTTACCTACACATCAACTATTCTAAGCTAAAACAAATATTTCTAAATTAATTACGACTAGTAGGAATTGTAAAAACCGAAACAATTAAATTTAGTAAAAAACATTTGGACATATTTCTTAAACGAGGTGAAAAAATAATGTGTATATCATAGTAAACGCACAATTATGAAAACTAATTTATTAGTGCATGCTTGGTCTTAAAAATTTACTTCCGATCATGAGAAAGTATATAGACAAAAATTCAAGATATAATTGATAAAAATATTATTAAATATACTCATAGCTCACCCATACGATTTGTGAGTTACAAATTGGCTAGTAATGTTCTAAAGAATGTTTATTTATTGATTTGTAATTAATTAAATCGTAAGCGCTAATAACCCCTGGCGGGTGAAGCGGTTCTTTGCTTTGAAATAAAAAAATATATCAGTGGTAAATTAGGCATGTAACAATGTTTGTGTACATTAGAGCTTGCTAACCGATTTTTGTCAAATTGAAATAAGTAAAACTATAGCTGAACAAGTAATACAGTTACTTACAACAAATTTGATTCCAAAATATATATAAATATTTTTTTTTTTTTTTTTTTTTTTTTTTTTCTTCTCGGTTTCTCTGAACACCGCGGTGACAAAAGAGCTTCTATCCGTGTCCACTGGTCTGTTATAGAAGCTTGCAAACACTTTGGCGCGAATAGACCAGCCTGTAGTACTTTTAATAACGCCTAAATCAATCCCTTTCAGATCTGCTGCTGAAGTTGCAGCATGCCTTGTACTGTGGGCCGTGAATGTACTATCAATTCCGGCAGCGAGTAAGCATTGCTTTAGCCATCTGCTAATAGATTGACAGCTGGCGCTACGAGTTGGTTTTTTAAAGGTTATGAACGGATTATTTATTTCTCCTCGGACTTCTTTAGTTCTTTCTATGTAATGGAGAAGTACTCTTGCTACACATGCCGTTTTTCTATTATTAAAAAACGGAAGAATAAAGGATGGTTGAGTAGCTCCTACGCGTGAGGTCTTGATACGATCTTTAATTCTAATCGTGATGCTACTCTCAGATTTTACGATGTCACTTATTTTGATAAGTGATAGGGTTTGTACCCTCTGTGCGGTAGCCAGAGCTAATAAGGAGACTAATTTAAAAGTAGTATCCTTCAAACTCAATAACTCGAGTGGTTCTAATTTTTTCGCCCATTCTAATAGTTTATCTGTACTCCAAATAGTGTCATACTTAGGTTTTGTTGGCCTCAATTTGAAGACTCCTTTAAAAAATCTACCAATAACTGCATCACCGCTCAGATCTATTGTGTTTATTAGGTTTATAGCAGAGCGTTCCGAGTTGATAGTGCCATAAGAAGCGCCCTGATGAAAGCGGCACGATAAATATTTTAATATTATGTTGACATTTGCTGAAAATGGATCTATTTTATTATTATTGCAATATAACCACCAGTTTTTTAGAGCTGAGTTATATTGTTTAATTGTAGAATTAGTTAGCGAGGCGATGAAAAACTCAAAGGCTTCTTGTGGCAGCCGTTTCCGTTGATAAGCTTCCCGGACAGCTTCCCGACAACCAGGGAAAGGTGACTGCTCAATGGATGTTTTAGCGACCTGCAAGGAGACAAAAGTAGATTTGGCGATGGATAAAAAATTAATGGTTCATCTATCAGCAAAGATTTGAACACGGGGAACCAGGGTTGTGTGCGCCAGTGGGGAACAATTAATATTCCTTCCGCTTTATCCAAAATAATTTTTTGGAGAACTTTAGTAAGAATTGAGAAGGGTGGGAAGGCGTAAAAGAAATGTTCATTCCAGTTTAGGCTAAAAGCGTCTATGCTCCAAGCATCTGGATCTCGTTTCCAGGAGCAGAATTTTCTTACTTTCGCGTTGATACGTGTAGCAAAAAGATCAATCTCTGGCGTGCGCCATTTATTAACAATTTTTAAGAAAAATTTTTCGCTTAACTCCCATTCAGTGTCAATATTTGTTCTTCTTGACTCTCGGTCTGCATCTGTATTTTCTTGAGATGCAAAGACCCAGAGTCCCCTTTTTTCGCACTATTGCCATATATTTCTAGCGAGTCTGTTCAATTCAGGGTATTGTACGCCTCCCATACGATTGATATATGCGATTGCAGTGGTATTATCAATTCTTATTAAGATTTCACAATTTGTAAAATCCCGGGCAAAACTTTTCAGTGCTAAGAAGGCAGCAATTAATTCTAGGTGGTTAATGTGCAAGGATTTTTCTGCTTCTGACCAAAAACCTTGAGTATCTTCTCCATCAAAGTTGCCCCCCAACCTATCAGTGATGCATCTGAAAATATTTCTTTGGCAAACCGAAGGAGTCTAATGGGGCATTTGGCTTCTGGTAATTTATTTTCCCACCAGGTTAATTCTTTTTTAATGGACTCATTTATTGGCATTGACTCATCAAAGTTCTGATCACTTAAAATGAAAGCCCTTATTTTTTCTCTTTCAATAATTTTTGTATACATCATACCATATGGTACTCCTGGACACGCCGCGATTAAGGCATCAATAAGGGCCGCCATTTCTCGAATTTTACAGTAATTTCTGCCTAAGAACTCTCGAACTGTTTGTTTTATTTTAATTTTCTTTTCTATGGTTAACGATAATGACATATCGGTTGAATTGATTATTAATCCTAAGTACTTACAAGATTGCTCTGGCTTGTTCGTTCGAGCTCTTTTGTTCATTAATAACGAAGCCTAACCTGTGTAAAATTCCTAGTGTCCTGAGTATTTTCTAGGCAACTTTGAAAGGAATTTCCGATACATAAGATGTGGTCTAGGTAAGCTGTCGATATTCTACCTCTCTGTCTTAGCCAACTAAGAGCTGGTTTTAATAGTTTCGTGAATTAAATCGTCAGAATTTCCTGCTTGAGGGTAATACCGGTATTAAAAAATATGCATCTTTAAGGTCTAAATTGCATAAAAAGTAGTTGTTAAAAATTAATTTTATAGTAGACCTTAAGTCTTCGAGTTTGAAATGCGAAGTTTCAATAAACTGGTTTAGAACTTTTAAATTTAGAATAAACCTTTTTGATCCATTAGGTTTTGGAACTAAAAAGAATGGAGATAAAAACTGATTCTCCATTGGCTCACATCTGACAATAGCACCCATTACTAATAGTTTATCAATTTTAATTTTAATTGATAGTTCTTCTTGGAGGGAAAACTTTACTGTTTTCGTCCAATTCAATGCCTGAGGAGGTTGAGTAGTCAAAGGTATTACATAACCTTTGATACAGCTTAAGATGAATTTGTCTGTATTTATTTTCTCCCATTCATGAGTAAAATTACTAAGACGACCTGCTATTCTTACCTCTATTTCCTCTTCTCTTGATAGTTGGTTCTTGTCTGATTGGACTTGTTGTTGTACGATGATTGTTGCTCTGATGGTTCGGTTTGGAGAATCTCTGGTGTGAAGCTTTTTGACCCACATACGAGTTCCCCTGGCTTACATGTGGGCTCTTCCAGTTTAAAGAGCGTGACGTTGAAGACTTCTGGAATGGTTTGGTAGATTTATTGAATGAGGCAGCCGAAGAAGTAGGAGCATTCGTCATTTCCTTTCCGATCTTTTCTATAGACTTCACCGCCTTAATTTTCTCGGTCAATTTTTCTCCATAAAGGTAAACTCCTGGTTTTATTTTTTGAAGCAAGTCCTTCATTGGTTTTGAGAGGACTGGCGATATAAACGATTTTCTTGCGGATGATATTTGAAAATGTAACTGAGCAAGCAATTTTCCTGTGTCCGCTAGTCTTTCCAGAAGGACAAGACGATCTACGGCCTCTTCATCGTCTTTTAAGATCATTGAAATACTGCTGAAATTGCCGAGCCTGCTAAATTTTGTTCGGCTATAAAAAGTTTATCTCTTTTTATACCAGATTCATTTAAAGTGGCCAGCACTTCCTCATTTAGCTCTGGAGCTTCTAGATTAATGTTCCCTTTACGAGAATATTTATCCACTATCGACTCCTTACTTTTTTTTGTAAGACCTTCTGAAAGCCAGGTAGGCCATCTAGCTACTAGACTTGGATGGAAGTCAAGATCTTTTTTGCCTGACACTGTCGGGTCGGCTCCCAAAACCGTCTCGACATCTTCATCAAGAGTCTTTTCTTCGATGATACCAGTCTCGACTGATGACGCTGGTATTAGATCTGGTGGAGTCCCAGTCTCAATAGCCTCTTCCGGAATGACAGTTTCTGTACTGTCCTCTGTTTTCATTAGAGGTTGAGGTTGTTTGAGTTCCACCTGAAAAATTTTACGGTGGATATCAATGGCACTAAGAATTTATTTGCCTCCTTCGTGCAAAGGTTACTTCAAGTATACAAGTGCAATTGTTCATATATAATATATATATTACATATACATATGTAGTTTGGTGTCAATTGTTTTTTTTTTTTTTTTTTGTGTAAGTAGGTATTTACCCAATAACTATCTATATATTTAATTATAATTAATTATTAATTAATAACTATCTACTGAATAATTGCACATACTTGTATATAAATATAGGAAATAAAACCTACCAGTTTTCTCAAAGTGCACCCGTGTCTGTTTTATAAAATCTCCCAGCACACGTTCTAACCTGCAAATTCGTTTTTCCATTCCGTCGTCCTCATCCCGTTCTCGACTGCGTTTCTTACTTTTTCCCCCATTTTTGATAAAAGTAGGAAAAATTAATATCAGTTTTTTCAGAATAATTTTCCTTAATTTATTGACGTAACAATAATTTAATTGGTGATTAAATTTTCTCTGACTGTTGGTTAGGTAGCACAAAAAACGTTATGAAGAAAGTATACACTAGGGAGCGCGGGAGTAGTAACCGCGGCAAGTTTGAAATTTTTACTCTGAAATTTGTGGCTGAAACTAGTAGAAGTAGCGGTACTACAATGTAATCTCGAAGAACGAAACTCGAAATATAATTGTATATTACGTCACGAGCACGACATGGAACACATTTTGTACGTATGAGTATAAGCCTACATTGCAAATTATACTAGTTCAATATATCTATCATGCGAGTTTCATACATATTACTCGTATTTATACGATTATGTTACACGTAAAGTAAAGTAGAAATAAATACAGATCGAATAAAAGATTAATTTGTTTTATTTATTAACTTAAACTCGCTCCAGTTTCTTTATCCTTTTTAATAGATTTACAGAACCTATTCTATCTCATGTCTCTTTTTATGTCTCTTAGAATTACCCATTCTGAAAGAAAGTGCTAAAAAAGAACTAAGTTTAATATTTGCCTACCTATTCGTATTATCTTCTCCAAATGCAGTTTCAGTCAATGCCTAAAAAAACGAACTTTTGAAAATTATGACGGGTATTAATCATCAAATAAGAATAATTTAGTAACAACATTCAAGTTCTTAAGAAAAACCATTTATTTTGCCTAAATTCAATATTGAAAACATACAAACTTCATCAAAGTTCTACAGAAACAATGTTACGAATTCTTCACTACTTACAACGATTTTTCTACATAGATTATTGTTAGAATAGAAATTTTTATCATGAATCTGCTCAAAAAAGAATCTAATAATGATGATTATATATGTGTTAAGGAAGCGTGTCTGTTTTAACAAAAAATATACTTGTATTCATAAAACAAAAAGAGAAAATCCCGTGTACAAAATATATGCTTCAGCGTTTTGCTTTCGTTTAAATCCAGTAGGTATATAATAACGAGACAGCTAACAACGCAATCTATAAAACTCATATTA
Organism: Hermaeophaga mercurialis; assembly: GCA_951812935.1. Classification (NCBI taxonomy): domain Eukaryota; kingdom Metazoa; phylum Arthropoda; class Insecta; order Coleoptera; family Chrysomelidae; genus Hermaeophaga; species Hermaeophaga mercurialis. The sequence continues at coordinate 38,339,817 of OX638363.1, forward strand.
ACCCTCGTTCATATGTGTCGTCTTTCTTAACCTTTTTTTCATATTTTACGCTCATTTTATATATATTTTATTTACACTCGTATTGAACGAGATTTTCGTTCCTCAATACCGGCTTTCCAACCTATGCCAGAAAATTTAATCCCTGCTGTTAAAATGTCGATCTTGTCTTTTAAAAAAAGGACTTTATCAGATTTGACTACAATTTCTAACGTTCAACCTTTTTTCTGCCTTTACGAAATGTTCGGACTCTTCGTCCCCCTGGCAAAAAGGATCTGTTTAATATCTTCCGGTTGGACAGCTTAGAGCCCTGTTCAGTGGTGAATCCTTTTTTTTTGAGAAAGCCTAAATAAATTGATTACATTAAAAAACTACTTATTCCCAAGAAAGTTGGGTTTGTAATATATTTGATATTTTTTATTAAGTAAACATATAAAACAGATGTAAATGAAATAAGTAATACTATTTAACGAAATACATAAAATATTTTTAAAAAACTAAAACCTACAATATTTTTTATAATTATAATTAATAATTTATTAAACTTTTATTTTAAAAAATATGCTTTTCCTAATCCAAGTTTGGCTTTGCCTGTATTTCCACTTAATTTTTTTATAAATTATCTATATTTCCTAAACTTAATTTAATTCCCAAATCAGCACAAATTAAGGTATTCATAAAAAAAGTCCTACCTAAAATATCTACGTTCAGTAAATATGTTAACACTATTTTCTGTGTTTCTTTGTTAAATGTGGACTCCATAGGATACTCTACAGTACGCCTAAACCGGTTGCCATGTTGTTAACCTATCCAAATAATGAGGTTACTTGTTAATGCTTAACTATAGTACTTGTACTAGTATATGTCCGAATTACGCTGACTGGTTCAAAATATTGTCATACCCATTAGAGTGTTCGAATTTTGGTGGATGAAAAGTTAAATTAGATATTCCATTCCATCACTAATAAAACTGATTTGGTTCACAGTTATTCAAGAGTTATTTTTACATCGGTACGCTTATACCAATACCTTTACAGGTTTAACAAAGACTACCACAGGTCCGCGGATATTTGTAGATTTCTTCAGTTCGCATGCAAATTTCTGAATGAGGGCATACATGATTTTGAAGAAAAAGCAAGTAGTAGTAGTATCTAAGAATGCGGTATTGTGAGGAAGTGCAAAGGAAATATTTCGAGGTTATCTTACATTAATTGAATTTGTATTTGTCAAAATTGATATTTTCAATTATTTATCATTAATTTGAAATGGGGTACAAAAACCACATACAGTGCATAAATATCCGCTACAATCAAAATTGATTGATGTGTTTTGGCATATCAGTGATAAGTGTCAAAATATGGAGCTAATAAATTAATTCAATTTGGTTATTAGACACTATAAGATATTTCATTCCAACTAAAAAATACAATTCGCTACCTGCATTGGGTTCAAAAGTTTAGTTCCATCGGAGTAGGCGCCCATGGTGAGCGATCCGCGAACTATTGGGAGAAAAAACGTACACAATAGAATTGAACTTTCGCTAAAAAAAGCGACCATTCTTGTGACGCCACCGTTTTTGAAAAAAAAAAAACGAATTTGCCAAAGAGGAGGCTGACCGGACATATGAAATTGCCAAAGTACGCATCAATGTTGAGAGAATAATGCAACGATTGAGAACGCACAATATTCTAGACAAAATCCCTGAACATTTTTCAACTCCATAGACGATATTGTACATATATGTTGTGTTTTAGTAAATCTTCAGCCTGCGATAATTTCAGAGAAGGGAGAAGCATCAACGAATGAATAAAATGGATTTATTGAGATCAATAACACAATGTTTTTTTATTTCTGAGCTAGTAATAATGTTGAACAATAGTATGAATTCAAATTATAAATTTGGTTTTTCATTCCTGCCCCTGGATGCTAGCTCAGATAATTCCATATTATTAGTATTAGGATTATTATTAGAATCACAGTTTTCCTTGCATATGGATGCATTTAAAGCAGGTAAGTAGTATTTAAAAAAAAACTCCTCGCAGCGAGTAACCACGGTTTTAATGAAAGGCTCATCACGATGCACTGTAACCAACAAACTCCCAGTGGGGGAGTAAACAAATAAATCACAAATCTGTATGCCAGATAAATATAATTGCATCTGATATTGCGTGTAATATAATGCACTTTTTCGCAATACAACTTGATCATTTCTAAATTCCAGGTACGGAAGATTGCATTCTTTGGTGTCATAATTAAAGATACTCTTATTTTTACACTTAAACGGACATTTGATTTCTAGCAATTTGGTAAAAGCACCATCTTGAATTACAACGCCGTCGAAACTTGAGCACAGCCAAGGTTGCTTACAGCTAACAAGCACGCCTACTTTCAAAACCTTACAAGAGTATTTTGCCTCATACTCTTTTCTAGCACAGCTTTCATGCACAATCCCATACTGAGTTGATTTAGTAGAGAACTTCTTTGGAGACAGCATTTCCTTAACTAAGGAATCAATGGATTTTCTAGATCTACTTTTTCTACTGTGGGCGTTTGTACTTGCAGAGATTCTAAGGCGTCGAGCTTCAAACCATTTGGTACATGATTGAGCTACCGTATCATAGCATAGCTCAATGATTTCACGTTTAGTGATTTGAATGTTGTCAATATAGAATCTCTTCAAATTTTCAGGTAGTTGGTACGCTGAGGATTTGTAAACGGTATTTTGGTCAACAAGAACAAATAAATGTGCAATGTAAGCTTTACATTCATCCCTAGCTAAATTTTCTTTCATTTGTTTCAACCTTGATCGAGCTAGCTTCCTCCTTGCAAACTCAGTCTTATTTGCGCTTGCAGCAACCAAAATAGATCTCAATGCTGACGGGCTTGGTATTTCACTTAAATCCAAATTGGGCGTATGTACCTGGGCTCCGCCCATTACATTTTGGTCGTTAGAACATGAAAACATCTCCCAAAAGTATTTACCCTTTGAATACTTATCCTTTGCCAATTGCCGTGCGCTGGGTTTTCCCCATTGTTGTTCTTGATCTGCTTTTGACCAATTTTCCTCGTAATTAACATAATGTACCAGCGCTGCAACGTGCTTGCATCGGCATGTAATGCAGGTAGCGAATAGGACGCCTACAACTTGATGATATGGGAAGTCGTTTTTCTTGTGAAATTTCTCAAGTTTTGAAATACATGATTCTTTTTCTAATAGTATCTGAAAGTGGCCATGTATTAGAGAACCTAAACCGTTCCAAGGCTTTTTTAACATAAACATACTGGCTAATTCTTATTTCTTTGTTTCTTGTTTAATTGCTAAACTCAAGTTTCCTCAAGCGTCAATTCTTTTCACGTAATACTCTTCAAAAGTTGCACACAACTGACCGTGATTTACGTCTAAGGAAATAATTAGTTTGAATTTCCTTTCTTATTTTATACTTGTATATATCATCAGTTATGTACGTTGAACCAAATTAAATTTAGCGTTTGGGATTCATTTACAATTTTTACTTTAACTTCCAACTTATTAAATATTAATTAAACCTACCTATTTTCATGGAATTGAATTTGTGCGCCACTGCAGGCACTTTTCTAACCAATTCAGATCTTTATTTTATTTCCCTCCCTCAACACAATCTGCATTCATTTTTTAAACTGTTAAATATAAATAGAATGGAAATGGGAAAAGACGGAGATAGTAAAGAAACCGATGAAAGGAACTTTCCTGGAAGAGTAATTTTTGAGAAATTTTATATGGGTCCGACTCATTATTTTTTATTTTCTTTAATCTAGATTTATTTAAGAAGAAGAATAAAAGAATTTAGGGAACATTGTTAAGGTATTATCTATTTTTTGTAAAGTTTTTAAAAATTGTTATCATAATTTTACACAATATTTCAAATTAAAGACATAAATAAAATATTTTTTTTAAATCACAGTGTGACAAAATATTTTAATTTAGTTTAGACACATAATTAAAATTAAAACATACTAGAGGTCCAAACCAAGGACAACTTGGTTAGAATATATAGAAAATGGAAATATGCAAAATAAAACTCAAAATTCTTATCACAGTTTTAATTTGTATATTAACCAATATCACATTTGAAATTATAGATAATCTTTTTCAATATAGAAAATGGAAAAGAAAAAATGACTGATGATCGGAAAAACTGTATAAGAGAAGAGGTTAAACATGTTTCAAATGTAAGAAAGAGAAGAGCAAAACGAAGAATTAAATTATGGTTGTTAAATTCTTACAAAAAATTATAGTTTTAAACAACGCTTAATAAAAATTAAAGTCTCAATTGTGTATAATATAACTAAAGCTTTTGAAAACTTATTGTCGTATTTCCTTTTCCAGAACATATAAACTTATTATACGGAAATATACCTGTTGAAACAATAGAGGTGCCTATTTATGTGATTAATTTTAATCTCAGAATCATGCAGATTTAGAAATTCATATATTGAAAACCTAACTTTGAATGTTTCATTTTTAATACGTATAGGTATGTTTTCTTTAATATATTTGTTTTTCACAAATTTAAATTGTAATTTTGTTGGCTTAGAAAAGATAGAAATAAATATTCAATTTAAATTATACCTGTATCTATCTACCGTTGCAGCATTTTAGTCATTTATTTTATTAATATTTAATTGATATTTTACCTTAACTATAGTCAATCTCCAAAAGAAACAGGTATAATTCTGATTAAAAGGATTTAAACACTCTTACATCGCTATCGTTGTAATGAACATTCATAGAGTGAGAGGATACTAGAGAGATCTTAGAAAATAATAGTCTAAGAGATAGATGGAAACAGAAGCGGAAACAAACCACACAGATTTATACACTGCGGTAACCACAATATAAATACTACTGATTATTTTCCCTTCTATTGCCCTCTCTCGCTCTCTCTATCTCTCTAGTTATGTTCATAACCGTTCTCTCTTGTATATACTCGGTTCAGAAATTATATATGGTCTAAGATTCAAACTTTCCGAAAATGCATCAAATGCAAGATTGATCACAAAACAGAATCAACTATGGCTACGGCAATGTTGTTAAAAGTTATATTAAAAGGGAATTGAAAACTGAAACGGTAAATTATTTGTTTTTTGAAAACGCCATATAAAAATGATTCTGAGGAAATGCGTAACCGTTGAGAAAAATCATAATTAGGGTGTTCTGGGAAATTTTAAAGTCTTTCGTCGATACTTTAACCACTTCCAAATGAATTACTTAACGTTTTCATTATAAATGAAGTTTATAACCTCAAAATGATACTCAAATTTAAATAGAATCAAATAATTTATTTAATATCGAAATCGTTTGCATAAAACTGCAAAATTTGCTCAAAATCTTCATTTATATCTAAACATACTAACTCTTTCCATACCAGCAGAAACTTTATTTTACATTTACGGTGAGTCGTTGATTTCTTTACTCTTTTTCTTAGTTCTTCCAGATAATTGATTGGTATTGAATAATTAAAATTTTTGTGTATGGCCATATGAAAAAATTACATATATTTAAATCGGAAAATAGACTCGGATATAGGATTTCAAGGTGTGTATCTCTGGTCGTACTTTATCTTCTATGAATGATTATATCAAAAAAGGAAAAACCAAGCCTTTTCTGAGAAAAAAAAACTATGTTAAGAATATCCTCATTGTTTAGATTATTTTGCAACCATTGACAAAATTCTATTCGTCTTGGATAATCTACAAGAATAAGCTCTCAATAACATTACAGCTTGTATGCATGAAGCTGTAAGTATTGTAAGTATTTTTTTAGAATGGGTCACTACTAAAATGGACATTTTTGGATTTTCATCAATAACATACTGAAGGACTTCAATATTTCCAGCAGTACGTTTATACGGTGGCCCACCTTCAGTTTTTCGACCGGTGCTATTAGTCTCTTTAAATAGCTGTCCGTTATAGTCAAACACTAATTCAGGATGGATTTCATAAAAATCAGCCGTGATTCTGGAAATGAATTTTGCCGCTTACCTTTTACTTTCACAACTGTACTGAAGTAACATGAGATAATCTTTGCTTTTTGCTTTGTCTTGAGTACCATTTTCTAAATTCTATTTTTTTGAAAATTTTTTCTCAAATATCCATTTTTATTTTCAAGGTTAACATATCAGCCGACTAGAATATCGATGGGTCAATAAAATGCCAATGTATTCTCGTAATTATATATCTGTAAGATATTAGGGAGAACACAGAATATCATTTATTACAATTCATCAGAATTATTAATATTCATTTTATATTATTGAATTAAATATTCAGTTCAAATTAAGTCGATTTAATATGTTATATGATTATTTGCTGCGAAGGGTTAATAGTATATTCCAATTTGCTTAAATCTCTCTGCCATGTCTTCATTCATGTTTTACATATGAATAGGCTCATGTAATTTATTTAGTAGTACACAAGCTACTCTTAATTATGATTTAAGGTTATTTCATTGTTCTGAGAAACTACATCTCTGAATGTTTTAAAAATTGATTCATGGTAATCATTTCTTGATTCAACTATCTAAAAAGTTTCGTGAATGGTTTGCTTCTTCAGTTGTAAACTGATGTTGTCTACTACGCAAAATAAATTATGGTATTTCACAATTTACATTAATACCTTCTAAAAGTTGTACTGAAATCTCGAGTACCATTAATTCACGACAAAAATATCACCACCTTGAATCCATTGTCTAATTTCTAGATGTCAATCTACCATTTCATATAATAAAATGGAAGCGTCGCTATTGTAGATTTCACTAAAATAGGGACCGTGTATATCAATAATGAAACCGTCAGCCCCTATTTTTAATCCGGTTTCAATAACTCGTATTTTAAATGACAATATATTAGAAATGGGTCTTATGTAATTTTGGATGAATCTATCTTTGTATCTGACTCAGCTGAATTAAATCCAAGATTATCAGAAGTAGATATAACAATAAGGTTTTCTCTCGCTATGGATATAGCCATACTAATATTCTGTATGGAGTAATAGAATATGAGCATCTTCAAAGAGTGTCTGAATTTCACAAGAAAAGTTATGAAAATTAATTAAAAATCGTTACATTTTTATTGTAACGGTATTGTTAACAATATGTATTGGCCCTATTTATTTTTTATCAACGCCACAAATTCTTCTGTAATATATCTCAGTAAAAGATCGATTCTCTGACGCCATCAGACCCTGAATATTTGTAACAAGAAGAGAAAAAAAGAATGGACCTATTCATTGGCTAATGTTATCTTGACCGATTTTACGGGCCATCGAAGAATTCGTAAAAATAACGCACTTAGCAGATATTCAGCCAAAGAGACCGACTATTAACGTGCCCTTTGTGAATCCACAAAATCCCGAAATTTATTTTCATTGTATTTGGAAGTTATATCGAAAAAGCTTTTACAGTTCATTTCAACTTACTTATATCATTTCGTTTTCATATCAAATGAAATAAATTTTTTTATCGGGTGTACTATTTTTTTTTCTTGTAAAATATTCTAAATAAATAAAAATCTAAACGATATTCTCTTCTCGTCCATAGAAATGAATATGTACTATATATATATATATATACAGGGTGTCCCACAACGATTAAGACAAGTAATATATCAGAACTGGGCAGTAGTAGAGAATTATAATTTTGGGGGTGTAAATTAGAGCAAATGTTGCATCTTTTCTTGTTATTGTGTTACCGATTGAGGTATTTGTTTTTGGTCACGTGACGTCGCATTCAAAATTATTAATGGGACAACCTGTATATTTGTGCCTTTCTGTATTCCTCCCGATAAAACAATTCCAACAAACTAGCACACTTGGGGTCTAAAGTGATTAATTCAAGAGCTACAGGTACTTAAACGATTGTACCACTACGATTAAGACAAAAAATGTAACGAACAATAGCAAATAATTTAACTGAAGGGGTACATGTTATAATCAACGTCGCTCGTCTATTTATGTGACTCTATTAAATTTTTTCACGTGACATGCAGTTAAAAAATTAATAATTGAATTCCCTGTAATTTTCGGCAATCTTATATCGTACGTAATGATTAAGGCAAACCAATATTATAATTTTTAATAATAATTGAAAGTTAATAATGAAACGACCTGTTTATCATGGAGTAAAATTACATAGAATTGTGTTTTTTCCACAAAAACTTGTTTCCCTATTAAATATCGATTAAAAAGTAGCATAGCAAATCTTAAAAAACTGCCTATTTATCAAGTTTGCCATGATAATGACAAAAGTGCCAATAACTGTCAGAATAGTTATTTTTAAGTTGTTAAACGGTAAGTCAACTTGCCTTGTCTTTATACGGCTAGTGAATATGTTGATATGCTTCTTATTTATGGTGAATGTGAAAGAAATTGTAGAAGAGCTAACTTTAACTTTAACTTTAAAAATGCTTTATTATATTTTTGAGTATTGTTATTGACAAAGAGGTAAGCGGTAAGTCTCGTCCGGGAGTCCCAGCCGATGGCTCGGTAGTCAGATGCACCGAGCTCTAGGTTTCCACTGTACCATTTTGCCATCCTACGTTTTTCGCCCCTGCCCTTACTCCTTACCAAATCTGGTATCATTAAGGGGATACTTGTTCACAATAGCGGTCTTGACCTTTGTTTTGTTATTTATGAACCACCCGGGATACGCATCGGTTTACTGATACGCATCCTAGAAGTTCCCACCACCCCCAGCCTTTGCAGGCGGGTCCTCACCATTCACTCTCTCTCAAGCATACTCGTGTCAATTCATACCTCAACGACTTTACTCCAAGAACGGCCAGTTTGGAGTAAAGAGAACCTGTCTTTTCCGGCAGAGGTAATGCAAAGCATTTTTCTCCCTGGATCCTCAGTACCGGTCCGACCAGCGGGCACCGGTACCTGATATTTATACCAGGCCTCTGCGCCCCCGATCGGTCCGGAACGCCCACCGCTCAGTCGTCCGTCCGACCAGAAGTCTTGAGTACTTAGACCCAAAACTTCTAGTCGCAGTAACGACCTGGCTCGGCTCCAGCGCGGGGCTGTTACTTCGCTTCGTACATCGACAGGATGCGATGTATTTGGGTGTGAGCTTTGGGGTTCCTGTCTTTAGTTCCTGGAATTATAACTGCTTAGGATGCACACAAAATCATTGTACGTATTGAAGATTTCTAGGTTTGTCAGGCATTTTCTTCAGAGACCGCTCTTGCTAACTCACCCAGATTTACTAAGGAGTTTAATTCTTCGAACGCTGCATTCGCCTCCTTGAAGGCCTGCGGTACGCTGGGGCAGTTTTGGGTCGTGTTTGTGGCTGAGGTGGGCTTCCTTATTAAGGGGGGGAAGTTCTCGTTATTGGCTATGTTGGGGGGTATGTCTTGGGTCTCTTGTCCTCCGTTATTTGTCCTGCTCCAGGGGTTTCTTTCCGGAACTGGGGCTGGTGCAAATCTCCTCGTGGGTGCTTGGTTTTTAGTTTGTAGGTGTTCTATTTTCTTAAGGTAAACCCCGCATTCGATGGAGTTTGCCGGATGTGGGCCGTCGCAGTTTGCACATCGGGCAGGGGTGTCCCGTGGCTTGGTGCAGAGATATGTCTTGTGGGTATCAGCGCATTTAAGGCATCTGGGGCCCCTGTTGCACTTCGTTGTTGCGTGTCCCCACGCCTGGCAATTGTGACATTGAATTATTTGTCGGGTGGATTTTCGGAGCTCCCAGGTTACCCTCGTGTACAGGATCACCCTGGCGTTCTTATTCAGATAGTCCAGGGTGATGGCCTGATCTGTCGTTATTAGAAACAGTGGTCTCCCTGCTGTTTTCATTTGGAATACGTTTTTAGCCTCGATGTTGTGAGTCTGCGCTAGGTCTTCCCTGATGTCTTCCTTGGTGGTGTTTTCTGCGAGCCCCCTTAGGACGAAGGCATGTCCTCTATCTTTCTTCGCGGTGTATGTGTGGTATGGCACCTTCCCCTCGTTGAGGTGACGTATTAGTGTGGTGTAGTCCTGTTCTTCTTCCAAGTGAACGATGGTGGAGTTCCTTGTCAGTTTAAAAGAAAGGTTTCCCTTCAGCGCCTTCATGAGTTCGGCCCTGAGCCCTTTCAGGTCACTGACCGTCCCGTCGAGCACAATCGGCGGGCAGGTTTGTTTATTGTGTTTAGTTATGGTCTTTTTATTGTTGTTGTTTGTGGCCTGCCTCGTCTCTGGCGGTTTTACCTCTGTCTTATTTTTCCCCATGTTACTGGTTCCTGGTTGGTTGGTAGGTTCTGCTGTTTTGCTCGGGGCTGGCTCGGGGTCTTTGGCTAACTCCTGAAACCTATTGCTTGTGTTAAGTGTGGCCTTCGCTTTTTGCTGGATCAGGTTCCTAATATTTATACTCTTTTTTGGAGTCTTGAAATCGTTATTCTGGTCTTCTCCTCGAGTTACTATTTCTATAATGTCCATTTGGGAAGCTGTTACTTTGTTTCTAGCGCCCAGCTTCCTGAGGTCGCTGTTAGGTGAGTACCTTTCCCTGGGGGGGACCTTCTCAGTGGTTGTATCCTCATGTTGGTCCGTCTCCATTTCTTCCTCCGTGTATTCCTCCTCTGATGACGAAACACGGTTGTGTTTAATGATTTTTGCCTGCCTGCGCTCGAGAAGTGGTCTCTCCTGCACTATAACTCTACCGCCCGACCATTGTCGGGTGCATTTTGTTGTTCTTGAGGACCCGGATTCCTGAGTTTCCTCGCGGTCTGCTTGTGTGGAAGGTTTTGTTTGTTCTTGTCCACAGTCTAGTGTTCTGGCCTTCACTTCTTTGCCTTTTTTGTTATTTGTGAGCAACATAATTTTCGTGTCTCTGTTCAGAGCTTTTTCTGCTTTGTTGTTGTCTACCGCTGGTGCGTTGTTGTCTCGCGTAATTGTATTCCACGTACTTTCCCATGCACGCGGTCTGGGGGCTTTCTCCTCACTGTCCCAGTCGATGTGGTCGAGCTTTTTCGAGAAGTCTGCGACTGCTTTCTCCACACTTTTTTTTTGACGTGCTTGTTGTCTTTTCTCCGCACTTTGACTGTCTTTGTGGTTCTTCGCCAAATGGGTTGGCGTGCTGTCACTTTTCTCCGTACTTTCCGGAGTGGTGTTTGAATTTGTCTTGGTCGACGTTTCGGGGCTGGGGGTGAATTCCTTGGGTTGCGGAAGGATGAGTTGTTCGTGAATTATGATTCTTGAGTTGGTTTTGTGGGAATTTGCTTTCTCCGCACTTTCCCAATTACTATTTGTTGGGCCTGGGTCTGTGGTGAGTAGCGTTGGCGCTTCCTCCACCACTGTTGGGTTAGATATTAAAATGGTGTGCTTACCACTTTCTTCTTGTTGAGGAGGGTTCCTTCTTAGTTTTGCTTTGAACTTGTGGGATTGGTTTCCCGTTATTATCTTGCTGATGACTTTTGGTGCCACTGTTGTTTTCTTTAAGGCATTTTCCGCCAGATATGCGACCCTTAGACGTTCTTTTAGTCTACGAGAGTAAACTGTTGAGTGTTCTTCCTCCCTTAGAGGGGTAGGAGTTCTGGATGGTGAACACAGTTCCCTTACGTTGGGAATATTTGCGCCGACTAACTTAACTAAACAGTCTCTTTCTGCACTCTGGTTACTTTCAACACACTTTCACTTCTTAAACCACGTACGGTTACTCTAGGCACGTCTATCCGCTGTCACGGCTGCACAGCGAATGTAGAAGAGCTAAAGATTTATACAGAGATCGTTATCCCAATCGCCGAATACCTGGTAAAGATACATTTAGATATGTGGAACAAGAATTACGCAATGGTTCTCTTCCCAGTGGGAAAGCCAAAGTAGAAACACCTAGGACAAAGTCTGTACAAACTGATGAAAATGTAATTAATACTTTAGCATATTTACAAGCATATCCTCATACATCCATTCGACATTTGGAATCTGAACTTGGTATCAGCAAATCAACTATCCACAGGATATTAAAAAATCATAAGTATCACCCCTTTAAGATACATTTGGTGCAAGGTCTGAATCCTCAAGATTTTGATCTACGATGTACATTTATTGCAGATATGCATGTACGGTTAGACGATGAGTTATCTTTTTTGGATAAAATTCTGTGGTGCGACGAATCGAGATTTCATAATAACGGAATCGTCAATCGACATAATTGCCATTACTGGTCTGCAGAAAATCCAAAATGGGTGAGGGAAACCCGATTTCAGAGAATTTGGGGGGTAAACGTTTGGTGTGGCCTATTCAATAGGCGTTTGATTGGCCCGTACTTTTATGATGGTATACTAACGGGAGAGAGATACCTAAATTTTTTACAAAATATACTTCCAGACCTACTTGAAGACATTCCATTGAATGAAAGAAATACAATGTGGTGGCAGCAAGATGGTGCACCTCCACATTTTGATGGTAGAGTGAGAAATTATCTGGACATGATATTTCCAGAACGCTGGATTGGACGCAACGGTACTATTTACTGGCCTCCAAGGTCGCCAGACCTGACACCGTTAGATTTCTTCCTTTGGGGATATCTTAAAGGTATCGTATATGAAACTCCGTCTAGAGATTTAGACGATTTGAAAAGAAAAATACGCGATGCTTGTAGAACTGTGACACCGGAAATGATTAGGGCAGCATGTAACCGAAATCTATTATCAAGATTTGAGAAATGCATTTACGAAGATGGGCATCAATTTGAACATCTCCTTTAATATTGTAAGTTTTTTTTGTTACAGTTAATTTGAATTTTTATTAAAAATTATAATATTGGTTTGTCTTAATCATTACGTACGAATGTAAGATTGCCGAAAATTACAAGGGATTCAATTATGAATTTTTTAACTTACAATCGTTTAAGTACCTGTAGCTCTTGAATTAATCACTTTAGATCCCAAGTGTGCTAGTTTGTTGGAATTGTTTTATCGGGAGGAATACAGAAAGGCACAAATATACAGGTTATCCCATTAATAATTTTAAATGCGACGTCACGTGACCAAAAACAAATACCTCATTGGGTAACACAATAACAAGAAAAGATGCAACATTTGCTCTAATTTACACCCCCAAAATTATAATTCTCTACTACTGCCCAATTCTGATATATTACTTGTCTTAATCGTCGTGGGACACTCTGTATACAGGGTGCGGCATTAGTGCGTCGAAGTACGATATATCCGTTATTAAAGGAGATATCAAACAAAGTTATTTACAAAAACTCTTAAGATTCACATTCTAAAGTAGTCCCAAATACAGTGTGTTCAGGAACGCAGTACCAAATAAAAATTTTGTTTTTTTAAGGAACTGGAAATGGAACACCCCGTATATTTTTACATTTTTATAAACTTCTTGCCGAGCTAATTTCCCCTATGTATCATACTTGATGTCTACTATGTTTAATAAAGGATCTACAGCAACATGAAAGTCACATTTTTTGAATTTAGATGTATGAAGCAGCCAAAACGTTGAAAATCAATAAAAATGGCTTACATGTTCCTATCCTAACCTTTCTAGTTCTATGCTACGGCATTAAAAAATATTTGATACAGAGTGATTAAAAATCAGATGAGATTTCCAATTTCTGTGACTGAACTGTTCAATTGCGTTTTTTTCGAAAAATCACTAAAAAGTTTCGTCAAAAGCTACCACTTAATTTCCTCATCAGGATTCATACACGCGGTGCCTCCTGTAACAAAATGTAAAATAATACATAAAATAATATTGCTTATCGAAAACAATTGGCAAATACTGTGTCATTATCAGAAAAAAACAAAAGTTTTTATTATCCATTTGCTTGGTAAGGAGTGGACAACTTTATACATCTTTTTTAATTTCCATTTCCTATACGCTATTTTGTATCGATATGTGAAGCTAATACTACATATATTCTATTATCATTACAAATGGTAGTTGAAAATTAGCTATAAGTAAAAAAACCTACTTCCCACAGGATATACGTCTGTTACTATTTCTTACCGAAAAGAATCTATTACACAAGTACTACTTCAAAAGTCGACAGTCGCAGTAACTTAGTGATTTCTGTTTCTGCATTTTTAATAGTTTTTACAATTGTTGAGATAGTTATGAAACATTTTATCATTAGTGACAAGTAAAGCTGCTCTAGCAGTAATGTTAAACGCGAGAAAGCAGGATACTGTAGATATCCCATTTACTCAGGATAAATCAGTTTCATTTTGGCTGCATACGACTATAGAGACCTATGCAATGTTGCAGATGTTTAGCCGAGCCAATCCAGATTTTTTAGGCTAACTAGTGCTCTATTAATTATTTTAATACAAGTGGATACCTTTAACGATAAGTGATCAGCATTTCATAACCGTACTTGACTTTATTTTAGAATAAGAACACAGATCTTTCGTGTATGAAATACCAGTAAACAAATATCAAGAAAGATCTTTCTATGATGATTACCTAATATTTAAAAAATCTTAATTATTACAACTAGTTAATCCAAGTCGAACCTATCAAAATTGTGATGTATTGGTGTGTCTGAATATGATATTTTTTGGGACTAGGAACTTTACCAGTGATGCTTTAACTCGGTAGATTTTGATCTAAACTTTTCATACTAGACACATTTCCATAAAACACAATTTTGACCATATCGTTGTGTAAATAAAATGTATTTATTTTTGTTTATTTAGAAGGTATAGAGAAATATACACTTACTTTTCAGATAACAATTAATATGTCTGAAAACGGAAATTATTTGAAATGTTTCCGAAATGAGATAGGAAAATCAATTATATAAATTATGTTTTTTGAAGGTTATTTTTATTCTTTTTTATTCTTGAATACGTTCTCTTTTAGCTCAATACACTTAGGCCAACACTCTTTTTCAAGTTGTCTAATTTAATGGTAGTGGAGAGTGCATCATTCCTCTTAAAGTTGTTAATAAAATTGAAAATTGGAAAGAAAATTCCGTTCCTATTTTATAGCCAGCAAAAGTCTTCGTATTAATTCAATTCCTCTATCAATAAGTGGAGGTCGAATTCTCATATAGTAGAAATACATTAGTGTTATTATTTTTCCAACATATTCCGAAAATATTACCTTCTTAAAAAATCCAGATTTTTGCGCTTGTTTGATATCTGTGTAGTTTATGGTATAATAAAATGATTTCTATTTTTTCTTCTTTGGTTTCTTTAATATACGAAATAAAATCAATGGCGAACTCAAAGTAAGTTTTCGCTTAGGGTATCGTCATACTTTTACGATGAGCTAAAAGAAAGTTTCCACTTAATTGGAAGATGGGCCGAATTTGTAGTCTGGATGCTATAAAATCGAGGTCGCATCCAAAGTTTCCTCAAACATGAAATACACTGTTATATTGTCAAAAATAAATTTTCAGCTCATTGTCTAACCGTACCACTATTATGGGCCACCATGTCACAGCTTATACATATTATACCAATTAGCATGATATATAAAGAGGAGATGACCTGCGGTCCCAAGTCATACGAATATTGGGCTTTAAAGAGCTTTGGTTGGAATGGCAGAAGGTTCGGAAAAATGTGAGGAGAACTTGTAACATACAAAACAGCAAAACTACTGCTACTAAACGCATGGCACATGTCTCTCAAATTAACTTAGGACAAGTAAGGTATTCATCGCGACTAACTCTTAAGCTGAAGAAGAGAGTGGTCCGGTTTAAAAATACATATGACAAAAGAGCGCCAGGTAAATTAACGTAAATACCCTTAGCGTGGCTAAACCAAGCACGAGCTTACCAAATGACTGGCCGAAATTACAATAAAAATACCAATGATCAAACTTAGGTTAAAAACTTAACATAATTTGTTAAAAAAACCACAGTTTATTAAGCAAATTATAAATTTCATTAAATATTTAAGTTAGATTGAAAAAAAATAAAAATAAATAAATAAAAACAAGAGTCAAATAACACTAAACTACAAATTAACAAAACTCCGAAAATCAGTAGTCAATACTAAAAGCACTAAAATTAGAGACCTCAACAATATATTACAACTTATTAAATAAATTTCGAAAATTAATCAGTGTTACCTATATGTGCCAAAATGAGAGTCACTCAACAATGAATAATAAATAATTAAATACATTCCCCAAATGAATTATAAATAGTATATGTACTAAAATAAGAGTCCCTTAACAATACAATTACAAATTATTAATTAAACATTCCGAAAATCAGTGAACAATATTAGATGTACCAGAATGAGCTCAACAGGTTCACAAATATAAACCGTTTCAATTAACAGAATCTAAATTTAAATATCAAACAGACCTCCAGTACTTGGGATGCATAAAATATTATCATTCTGCCATCGGTGGGCAAAGGGAAAAAAATATAAATACAGTACCTTAGATGTTCTATTGGTATTTACCGACCTCAATAGGTTACCCTGTTCGATTTTCCATAAGATTCCAATTTCCAAACAATTTTCTGTGAGGTTGAAATATCGCCGAACGTAGTATATGAAAGGAGAAAAAAGTAAACGTAAAAACTAGAAAAACGAAAACCAAAACAGAAACAAATAAGAATAAATCTACTCAAAACCATACGGAAAGGATTGAAATATTGGTTTCTGATGTTGATAATTTCAATATTTGTAAATTTTAGATATTAAGCTAGCTTTTAATTGTACCTACCTAATGGGTCAGGGTTGGAGTTTTCTTTCCGCTACGTTTAGCAATTTGGACACCTTGGTTATGTGTTACCCTCAAACCCATCAAAATGAAGATGAGACCGGTGATTATCGTCGAGATTTTCCTTTATCATATAAAAAAGAATGTCACTCACAATCTCGTACTAAGGATATACAAGATGTCCCACGACGTTCTGCCAGTCTAATATCTCGAAAACTGTTCACATGACAAGTATGAAATTTGGCAGCTACAAACAGTCGAAACTGATGCTTGTATTTATTATAAAAAGACTTTTCCGCTGAGGTGACCCCAACAAAATTTTTGTAAATGAGAAAACTAGTATAATATTACATTTTTGGTTATATCTTTCAAAACCAAATTCAACGATACTACACTTGTCCCTTTTTTTTAATGTTGGAAATATTATTTACTTTTGTTATATTATTATTATCATTATTTTTACCAACTCACACTCTAAAAGTTGATGAATTTCATAGTACCACAAAGAAAATCTCGAGTCTTGAGACATAATGTTTCTCCTCGTTCTTTTCTGAACGATGCTATTTAATTTAACATATAAATAAAAATATAGAAAAAAAGTATGAGGATTTTTTTGGTTTAAAACTGGGTATATATTTTACTTGCGAAGTTTGTTCCTTTATTCTGGGGCACAGTGTCTAGAGCTACTAGGGTCCGAAACTCAGTTTCCTTTTTCTTGAAATTCAGTGTGAATCTGTGAAAAACAAATCAAATACTGAAGCTGACGATGGCACACTTAAACCTTGCGTAACCCGCGTTTCGTCCGTCTCCTAAGAAAATTGACTCACGATTTAATAGAATGAAGGTGAGGTAGTAGTAATATTGAAAATTAGATTTGTGTAGGCGAAAAGGAGATGATATGTAACGGGTTTTGCTGGTGGAATCTCGTTGGAGAAATAAACATGGGAGATTGGGATCAAATTAGAATTCCTGGTAATAAGGAGTGTCGAGAAATTAATGAAGGCCCGGTAAATGGAGACATATTACCAAGATTTTCTCAATTTGTTAATGTTATTGCATGCACCTTATGAAGGCTATAAATAATTAAGTTTAATCCGTATAACACAGGGAATATTATAGTTAGGTATTTTTTAGTGTTTTGCAAAATTAAATAAATTTACATGATACACATATTGTTAAATGCTGCCTTTATAATTGTAAATATTTTTATACTCCATATATACCCTAATCTAACTGGTTACTGGCAGGATAGTAGTAATTTTTTATGCACTTTAACTTGGATCAAACTGGAAGGATGAAAAAAATAGTAAAATAGAGTATGAAAGACTACTGTAGTTGGATGTTCTAATCTTAGTGTTAAACCAAACTAAAAGAATGAACGATATATTAAAATAAAGTATGGAGAGCGTAAGTAATAAATTATTTTATTAATGAAGTGGTTTTGGATATATAAGACAGATTTCTCTCTACAGATTTCTTTATTTAAAAAATCTTTCTCCGTAAGAAAAAAGGTAAAACACATAAAGTACTTATTTTAATTTTATCGTTAATGGTAATAAAAACTTAAATCTAATTATTTGCATAAACTTATTATTGACGGGACTTGTGTAAACTTTATAGTGTTCTTCTAATGTTAGACTACCAATATTATTTAAATAAAAATGTATTGTTTTGATTAATAAGTAGTGTATTATTTGTTGGCAAAATATAAGTCTACGTGTTTTCCTTATTTGTGCCAAATTTCAAATTTAGCAGATATTAAACAAGTACCGCAAAACTTTGGAATTGAGATTATTGGTAATAAAAGCTCTGTTTGACAAATAGGCCTTGTAGTTGTTGACTTCGAGAGGTGCTGCTTTGATTACTGTATAGACCCAAACACATTTGATTTTTCGATTTTTAATTTAGTTTTTTCATTTAGTTGGGATTTCAATTAATAAACGGTTTTTAATTTTAGAAATTAAGTTTTAAAGATATATTTTACATTGAGTATTGAAACTAAATTCATTGTCAACGTAAACACCTCTAAACTTTTTGTGCAGCTTGTTAATTCAATGGTTCATTTTTTATTATTAATGATTATCGGGTCTGTGCACAGCAGCTATGCACATTGCTAGTTTTGTTCGGATTCAATGAAAGATCATGATTTTCAGAAAACGTAATAATTCTCCTTAAATCCGAATTAATTATTTCAATTGATAGACTAATATTCTGGTCTTCAAACCTGTGATACAATTGAATATCATCAAAAGATTGATTAATTTTACAGGACGAAACTGAAGTGGGAAGATCAAACAAAATATTGTAAACTTCAGGAGTCCCAGAATGCTACCCTTTGGTACCCCTGATAAAGTCTCCAAAATAAAAAAATTTAGTATCCACTATAATACGTTGGAAGCGTCCAAATAAATGCCTTTAAACCACTCAAGATACTGTTCATCAAACCCAAGGTATCCCAATTTAGTAACCAGTAAATCAAAATTTACCAAATAAAAGGCTTCGATGGATCTAGTACAGAAATTAGAAATTAATTTAAAGCAACACTCATTTAATACTTTCAATAAAGCTGTTTGCGTTACATTTTTTTTCTAAATCTGATTGTACCGACAACAAAAAACAATTTCTCTCCAGATATGTCATAAATTTGTGGTAAGAAAATGTTTAGATTTAGTTGGCCAATACCTATAGCTTATGATTTGCGTCTTGACATGGCTTTCATAATTTTTTGGAGATTTTGGTTTAATAACCCATTGGTTCTGTCAAATCCTGAAATTATGTAATTAGAATTAGTTGCAGTTGTTGGTACAAGTTCTACTTGTTGTTCTAATAAATTTAAATATGATTTACCGACTAACTTCCATTCTCCTTGTAATTTTACAAATTTTGTTTGTTCATAATACAATCTAGAAGATTTTGTGATTGGTTGAGTGATATAGTGAGCCTAGGGCAGGACGAACCAAATCGCTGAGAACCTGTAAGGAAATCATGTTTTGATCTATGTATTTATGTGTACTTCTATAGATTGCTTGTTATGTAATAAAATTAAATTAACTTATGATTTTTTTTTTAATATTTTATAGGGTCCTATTTAATTTTGGATTTTTAGAATAAGTAAATATGACATCCTGTCTAAAATAAGCACTGTTATTTCTGTGAAACTATAACACTCAGTATCAGAAATAATCGTTAACGTTATAGGTTCTATAACTAACAAAATATTGTTGAAATATAATTTTCGTGTTACATCTTTGAATTAATTACGATATTATTAAATTATTTAGTCGTTTTATGAAATCATTAAATTCTATGTTAGTCTATAATTCATTTTAGTAAAATGTTTATGCCAGAATAATATAAGTCATAATCATTTTACCTTGTATACATTGGGCTTTCAGAAAGCACAACAATATTGTAACTCAAAAAAATTCGCCACAGCCTCATATTGATAGCAACAAAAACAAAAACTTCAATTTGCCTTTCTGGTCTCATTGACAACGTAATCGTTTTCGCGCCAAAACCAAAAATTCAGCTGACATTGAAAATAAAATACTGACAAGACGGCCAGCAAGTCTGCAGCTGACAACCATTTGCGAAACCATTTATTTTCTTTTCGATAATGGTCGCCACGACGCCCTGTCGGCTATTTCTAAAAAAATAAAGGAAGAAAATTGTAACTCTTGTTCAAAAGTTATATTGTATATAAATATTTTGTAACAAAGCTACAAACGACATAATATAATATTGGTATATCTACTAATTAGAAGTATTAGAATGTATAAAATGAGTTTACGTTTTTACTCTAAGTTTATCATTAATGTAAACATTAGTAATTTCGCCGCGTAATACATCTAGGTTAAATTTATTCAACTGTATTTGTGGCCAGTTTTTTGCCGTTTTTAGGTTTTGTGAGTCCATTTCTTTTCCGTCCTTAATATCAAGACGTTCCTTTGCAGTGTTTTTCACAATATACAAATTAACTATTGAAAGAAAGAATTTTGTAATAACATTTTTTAGACGGTGACATATATGATGTAATTATTAAATTTAGTTGTTTTTTTTAATTAGTAGAACATCATATCTAATTTTATGATCTTGTTACTTCACTACACTCTGATTTTTCCACATTAAACATTAACTAGAGACTTACTGCTCTAAGTCTGTTACTAGTAATTAAACTCATTATTAACGACGAATATAAATTGTAAGAACTATGTCTCTACCACTTACTATAGCACGTATAAGCTTGTTTTTAAATATATGTATCATTTTAATCTGACTTTCTCTGTCTCTTACAATTAACTTTCTATATTATCTGTATTTCATATTTAGTAATGTTCTCTTCATGTGATCTTTCTTTGATGCGTTTGACACCTTAAGCTCTAACAACAAAACTGACATCCGTATAGCTTTTTTATCAATCATCAGATGCTTATCCTACCTTGCATTTACATATACAGATGTCTCTTATTAGTGACAGAAAAAATGTCAGATATTAAATTTAACTCAGATTATTTGATGTATATTCCTAGCCATAAAACAAGTAAATTTATTTCATTCCCAACTTGTTAAGGTATTAAATTTTTCAACCATTTATCGGACCAAATACGTAATACGAAGTTCACGTTTAAAATTAAAATTATAACTCTATTAATGGAAAAATGCCACTATAGTGTTAATGAGTTTTTATTAGTTTGTTAATAATTGTTAATAATTGTTTGTTTGTATGCAATATTTTTGTGTTACTTATAAATTACATATATTTAATATATTTTATTTAAACGCTCTGTTACTTTATTTTTTATTAGTTTTACTGCTTCTATATTGACTTATCCTTCAAGGATCAATAAAATTATTTTTTTATTTATTTATATATGGGCTAATAAAGATAAAAACTGAAGAACACAAATTGAAAGCGGCTTCGGCTAATAAATCAAAGTCAGGTAGTAATCGAGCATGCTTCATGTGAAAACCCAAAATTATTCTGAAACATAAAATTAATACAACAATCTAAAATCAAATCTTACAATTTATCGGCTATAGTTTTAATTAAAATACATGACCACGCTCATTTTTCGATTTGCGCTGGTGAAAAAAAGCGAAACGTACGCGTTAGCAATCCAATCCACTAACAGAAAAAGTGTAACCAAATCTCAGGAACAACTGTTAGCACTTGATTTACGATCCTATTAGGAAATGGTTAGCCCGTCTACGCCTGTCAGTATCGTCATTAGGTATAGACGATCCCAGTTGCCCAACTCCCTATTACCATAAAAAGCAGGCTACAGGGAAAATGTATCAGAACAGATTAATAAATCGTACGTAGTCGTATTTAAAACGTTTTCCAATTAATATTACGAATAGTAGGCAGTAGTACAAAAACAAAAAAAGAGTACAGTGTAAATACATTACGATTTATCAGTTTGTTTTTTTTATTATATTTTATATCTTATATTTTTAAACATTCTCCACTATACTGATTTTATGCTCATCTACTCAACAATTTTCAGAATACCATTTGGAAGAATTCTAGGATTAATATTATACTTAGTGTAACTAAAAGATTTCTTTGCAACTACATCAAAATACTCTGGTATGCACTAGAAGCTACGCTACGCTAGAAAATTGCTTTTTATCGTCACTAATAACGCGATGCTAGGACACTTTACAGAGTACATGTTAAAATTAAACTAAAAACATATAAGTTTGAATATGTACTGGTTGAACGGAATAAGATTCAATATATCTCTATATGACAGGTGCATTCTGTCTAAGCAAAGATTACTAGTCGGTATCGACTTGCATTATACATTTACGAGACTATGCAAGCTAAAGTAATATTCAATTTATACAGGAATTTTAAAACAGAGTATAAAGCAACACCAATGCTCCTCGATATTTAAGCTCCATCGAGACCCAAAAGCTGAAACTATTAAATCAATAATCATGATTTTTTCAATAGCAATGCAGAAATAGTATACTTTTTAGTAGGTTTAGTAAGTTTACTTATATAAGAATGTTAGTACCAAATAACATTCATTCTCTTTGAAATTTAACTTTAATTAGAATCGTAAAGCGGAGACATGTTGAACCAAAGTCGTATATCCTGTACTGACAAAACAACAATCTGCGGCTTCATTCCATAAAAAATTATTTGCTAATAGTAATAGGTTAAAATGTAGCTAAGACTATTAAAAAATAATGAATGATGAGAGATATGTACAAACAAAACGTAGGAAAAAGTGGTTAGAATCAGAAAATGAAGCCTATTTGAAAAAAAAGAAACGTC
Source organism: Hermaeophaga mercurialis (assembly GCA_951812935.1). Classification (NCBI taxonomy): domain Eukaryota; kingdom Metazoa; phylum Arthropoda; class Insecta; order Coleoptera; family Chrysomelidae; genus Hermaeophaga; species Hermaeophaga mercurialis. Next base: position 38,362,746 of record OX638363.1, read on the forward strand.
TACAAAGATTTGTAAAAATCAGAGAGGAAAAATTATAGTAAAGACAATGAAAATATTTTAAATATACCAAATGACAGTAGACCACAAAATAGTAATACAATATAAAGAGCACTAAATATATATTGTTTTTATTGATTTCAAACAAGCGTTCGATAAATTTGACAGAAGGAATTGACGATACTAATGTGAACATTGACGAAAAACTCGAATATAGTGACAATAAAAATAAATACCAAAAAAAATTCACAAAAATTGAAAAATAAACATATATTCAGCGTAATGATTCATTGCACTAAAATAATGACTGGAAAATGAAGCATTTACAATTACGCTAGGAATAATTAAGCCAATATGTTAGGATACATATTAATACTTTCCTTTCTTTCTGAGCTATTCTTTGCCATTCTGTATGGAAAGGCAATGTATACTATCTCCCAAAATTACACCACTGGTGAAACGTATCGGAAAACATTAATAAATCACGGGATGTTTTATGAAAATCGAATAAGGGAACTCACTGTTTCCGTCCTTAATTAATAATCTTTTGTAAACAAATGATGCTACGCCTGTTTAGGTTTGATGTAGGGAAAAAACCACCAAGAAGATTTATTCGTCATCACCACTCGAGGGTTGGATTCTATTTAATCATTCTTGATTAACATATCCATTAAATGTTCCAGAAAGATAAGGATTGATTTATCGGAGTGTTTCAAAATTATATGTAATTCTTTCGTCAAACTCCTTCTTATATATTACAAATATTTCTATGTGTTTCATATTAATACCAACATGGATGATTGAGATTCACATACATTTATAGATTTTAAACTGGTCCGAACTAACAAATTAATAAATACATTATATAAACTAGCAAAACTTAGAACATTCAAAACCAACAGAATCTAAACTATTTGAATAAGAAAGTTAGTAATTAAGTCGACTCAATCATATATTTTTTTTAGTTTTTTACTCTCCGTAGGATATAAACCCTTTAATCTAATCCAGACTTTCTATCTGTAGGATATAACACCCTCCCCCTGAGTTTATTCCAGGTTTTCTATCCGTAGGTTATAACACTACCTCTCCTCTTTAATTTTGTTGTACCATCTGATACCAGTTTAGGTCTGCTTCCCTTCATCAGACGACCTTATTTCTAGTGTAGCTTGATACATTAAATCTACCATCTTTTGTTTTTTCTCTATTAAAATTATTGGTCTTATTTAAATCTTTAAAATGTTTGGAAAGTTTTGTTGTTAATTCTGAGCTTGTTTAGGTTAGCTTTTGTGGAGACTCAAGTCACAACTCCTAGATTGTTACCGACAGGATACATTGTTCTATTTTAAGCTCTAGAGGAATATCCATAGAGAGTATAGCTAGGGACACACGTATTGGCTGGAATTGCCTGATATCGGTGTCTCTCCGATCTGGTCAAATTCAGTCAGTGTATTTCTGCGCTTTACCTGGTTATATTTTAACGTTTTATATTATGATGTTATATTTATAGTGAAAAGTAAAAAAATGTGATGTGGCTTCTGTACTCGTTTTTTGTTAATAGCTTATTTTTGTAAGATCCCAGAATTTTGTCCTATAAGATCGAACGAGATTCTCTGGCAGTTATTAATAATTCACTAAGCCTTTTGTCTAGGATAATATAATATATTTGCGAAATTGTAAATACAAAAAGAACTCAAACAATAATAAATTCCATCCGATACTTGTTTCCCTTGGCTCTGTTTTTAATTTCAGTTATTATTTTTACTTCTAACTCTTGATACCATTACTTGCAGTAATCATTTTGCAGAGATTTTTATGTGTCTACTTTATCGATATTGTTTTGTCCTAACAAAAACAACAGCATTATCAACAAACCTCAGGTGATGGAGATATTATCCACTGATTGATTGAAGATCTCCAGATGTCTGTCTATTTCTTTCCAAAATCCAGAATTAAAGAAGTAATGAATGATCCGAACTCACTTACTTATGATGTTCCATATGTAAGGTGCTTCCTTCCTTTTTCTTGATAGCTTTTTTTTTATATTTTAAACATCCATTTTTGTTTATTTTCCGTGAAGGTACTAAAGTTTTCTTTGTATTAAACATTTTATATTATTTATTCGAAATGCAGTGAAAAATAAAAGCTATGCGGTGACGCGCCTTAAATTTTAAGAAGGTGAACATTTTTGCCATATCCTTCACCTCTCATATGATGATTCAGTTGATTTGATATTACACTCTAACTGTAAAAGATAAAATACACTTATATTAAAATTCCATGATTTTACAAATTTTTTTAAATATTCTTTCGACACTTTTATTTATTTATTTATTGAATTAAAGTCTCACACAACACCGTTTACAAAGGTAATCAGTATATAATAATAATATAATAATAAGTATAAGACTAACAAAATAAAAGATACAAATGCAACTATACAGATAATTGTTTGACAATAATTAAAGTTAAAAGTTAAAATACTACCATTAAATATTATATGGCAACCTAAAAAGTTACATCCCACATCAATTTTCCCATTTGTTTTACAGTAGTGTTAAAAAGTCAATACCTTTAAAACTATACTTAATGTTAAATAATCTATCAAATCTATCATGCCTACATCTAAGATTAACCTTTGGTACATGAAATTCAAATGAATTAATTAGTGTACATCTTTAGTATTTTATGTTATTTAATATAGGTATACTAAATGAAAAGGTAGGCGTTCTTATCTCTTAGGTATAAGTATCTAAGGAATTTCTTCTGTACAATCTCAATATAATCAGTATGGCAATAGGCCATAGGTATACTCTATGTGGGGCTTGACAATAGTATTATAGAGTTTTATGATTGTACTTTTGAAGATAAAGTATTACTATTCGTATAATTAAAGGACTTAAGCACATCAAAATATCCATCATAGTTAGTAACTGGACTATTATGAGGAATATAATCTACTGAGAAAAGTATAACCTCACCCCTAAACTTAATTTTAAGAAATAAACATTCTAAGCTAGTATTGGTCGGGATTTTCTCAAATTTCAGTTCCTTTAATGCCTATGAAGACTCCTCCACCTCGCAGTATACTTCACCCGCGATCTCTCCTAATCACAATATATCTATCATCCATAGGCTCAGAGCTGCAAATCCCATCAGTAAGCCAGGATTCGCTGAGTGTAAAATCCTCAGACAAGTTGTTTGTAAAAAATGTTTCTGTTTTTGTTTTTAGTCCCCTTGTATTCCGATCGTAGACTGACAGAAATTTCTTATTTACCCGAGAATAACTGGATTTTTTGCATTTTGAGGGTCCGCATTTTCCAGGAGCTGCAATGGCACCCTTTTCCTTAAAAATAAATATCGGGATACAATGGCACCTGCTGGCCAGATTTCATTTTTCCAAGGTGATCTAAACTGATCCTATTGAATGGTAACATTCATTGTAGAATAAGACTTTGGATATTTTCATATGTGCTGCTCACAATGAACATCTAAAAAGTGTGACTCGAGCATAGCCTTAAGTATTCCATGAGAAGTATTAGGCTTTAATCTCCTTACATGCAGGGATTTGTCTCCACTACCTGTTCATTCTCATTTTTCCCAACTAAAAACCTTCACTGCCTGCGCCACTCTCTATTGTTTTGAGTAACAAAGGGGGACTTAACAACATCGCTAGTTAACTACTGCATTTGTTTCACTTTGAAAGTAGATTGTGTATCTACTACAGCAGCTTGCTAATTTTATTAGGAATATTATCGGTATTTTGTTTTTTTTATATTAAACGAGTTGTTTTTATAGTTTACATTTTACGTTAATACGGAGTTTCAATTAGACATTGACATTGACGCGACATTGACGCTATCAGGGAGTATGACGTTGGTGACAGATTCTAATTCGGCACTCTTGAACGTACTTCAAATATGTTACTCACAGTGTTGTCACGATTTCCAGAATTTCTTGGATGATGGTTGTTATTTCCTCGACTTTTAACTAGTTCTAGACTCTTTTTAGGTTAGGTCTGCTAAGCCACCAATTTCATGGATACAATTTGCATTTTTCGCCGCTGCAGCCTGTCTCAAACATGCATGGTGAAAAAGTCCCGAACAATATCGATTTCTTTCTGTCTCAAGGGACAAAGTACAACTTTCCGCTCTTGATACACAAATAGCTATTATTAGTCTTTTGTGTTTAGATAAGTCACTGCAAAGTTGACGTTTTCCGAGGAGGAGTGACATCAAATGACAGTTTTGTCGCTCAAAATTTTAAAAAGGATCGCCTAATTTTAATTGCGGATACAACTCTTCAACATACGTACACAGTAGTATATATATTATCAATTTGATGGGAATTTTAATATAAACTAACTTAAAATGTATTCACTTTCAATTTATCAGCCGAAAATACGTATTTTATTACAAACTGGGACACAGTCGTATGATATGAATTTGCCTTGTTTATGACGAAATTAAACATATCTACAAGCAAATGAATGGTATTTAGTAAACTCACCTAATTTTTTTCAGGTTTTCACAGTATAAGAATATAAAAAACATCACACCATCAACAATTTTATACCTTAATTAATAAAAAATAAATTTTTATGCAATGGATATAAAATGGCATTGAAATCGTAAAAATATATTTTGTTTGATTTTTCCATGAAAAAAAATTACAAAAAAAGCATTATCTTTCAGAATAATTATTTTTACAGTATTATAGTGATGCCCACATTAGAATCTGAGTCCTAATAAAAAAGTTATAGGTAAAAAAACCCCTTAAAACTTATCTGCATCCTCTATTTTCTGGCATCGGAGGTTCAACCACTATGACATCATATAACCCCACCAGCTTGCAATGTTAAGTAGCTTGGAGGAAAAGATGGCAATTGTATATGTTTTCAATTATAGTAGGGCACAAAACTAAGAAAGATGAATTAATAAACTCGAAAGATAAACAAGTTATCTTCAACTTTAGATAGGAACCAATTAATTTATAAGTGAATTTATTAAACTATTAATATGCGCAAACAGTAGGCTTAAAAGATGACTTATTTAAAAATATAAAAAAATATAATAAAATAGCTGAAGGCTTAAATCAACAACAGCTAGCTAAAAGCTCGGAACTGAGTACTGTAAAACCACTAAATACATACGCAAACGTAAATGCAAACTGTTTGGAAGTGGTTACACTAATGCTCAGCGTTATGGTGGGCTACTTAATTCTACATAATAATTACTTTTTTCTTCGAGCATATACGTTACATTATATCATTTATTTATATATTTTGTAAAAATAGCCTATTATTGTACTAGTACAAAAAAGTATTCATTTTATTACTAGTAAAGTAAAAAAGTAACCGTAGCAACGGATTAAAGAAAAGATATCTATGTAGGATTGATTCATTAAAACTGTCATTTTGATATTTTAGTGTTGAGTATTTTCCACTTTACAAAACAGTACATTTAATAAATATAATGTAATAATATATTTTATATTTATAACTTATTTTATTTTCAAATCTTTAATGCAACTTTTCAAATCAAAGATTTCATAGAACCCAAAACATTAATTGTCATCTCTCATCTGACAACTAAATTAACAGCATACTGCATTTATTATGTTATTTATTTTTATTTGGCTGGAAAGGAAATATTTCTATAACATGTGTTTATACTTAATTTTTCATTTTAACGCTTGAAGAAAAAATATACTGGGCTCAACACATAATGTTACTCTTCTACTCTAAAATAGGTGTACAAAAAAGCATATAATATAGTGTAACTAGCAAAAGTAATTAGTCATTCATATAAATAATAAACAATAATAAGAAAAATTACAAGAGACAAAACTAAAAGCAAATCAATGACACCTTTCTTATTTTTTTTTAATTAATATTATAGATATAACTAAACTTCTAGCCAATTTTTTGGGGCACTCACTCATCCCAGGATTATTTTCTTCATTTATAGTCTGTTTTCTTAGTTCTTTTTTTATACCCTCCGAACTTTTTCGTAGTACATCGCAAAATTACGGCCAGCAGGCCGACTCAGTTGGGGCTTTGGAGAAATGGAGAAAGAAGGACGAACACTAAATTAAAATTTGCCACAGAACCGCAAAACGTTTGTCGAACGAGGGTCGAAAAATAATAAAAATGAACGGGATACCAGTCAGCTTTTTATACACGGAAGGATAATTTTCAGATTTATCTTATATTTGGTTGCCTCTGCGGTGCGGTTTAGTTGGGAATAAAGTAAAAAAAATCCGAGGAGGATATTGTATGCTTGGATTAGTTTAGAATTTAAAATGTTGTATGATGTGTACGGAATATAAATTATAATATAAGATAATCAATTTTTCTTTTCCTAACATTTAGCCTTTATCTTTCTCGCTGAAATTTTTAAGCAAGCTCTGTATTATATTAGAAATTTCTAATCGATGTTATTATGATATGCATTTTAAATGATACAATCTTTAAAGCTCAATAGTACTATTTTATTACAATTACCTACCAGCAGTCTTTATTTTATTTGGACATAAACATTTACGTCCACGTTTTAAGCTATCTCTGAGATTCCTTTCAAATAATTTTTCTTGGTTCTACATATATTTCTATTGCTTTTAATCGTTTTTCCTTTCAGTATTCTCAATTTTATGTATTTCATGTATTATATTCATTTTTATTTCTCGTTTGTAGTATGTTGTCTCCTTTATTTCAAATGTTTCTCATTTCTCCTTGAATTTTTTAACGGGTATTCTATTTACGAATTTGATTCTTTGGAACATTTGTCTTTCTTTTTTAGTAGATAAATCATGTTCTAGGTTGCTTCTCTTTTGTATTTCCTAAGTTGTGCATTCGTTCGGTATTCTATTATTCATCCTAATAAATCACTTAAATGTTTATTTAAGAGATTGTACTCAAATTTTATCCCGGTCTATAAACCTTGATCAACAAGTTTTTTCGGTTTAACATTATTTTGCTTATCAGTTTTTTTTAACTATATTCAAATAAGTTAAATTTATTAATTTTGTCATTTGTTTATGTTCTTTAGTTCTTTTTCTACCTTCTTTTATTGATTTCTTTTTTTCAACTATTCAACTATTTTACCTTTCTAATGTTTACCCTCCTGTGATTCTTCTTTCTAGGAATCACCATAATTCAAAATAAATATCTTTGTGAACCTCAGTTGGTAAAACAAACAAAGGTTTAACCAGTTAAACATACCAGAGCACAAACAAAATATTTATATAGGGGTTCAATTTGTTGTTCTACCGGTTATCTCCGAATTTGTTCGCTTCAGTTTTTTTCCATACAGATCAAATCCCGGATGCCCGCGTACTTTATTGGAAACCAGGGGCTTACAGTAAACATAATTACAAATTGAACGGGGTTATATAGGTCAGACAATTCGATATTTCACTTAGTTTGGCTTTGGGACTCGGAAGAATATTTATTTTTTGTCTGTATCCTGTCTCCGAATACCTATATAATATAATTAAGGAGGAATTAGTACTGGAAAACAGTAATTATTTCTTTCAGTCTGTGGGAATTTTGTGAATGAATGTAATTGTTTGGCATTCTTCTTAAGCGATAATAAAGAAAATTTTGAAGCATTTTAAATGACAGTTTTAACTAAATTGATGTCAATGCAATCCATAATTTTTGTTAACCAAATACTTGCACTAAAACAACAAATGAATATATTTTATTAAAATCATTTTCAAAATCAAAACTGTTAGCCATTGTTTGAATATTTATTTTACATAAAAGACATGGTATGGTTCGCATATTTTTAACTACTTATTTTAGTTAAGCATTATTTTCCCATTACATATGATATTCAAACACATCTAGTTGGTAACTGATAATAATTCGGTATTACGGAATAGTAATGAGAGCCTTTCACGAATTGACGGAGTAATATTGAAATGTCAGCTTAAGCAATTTTATATAAAATTCTTATTGCAAAATTAAATATGACGGTATAATATTATAGAAGTTACATCTTGTATCTATTATACTGAGCATGTAGTCTGTCATCAAATCAACACACTTGTTGGCCTAAAGGATATTTAATCTCTTATTGTTAATAAGTTGTAGAAAATGATGCTAGGGTGTATATTTGTTTATCCACCACCATTAATGGAAGTATTAATTCCAAAATCATTTTCAATTATAGAATCTTGAGATAGAATATTTATTCTGAAACCCTTGCTTCCTATGTGTTTTGCATACATTTTCATTCTATAACAAGTTACGGAATGAGTGAAAATCGAGTAAATTTCTGGTCGTGGAGAAAATATGTCTATTACTCGGTTAGAGTGAACCCTTCCAGAAACCTGACCCTCCTCATTACTGATAGATTATATAAGATGATATTGCCTTGAGGAATTAAAAAAAAAAGATGGAATTGAAAACCAAACTAGCAAACTTGCCAGTTAAAATATTCTGATAGTAAAAAGCAAGAAATTACTTGATAAATGTGAAGAAGAAGTGAAAAATCTAAAAAAAAGTCATGACTTCAGGAGGACGAACAATAAGTCCTAAATGTAATTAATTTTCCGTATTTAGGTATTCAGAAATGTATTCTTTAGCACCCAGAATACTACTACTTGTTGTCAATTTTAGTAATGCGGAAAAATGTCTTTATGTTAATAAATCATAAGAAGTTACTATAATTTTGAATATTTTTCACTTACGTTCATAGAATTAAAGTTTATAAAATAATTTTACTTTACTTAGATAACATAGACTTAAAAACTTTTTTTACGAGCATGAAGTAATGACGCAGCCTGGTCAAGGTGAAAAGCCATTTCTCTACATAGAGTACAGTTTGCTACTGTACCCAACGTTTTTAAATTAAAAGTGATTTGTAGGTTGAAGAGCCATGAAAAAGGGATATTAATGGTGCCGTAACAGAAATTAATGGAAGAGCGTAGTGACGAAAGTGGTTTTAACGGATAGAACAACGTTTATAAAAGACACAAAGGACGATCACTGACCTTCGGATAAATTCTTGGCTTTTAGTACACAAAAGGAATTCTAGACAAATGCATTACATTAAATGATAAATATTGGGTGTGTACAATTTTAATAGAAAATCATTAAATAATATATTTCAAATAGATATTTAAATATTGAAAAAAACGTGTTATGTAATTTTACTTTTGATTCATATAGTTATAGCCAGTATTGCCTTATGTAATCTACGCAGATTTGTTGATATGGTTTATGTAGGCTTAGTATTTTTGGGATACAAGAAAAAGAACTTGTGTGGCACAAATCTGTCTCGTCATCCCACGATAGAAAAATGTTTAGATCTGTGGAGATAGTGGCGTATTCAAATGAGAATCCATGCTCTGGAGATCACTGTAAGAAATTATTATCATGTATTAGTTATTAACATAGTTATCATGATTTAATAAGAGTTACTATAGTCTAAAAACCGCACACCTAGTTCCGAAAAAATTCCTAGGAATACCATAAGCTTATTAGTGTTTTGCCTTGCTGCTTTTCTTCCCTATTTCGTTTGAAGTACGAGTATATATCCAAGATCTTATTCAACTTCATGGCCCTCCCAATCGCTCCAGTAGATTATTTGGAACTACACCGTTTTAAAAACTAAGTTAATAGTTATAGGTTAAAACCACTTAAACAAATAAAAATTTTATTTCTCATGGCGTAACGTCATCTTTTAATTTGCTTTATGTTCCTGCCCTTTATTTTCGCACAATACAGTTATTATGTATTGTTGGGGAATATATAATAAGCAAATAGTGAAATGAAATTCAGTGTATCCGAACAAAGAAAATTAATTATTGATGGCACAAAGCCAATGGACATATTTAACGTGATATTTAAAAGGACTCGAGTCTTTTTTATCCTTTTTGAATCATATTTTCTTTGAAATTCTTGAATAATGATGTCCGTGTTACAAAATTATCTTCTGTGGACATTATACACCATAGCCGTATAGCGAAGAATAAATTTATTATTTCTTCAACGAAAAATATTGTCAAGAAAATCTGAAACAGTCCGATTACTAATTTTGTTTTTCTACGTTTTGTAAAATTTTTATATTATAGAGGGTCATCAACATGTAAGTTATGACATCGTCCAACATATATATTATGACCAAAAGTATATAGGCGAATCCAGAATATGTGAATAATCTCCCAGATTCACAGAGAACACATAAAAGCAACATGTTAAATTTTCAGTATTTTTTTTCCTTCGAATCTATAACAGAAGTTTTGTTTGGTGTAATTTAAATAATTTTTAAGTGTGACATACTAGAGATAGGTTTGCTTAAAATATAAAAATAATTTTGCTCAGCTTAAACCTTAAACTAAACTGTTTCGCAACAAAAAAATGTTTTGTTTTTATACAAAAAATTTTTGTACATCTGCACAACATGAGCTCCTTCTAATCTTAAGCAATCCCTGATGTAGAAAATTATATGTGGGGTCAATAAACTCTTACAGTGGACTGTAAATGTTTATAGCAAGTCCTGCACATATAAATTCTATGTGAACTGTTCTTTCAAAAAATGTACTGAGTGCTCGAACAAAACTCTTCTTTATATTAACAAATATATATGTACACACCTAACTTAACATGTATGGACACACCTAACTTAGCTATGGTATATATTTGTGTGTATACTCTTCGGTGTATTAGGCATAACTCTACTTAACGAGGGTGCATGTATGAACTCTTCGGGGTATTAGGCACAACTAATTTAGCGAACGTATATATGTGTGTGTACTCTTCGAGGTATTGGACACAACTAACTTTGCGAGGGTTGTGTATGTACTCTTCGGGGTTTTAGGCACAATTAACTTAGCGAGGGTGTGTCTCTATCGTGTCAGGGAGTGTGGGACCCTGCGTACCCACCAAACCTCACCTAACTCACACTGAACTAACGGGATCGTCATAGTTGTTGTTACTTGAAGAGTACAGCGGTATTCCGTCTCTTCTTTTATCTTATATTTACTTTGAGCTCTTTTATCTATTTCTTTTTTTGTCATTATATTGTTAATATACATCTCTATCAGTGTCCACTGTTTCTCTGCTACTTATCATTTATTCAATTATGTTTTCAACGGTTAATACCCCATTCAGTTTGGATTCTATCTCTTGCTGTCTCTTATTCATTTACTACAATTAAATATTGTATATTCCAGCGAGTCTTCTTCACGTCAGTATATACAGCTATTTTCGGCCGTTTTTCCTATTCGTAGTGTATAATTTCCAAAAAAACCATGGTCTGACAGAAATTACATTAGGAAATAGTTTGCTCTCCTATGCTGGCATTCCACCCAATTTTATAAATTCCTAATGAGTGTTTCCATCCATACGCTTTTAGTACTTCTTGCATCCGACATTTTTTGCCATTTTACTAATGGCTATCCTCTGGGTTACATAGTATTGTCCGCTCTTCTGCTAAAAGTATAATGTATGTATAAGTATATATAATTACACTACGCCGTAGAGCACACTTCTTTTTTGACTGCTCGGTCCTCCAAAATTTGGAATTAAACGACTTACGGCGGATATCTTTTCTTCCGCCTTTTTAGTTACATACTTCAGATGCACTTTGTATGTCAGGTTACAGTCAAGCATTAGCCCCAGATATTTTACACAATGCGTTGTTTATAATTTATGACCTGCAATATTGAGAATAACAGTTTTTTTTCCTGGTCCCAAGAGCACAACTATTGCTGTTTTGTGCGGTGCTATGTCGAGTCCATGTTTTCCCATTCATTTAGTTATTCTCCTAAGTGATTTTTCCACTTTATAGCACATTGAGCTAACTTCATCTGCCTCTACGATTACCGTCAAGTCATCTGCGTAAGCCACCTTAGTAACTCCCTCCATCAATTTTAAATCCAAAAGCTCATCATATAAGGGATTCTATAATGTGTGTCCTAGAACCGAGCCTTGTGGGACTCCAGTACTTACGTTCAAGGTAGTTCTTCTATCTAGTCTTATACTGTGGTAGCCTAGGTAACTAGGTTTCTCATTAATGGAGTAAGTTCTCTATCGATCGCTTTGTCTATAGCAATCACAAGGTGCCAAGTTAAAAGCGTTTTTGATATCAACTCTGATCATAAGTACTCATCTTCTGTTTGACTTTCTCACTATTTGTGTAATTTTCTATATTGCCTGAATAGTGGAGTGCTCTTTTCTAAATCCACATTATCTTTCGGAAAAGCCCTATTTCTTCAATTTTTATATCGAGTCTAGTCTAGTCTTTATCATTTTTTCGTAGAGCTTGCCGATTGAATTTAATAGACATCTGAATGATGAAGCTTCCATTTTCTCTTTGCCTTTCCAGATAAAAAGTACCACAGCTTCATTCCATATTTGTGGGAAGTCCTGGTTCTTCAGGAGATAATTAAACATTTGTAGCATGGCTTGCGGTGCTATGTCTACGGCTATTTATACAACTTCTGGCGGTATTCTATCTGGTCCTGCCGATTTATTTAGTTTTACTGTACTTGCTACAGCCTAAAGCTATTGTATTGTAAATGACACTACTTCAGTATCTGAGATTTATTTTATATCCTGAGCCCCATACATCTTCTTCTAATTCTTTTATTAAGTTTCTCCTGGTTCTCTCTTTACCACGTTTATTAATTTTGTTAGTTTTAGCTTGAATTTCTTGTATCTCTAAATCTTTCATGGTTATCTCCTAGTCTATGCAACCTAGTCATTTTTCTCCTGACCCGTACAGCCTTCTCTCTTTTTCCCTATATTTTCATTCCACCAATATAGCTCATTTATTCCGCAAGGTGAGATGAGTTTTGTGATCGGTTTGACTGCCTTTTGCATATGTTGTAGGGTGTGTGTATGTACTCTGCGGGGTATTGTAACTTTGTATATTATTTTTATGTACTTTCTACGCATTATTTATTTATTTTTCGTGCTATCCAATCATACACCTTTATTTAATTTTGACTTATTCCTTTTTTATTGTCACCTTCTTACTAAACTAGCAAATCAAAAACCACCTGAGTATATTATTGGTACTTATATCCTCTATATGGTATAGGTTTATTGGTGAAAAGCAAAGAAGAATAAAAATATGAATCTAGTTAAATCAAGATAGAAATTGATATTCTCAGAAAGAATAATTAAATATATGTGTACTATTTAATTTATCTCCACCTCCTTACAGGAAAAATATAAAAAAAAAGTCCAAAAAGGCACTGATTAATTGTGATTTTTGTCAAACAGGTACAACATTTATCTAAGTTTCTTAAATTAGCTATTAAAACTGTTTCAGTCTAATTTTACTATATTGAATAAAATCGGAAGTATATGCGTAAATGTATTTTAACGGATCATAAATAGGAGGAAAAATTAAAAACAATAAATAGAGAGAAAAATAAATAAAATGTTTAGAATAGTTTGTACAACTATAGAGTACGGAGAGTGGCACTTTTTTATCTGGAGAATAGCTATTGACCTAAAAAAAGGTAAAGTAGTTTTTGATTAAATATTTGCTGGTATTCGCCTTTTCAAATAAAATACCTGCAATGCCTGTATCTAGTTCTACATTTTCATATGGATAATTTGCTTACCTTAAATGTTTCTACAGTAAAGACAGTTAAATATGAATAGACATATTCAAGCAAAAAACATAAATGTGTTCCAAAAATCAAACTTAAAAAAAATCTCTTGGCACCGACAATTACAAAGGTAAGTATCTACATAGTTATCATTTATTTTACACAATGTTCTGTGAAAATGCTCATCGTGGGGAATTCCTAGAATTTGGTGTTAGTTCAATATTTTATATGATCTAATTCGCAGAAATACGATAACTTCAATTAGATATTCCGCGAATAAATGGAAGGTTAGTTAAAATGTCAGGAAATATGATTTGCTGGTATGTAAAGACAATAACTGATTGTACAAGATTATTTAAATGGTATTGTTTAGAAATCATATGGTTAACATATATATATTGAAGTTAAAATGTTCTTTCCATTTCTATTTATTCAGTTGTTTCTTTCTTTTCTTTCCATTATTTTTATTGTTTAAATTTTTCCAATGATTTATTTTTTGCATCTCTTTAAATATTTGTTTGACTTTATTTTTGTTTTTTAGGATTATCACAATTTATATTCTTATCGTTTCTTTAAGATACTCAGTGATACTTGATTTGGTGGATATATTTTATTATTATTAATAAACGGTGTAAAGTCTAGTGCAAAAGCTGACTACTAATAATACCTCTTCGATAAATTCATTTATTTAGAAAGATTTCGTTTAAATAATCTTCTATAATTGAACATTTTTCTTAAATCTCTAAAATAACGAACAAAAATTATTTTATTCCATTAGTGGCTTCCATACTCTCTATTTCTTCAATATTATTCAATATTTCGTCTTTTATTTTAACTACTTAGTTCATATTGTATTTTTTCTACTTTTCCTCTAATAATTTTAAGGTAAATTGTTACTAATTTCATTATTTTTACCATCTTGTACCTTAAACAAGTAAAATAAAAACAATCTTTAAATTTTTTCCACTTTTTGTCCCACCAAACACAAGTTTAGCATAAAATTGATCAATAAATAACAACCGCGAGAGACATGGCACCCATAAAAAACTTTTTTCTAACAGTTTAAAGAGGTCGCTTTTGTCTCAGCTCCCATAAATTCTTTATCAGTGCCATCACAGTCGACATAAGGAGAGAGGCATTCGGACAATACATCATTTTTATTAAGCTCTATCTCGTCCTTTCGACGAAGAAACGAGCTCACATCGATCTGCTTAGATGGAGCTCTTCGTGTTGATGTGTTTCATATTTTTGGGGCGGGAGCTAGGAATCACTATGTCTATATATTATTTCCTATAGTCTATCCTTAAATATAACTCCGACAGAGATGTACGAAAATAGAAATCGGCCATAAAATTCTTATACACACGATGAGAAAATACTATATACTTAAATAAAAATTATGTATTGTATATAATATTTTTATGTATTGTGCTGAAGAAGTATAAATAGTATAGGCAACGTTATTGTAATAATTTGTTAGTTTTCTTTTTCTCTATCCTGTGTCCTTTGATAAAACTAAGAATGCTAAACCAATACTAAGAATAAATTATAGCATGTGCAAAAATTTATTATTATTTCCAAATCAAATGTTAACTTTGGAAAGCCAAGTAGAAAATTAATAATTAGTTATTACTGAGAAGTCAATTTTAATGAAAATCAAAGTCTTTAAAAAAATGGATATATACATGGATACTAAGAAAGTAAGGACATAAGTTATAATAAATAGGAGAGAGAATTCTCTATTTGAAAGAATCAGAAAATATTTTCCAAATTTAATT
The DNA here is from genome assembly GCA_951812935.1 of Hermaeophaga mercurialis. Classification (NCBI taxonomy): domain Eukaryota; kingdom Metazoa; phylum Arthropoda; class Insecta; order Coleoptera; family Chrysomelidae; genus Hermaeophaga; species Hermaeophaga mercurialis. The sequence goes on from OX638363.1 coordinate 38,378,093, forward strand.
TATTGGGATTCCAGAAATTAGGAAAAATACTCTTTAAAATATTAATAATTCAAAAAACAGAATCACCTCTCAGAAAAGTGATTATATACTAAAAGATATGCGTAAGTAGAACACGTACATAAAGAAAATCATAGTATAAATTACAGTGAAACAAAAATTTTAGCTAAACAACCTAACTCTTTCAAAATACTCTTTTTAGAAATTGCCTTCATACCAAAACATAGTAATGCAATAAACAAAAACTGATATAAAACAGCCTAATGAAATGTAATGTTACCTGTTATTGTAACAATAATATTGTTAGTTATTAATAAAAAAACAATCAATTACAATTTTTACTATGACAACATTTTCTTGTAAAAAATTTTATGGACCATTATTTAATAAACTTTTGCGATTCTTTGAACAATTTTAAAGAGTATCATTTTCTAATTTGCTGGATTCTCAATAAATTTATTAAAACAAAATCAATATTTGATCCGCAAAGAATTCGTTTATATATATACGAGATGTGGCAATTAAGACTGGTGTCATAAATCTGATTTATTGCAAACAAAGTTACAAATTACTTTTATCCCCTTCAATATACTCCCATTCCCTATCTATGCACCGCTGCATACGTGCCTTCCATTGTTCAAAGCAATGCTGTAGGTCATCAGCTGTCACCTTCTTCAACAACTCTGCCGTTTTTACTTTCACCTCTTCCACAGATTGAAAATATGTTCCCTTCAATGTACTTTTCACTTTTGGAAACAGATAAAAGTCACAGGGAGCCAGGTGTGGTGATTACGGAGGATAATCGAGCAGAGAAATGCGCTTGTCCGCTAAAAACTGCTTCACGGAAAGGGCATTATGGGCAGGCGCATTGTCTTGGCAGAGCATCCATGCATCATTCTTCCACAAATCCAGTCTCTTCTTCCTTACTCTTTCCCTCAGCTTAATTAGGACTTCTTTGTAGTAGGTCTGATTAACCGTTTGACCCTCAGGCACCCATTCAGTTATGATGATACCCCTGATATCGGACCACTCCATGTTGAGTACAGCTCATCAGATATGAGCTAGTCTCTTTGATAACAGAATCAACAGAGAAGATGAAATATTTTTGGCTAATTACATAGATTTGTAGACAAAAAGGTTTTTTTACATAAGCTTTGTTGACGTGAGGACGACTGCTTCCGGAGGACTGCGTCATTTTTGAAATATTACGTTCCGCCGTCTCTCATAAGCGACTTAATCAGGAGCTGAGATATGCACGGTACATTAACTATTCAACATAGATAGAGGCGATATATATCTGGAATGGTATACACACACACCCACAGATGAACACTCAGTTCGGTCTCCGGACTTTAATGTTAGCCCTCTTTTACTAATGTAAAAGCCAGGGATCTCCTGTCTACCATCCCCGATATTTACATCAGTCCTCACGATTCACTCACACAACCATTCCTCTCATTCATATGTTCTCCTACTCCTTCGACTGGTGAGTAGAAGACAACCTGTCTTTACCTTGCCTGTCGGGGTAGTGTTCAGCACTTTTGTCCCTCCGAAATGGAAGATTAGTGAGGGTCAATTTATATATGATGTCGTCACATAACCATAACAGGTCTGAAGTTGAGTTGACGTAAAATCCAAATGGAGGAAATATAATATCCGTCTTCTCTAATAATATATTTGGATGTTTTTGAATTTCTATTGTTCCTCGAATCTTTCGATGGTAAAAATCTGAAGCTTTTGCTAGTACTACTGTATCATCGAAGAGAATCTGATGACCAGTCTGGCTGCTGGTGTTTAGCAATTGCGGAATGTGTTAATAGGCCAGACTTCTTATGTCTACGGTGTTCCTTGATACGAAGAGTTATACTAAAAGAGAGCTATGTATCGATATAGTTATTGGTAGATCGAGTATTACAATGAAATTATTGCGTCAGGTTTGTGACCTAAGGACAAAGTTCTTTGTTCTACTTCATGAAATAAAGAATAAAAAATAATATAGTTTTCTTCGTAGTTTCTGTTTCATTACAGAAAGTTAACTGTTTTAATTTAATTTTAGAATCACTGTACTTTCATCTCAAAATATTGTCCGTCTCGAATATCCTTTAGGTAAGCAGAACATCTTAAACTAGTCTTGAGGGACATGTTTACCTCATCCGAACAATAATCACACTTGGTATTTCCGCATTCAAATCCTAAAATCCAACCATGTTTTCAACAACAACCTCTTTGAGTCTTAATACCCAACCTTCAACAATATTAAATGTATTGCAAGCCCCAACAAATGTCAATGCCTCTACAATCAGTTATTCATCAAAACTTTAATTTATAGGTAACCTAAAATCTTCAACCTTCCAGCATAAAAATTAAATTGAAATACCATATTGAAATATTCTCTAACAAAGAAGAAAGTGAACCAGAGATGGAACTATTTGGAAATCAAAACCCATGGCAAGTTTTAAAAAACGAAAACATGATTCAAAACCCACAAAGACAAATAATGATCCTGGAACTCCTGAAACTAACAGTTAGCAAAAAATCTCTAAACTCTCCTTCAACCCTTATATATGGGGTTAAAATCTTTTAAAATGTGATTAAAAGAATTACTGATCTAGCTGAAGATAAAACTTTATATAGCTAAGTTCTTTAGAATGAAACTATTAGCGTGCACACTATAGACACCATAGAAATATATTAAAACATTTGAAAGGAAAAAACATAATACATCATACTCAAGAAAGGTCGTGCATATAGAGTAGTAATATGACATATCTACTATACAATATCAATTGTACAAAAATATAATTTGAAAAAGAAGGAAAAAGAAGACCACTTTGCCAACTACTAAGGTTGAATTTAATACAGAGAATTAGTAGCTTCAAAAACCAGACAAGCTACACTCCAACATTAAGTAAATATCGAAACTGAAACCCACTTATATTTATAAATCTACAAAATAGCAAACATAAGCAAAAGCAATTAATAACATCCAGTTAAACTAATCAACAAATATAGAAAACTTGACTGCTCTGTGAACAATGGAATATGCAGGAAAAATTGTATTGGGCAATCAAATTATGACCTCTTATCCGACAACTCTCCTGTTATCGTTATTTAAAGCACTTCAGTTATAAACAAATGTATTAATTCTAAGTATTTTTTACAAAAAAACAAACTTTTTCATTTGTTTTGTTCGGATTAATTGATAGGAGACAGTATATCACAGAATTGTAGTACTTGTTCAATAAATATTAGTAAAAGAACACTTTCACTATCGTATTGTTTTTGCAAAAATATTTTCCGAATGTGTGAATGTAAACAAAACTTAAGTCGAAGTAATTAACGCGATACCTCGGTGTTTTTGGAAATGTCTTGAGTGTACCATTAATAACGATTCAACTACTTTAATCAAAGAAAATGATTTATTAAAAATTGCTGATAAACTTCAAGGAATGATTACTTCTCTACAAGAGGAAATTAACGAATTAAAAAAGGAAAAAGTCGTGAGTCTACTATAGTAGAAATAATGGAATAGATTCTTAATGAAATTATGGAACGGAAAAACAGGGAAAAAATATAATTATTTACAAGTTTCAAGAAACAGATCATAACCTAATCAAGGTCAAAGAAATTTTAAAGAACAGCGTGCCGACGATGAATATTGTTAGTATTAATATTCAAAGACTGGGAAAATCAACCCGTAATCGTCCTGTACCATTAAAAGTCTCACTAAAGTCAAAGGATAAAGTGAATGCTGTATTAAAAAGTAAGAGGAAATTAAAATATTTAAAGTTAGTGTTGTTATTTCAACTAATAATACCAAAGTGCAACAAGAATATTCATAAAAAGTCAGGGATGAACTGGTTAGTAGAAAGCAAAATGGGGATATAAAGTATATTAATGGCACACCCTGTATAACAAAATCAAAAAAGTAACAATTAAGTTTAGTCATGTTAATATACGTTCGTTCAGAAAGATTATTTTAAGTTTTATAGAATATGTGTCTGAAAATAATATTGATATTGCAGCTGTTTCCGAAACATTTCTCACGTCGGATTATGCTGATAAATATGTAACCATTGGAAATTATAGTATCGTGAGAAGTGATCGACTTTCCTGTGGTGGTGGAGTTGCTATGTACTTACAAATACAAGCAAATCAAGTGTGAAATCAATAATAATGTAAAAGTCGAAAACAGTTGGGGTTAATGATTAGTTGTCCTAATAAAAAATTCCAACGTGTAGTGTATGTGCCTCCTAGTTAAACGGTATAATTTTTTAGTTCCTTATCGGATATTATTGAACAGATTTCAAAGAATTTACTAAATGGGTGACACAAGGTAGCGTGCTTGGACCACTGTTGTTTTCCATTTTCACTCATGACTTACCACTAGTCTTATCAAAGATGAAGTATCATTTATATGCTGATCTACAACTTTATACTGAATGCTTGGATGATGCTGTAGAAGAGGACATTAACTCTATTCACTCAGATCTTATGTCTGTTTATGAGTGGTGCTATAAAAATAGACTAAGATTAAATCCAAATAAATCGAAAGCATAGGTCCTGAGCATAAATCTAGGGTAATAACGAGTTCTCAGATTTCTGTGAATGATAATATAACTGAATGGGCAATAATGCTAAAAAATTAGGACTTATTTTAGATAACAAATTAGGGTTTTCAGAGCATGTTAATCATGTTATAAATATTTCTTTTATGAAGTTGACATCTATATACCATTTAAAATTTATTTTAAATGAAAAGATTAAATTAAAATTAGTTAAGTCTCTGATATATCATCACATTGATTATGGTTGTATGTTATACTATTTTTTCTTGACAATACAATAAAAACAAATTACAAAGAGTACAAAATTCTTGTATTAGGTATGTTTGTAATATTTCTATCAGAAAACACGTTACTTCTTACATTACTAGACTGCAGGAGCTAACAATATGTTATCGAGTGAAATTTCTTTATTTTGTGTTTGTGTTTAAACTGCTATTATCAAAAACTCCGTTATATTTGCATAATATTTTTAAGATATTTAGCGCGCTAAATGTACAACTTAGAATAAATCTGTTTATCATTGCTGTACACAGAACTACAAAATTTGAGGGTTATTTCTCTTATGTTGCACATAACTTACTGAAGTCCGAAATTAACTATTTAAATCTCAATTATAATAAATTTTGCAGCCATATTAACCCTCCGTTACCCGTATTAGGTCCGTCAGAGCGAACGGGTATACATAGTTGCATAAGTTTTTCTTATCTAAAATCTGAGACTTGTGCGGCTTAGTAGCTATTTATTTTAATTAGTTTTAATAGTTTCAGTCAGGAGGCGTTACAAGAAGACCAGTGCAATAGACCGAAGCTGATACTCGTATTATAAAATTAACGCTATTGCACACAAACATTTTTGTTGAGGTAATGTATGTATTTCATATTTAATATCAAATTCTTTTTTATATTCAACTTATTAGTTATGGCAGAATATGAAAAAGAACAAACGCGTTTAGAAAAGCTTATGAATGAAGTTTTAAACGAATGGAATACCGAAGATAAGATGCATGATGAAGCTTCTGATAATCAAGATTTTTTAGAAATAAGACAAGAAGACAGTGATACAGAACAATCGATCATAGGTGAAAAAAAATGAACTGGAAACCCAACAAAATAAAATGCAAACCGAAGAAGAAAATATATTAGAGGAGAATAGTGATGACATTACTAGGTACAATAACTAACATTTCTAATTTAAACCAGAAAGGTGTCTTTGTAGCAAAATATGGGAAGGTAAGAGGACAGAGGTAAGAAAAAACAAAAGACACATTTATTTTATGGAATAAACATGGAAAGAGAGAATGTACTGCAATGAGAACTAGTGGGAAAATATCTTTCGATTACCAACTGCAAAAATCATACAAAAACGTTAAAAGAACTTCTTGAAATTTGGAAGTATTTTATTACTGATGATTTAGTGAAAATGACCCTCAAGACACTAAACTTCTTAGAAAAGAAACTGATAAACTTTCACCAATCAGAGCATTCTATGATATTTTTGTAGATACGTGTAAGACTGGATATAGTCCTTCCGCTTACTTGACTCTTGACGAAAAATTAGAAGGTTTTCGTGGGAATTGTGCATTTCGTCAGGACATACCATCAAAGCCGAATAAATACGGAATTAAAGAATTCGCGCTTGCCGGTGCGAAAACTTTTTACACTGTGAATTTAGCCGTCTATGTCGGACAGCAACCTAAAGGTCTTTATAAAACAAGTAATTCATTTCAAGCCGTGGTTGAACGGCTTTGTGAACCTGTTTCTAACAGTAGTCGCAATATAACACTAGATAACTAGTTTACGAGAATTTTACTGTTTCATAGTTTGTTTACAAAAAAATTAACAGTTATTCGTACAGTAAAGAAAAATCGCATTGGTATACCTGAAGAATTAAATAATCCTGAAACGAGACCAATACAAACAAGCATGTTTGTTTTTCGCGAAAACTTCACATTGGTTTCCTATAAACCAAAGGCAAATAAAATGTTTTGCTGATTTCAAGTATGCATGATAACGATGCTGTAGATGCAAATTCTCATAAATTGAAGCCACTGATGATAACAGATTATAACAAAACAAAAATTGGAGTGGACGTCGTTGATTAACTATGCGCTAGTTATAACTGTGCAAGGACAACCAACCGATGGCCAACAGTACTCTTATATTCGAGTTTGAATATAGCAGTGATTGATGCGTTTGTACTCTTTATTGCTAATAACCCTTGTGAAGCATCAACTATGAAAAGACGTGATTTTTTAAAAAGCCCAGATTAAGGCTTGCCCGCAAGTCATAAAAAGTAGGATATTTGAAATTTTTGGAAGTTTAGATCAAAGAACACTTGGGCTGCTAGACAATTCTGCACAAACAGGAACCGGAAGATGTAATTTCTGTAGTTCAAAACAAAATCGCAAAACCAGATATTTTTGTCAAAGTTGTCGAAAATGGATCTGTTTGGAACATTCCGAGAAAATTTGTCAACCTTGTTACCATTCATTTGTATCGAAAATGTAATAAATAAGCAAGAACTTTTTTTCATTTACTATTACTGTCTTTATAAATACATAAATATTTAGTTTTATTCTAAGGTGAAATAAACTAAATAATTTTTAATTATTTTTGTTTTAACTATTTTTTGTTGTCCCTTATTATTTGTACTAATTTGTATATTATTCTTATTTTTCAATAATTTCAATTGTACCTAAGGTGAATTTAAAACCGGTTTGCCGAATTCATCCTTTTGCGCTTTACCACCTAATGTATTTTATTCATATTTGTATATAAATTTCAAATTGTAATTATTGAGTATTGGACATTAAAAATGATTATTATTATTATAGAAGTACAAACAGGCCGACCCCGGTGGCCGAATGAGCGGGGAACTGACATTCGGTCCCCGGGGTCCCGGGTTCGAGTCCCAGCGTGGACATGGGTGTGGTGTGAATGTGAGTGAACGTATAGAAAATATATGAATGAAAAATATTAGAAACATAATGTCTGGATGTATGGCTAACGCCGAGTACCATAAAAAATGTGTACAAACAGTACTAACTTTCAAAATCATATTCAATAAATTGTAAGCCTTAATCTTAGACTGAATTCTCCAGAAGAGCTGGATGATACCTGCCAATATTTTACAAAAACAGTATAAAACACAAGTTGCCGCTACTTCACAAATTAAACAAAATAGCTATTACAAAATTGTTGGTTACTATCCCACTACATATTAGAATATACCTAGTCTAGCCAGAAGAATTTGAATTTGAAGATCTATGAATGCCATTGACTGACACCAGTACTACAGATCAACAAAGACTTGCACAAAATATCACATATGAGAAGACTATCAGCAAATAATTACACGTTGTGAAAGGTGATAAAGAAAAAAACTAAAAATATCTAAGATTTCTCTACCTAAAATCAGAAAAGTAAATGGCAAATGAGCCTGTTTAGACACAGAAAAAGTTTCCTACTTAAGTAATGTTTTGGAAATATATACTTTGTCAAATATAACGGTGAACAATCAAACTTCTTTCGAGTGAAATATTTCTCAAGGTTGTGTCTTTGGACCACTGCTCTTCATCATCTACATAAGTAATACTCCACAAAGTGATGACACCAAGGTCGCTACTTTTGCTGAGGACGTATTGGTACTTACTTTAAATTGTAGTTCGAATAAGAAGTCGCATTTGTTGCTAATTTCAGTGGAATTTAGGTCAGTTTTCAAACAATTGTTTTGAGAACGCGGGTTCAAAATTAAGCCGACCAATGCTGCGTACATAAAATGATAAAATAACTGAGTTTTATCACACTAGTGACTAAAACCAGCATCTTAGACCATTCGGCAATGCTGCTATAAAAGTAAAATAGCTCGGCTTTTATCTCGACCGCGGTTTACTTGGAGAAACCAAAAGAACTCAAATAAGGTTAAAATTTATAAAGATGTATTCGCTCCTGTGTTGAAAATCAAAATTATCTCTATTAAACAATACATTGTTGTTTGTACAAAACTATCCTGAAACGCAATTGGTCCGACCAACACCTGTAAATATCATCCAAAGTTTTCAATAAAAAGCTCTTAGAAACATAACAAATGCCACATTGTACATGTCTAATCGGACCCTCTGCGATTGCTCAAGAATGTCTTTCATCACAAGTGAAATTTAGCAAATCTCCTTAGCATACAAAACCCGAACACTAAACCACCATTATGAATTATTAAAGCTACTATACGCCAAGTGGCCTGAAGGTCTAGTGTAATAATTCATATAAGGTGAAACGTCGAAAGAATTTGTAACATTTACTTAAGACTTTTGATTCATATATATTGTAAATAAGCAGATTGTCAGAAAAAAGTTCTAACACTATTTTCTTATTTTATTTATAAATATCCCAGTTAGATTACAATAGTTTTATGTTTTTAAATATGCGTTTTTGATTATTGACGTACAAAAACATTTTTCGTAATATTGAAAGCAATAACTTTTTTTTTATTTTTTTTGTGAATTGATTTATAATTGAAACTATTAAAAAAATCTATTGTTTTTAGAAACAATCAACTATCTACTTACAAATCAACCTATCCAGTGTCGAAATGCAGGAAGGAATATTGTGAATTAAAAAACATAATTTTGGCATGCAGTAGATCAGAGTGAAAAACGTATTAAGTACTTTTCAAAAGCTTTCATTATTTACATATTTATTTATCTCTGAATTAACTTTTTGCGAATATTCTTTATCTAATCCGAAACTGGACTCTTTTCTCCGTTTATCACCTGCAATATATCACTTCATAATCCAAGAATAATATAATCGATGGTGCGTTCATAGTCGAAGTTCCGTACGGTCCGGGCGGATATTACCCAAAGATTATGAGAGGTCGGCATCCAGTAAGTAATCATTACCACACACAACTTATGGATGTCGAATACTACAGGATTATTCGCAGATTAAACCGAAGTTCTGGTTCAAAACGGCTGACTACAGAACCACTTCGCCATAGGCGTACAACAGGTTTTGTTTCGGAATACAGCTCTTCGATTTAAGTAGTTTTAGTATCAAATAAAATTACAAATAAAAAATATAAAATGAAAGAAGTAACTTCCTTTATGTTAAGCAACATATTCCAATCTTAAAAAAAATTAAACAGAATGACAGCTCTCGTTTATTAATAAAAAAAAATCTCTGTCAACCATTATAATCCATTTTTTTTAATTCAATTATAAATTAAAAATTTCAAAATAGAACATTTTGAGTGGTTAAAAATTCGGAAGTACTTGTTAAAAAATCGTCTTTACATCCGTGTAGAGTAATTGAAAAGCTTCGCTTCCTCATGTCTTCACGAGACAAGTCACCTCCAAATCTATCTCTCGACAAGTTTGGTCAACTATTTTTAACTCTTCAGAGGTTCAGATTTTGAATTTCAAAACATCTTCATTCAATGAATCGATCAAATAAAATTATTGAATAATATAATTACTTTAACGCCTTCTCTATTCAGTTTAAAAGTTCGGTAAAATTTAAACTTTTAAACTTCCTCATAAAAGTTATACAATAAGTGAACTGATATTTCTAGTTCTAAACTAAAAAACTATTTTATCATACAGTAAGAACCAAGAAGGAAAATAAATTTTTAAAAAGCGAAAATGAGGAATTACGAAAAAATGTAAACGAACACACAAAGAGAGAGAGAGAGAGAGTAGAATCACAAAAAAACTAGAACCATGTAAGAAATGGATTGGAAATATAAGGAAAAGAAAGAAGGTAAAATAATAAAGTTGTTACTGGGTTGGTGATATATTTCATTGATATAAATACACTATAGAAAGGAATTAATAATTTTATTGAAAAACAGCTGCAGATCAAGTTCAAATTAAAATCAGCACGGAAGCTAGCTTAGAAAGTATATTTGGTAGAAGTTAGAAGATATCAAGAATGAATGAATTTATATAAGTATCTAATAGAATGAAAACAGAAAGAGAACTAACAAATGTTATTAGAGTAAAAGGGGAAGAAGAAATAGAATGGATAAGACGTGAAAATTGGAGATAATAAATTGCTCATCGTAGAAAAATAATGCAAATGATCTGAAAGATGAAATCAAAAGTTCAAAATATTTATTCCGACTCTAAAGGAAACTAAATGTAAAATGCTTTCCTTTAAAAAAGTGAGAACGCCCATTTTTTAACCAATTAAGGGATAATATTTTGTGTATTTAATTACAAAAACTAGAAGTTGCTAAATTTAATTTTGATCTAATACACAGCCATTATGATCAAGATAATCTTTCGGATGTCATGTTTTCTTGAAGTGGAAAATAACATAAAAAAGGGAAAAACCTAGAAATACCTAGAAATTATTAATGTTTTTCAACAGATTTCAGTTCATTGTATCTACTATAAATACTATAAATCATTAATTAAAAATTTAGTGCAATTATATATGAAGAATAAACACCGAGAACATACCAACAATAACATTAACTCTGGTTTTCTAGTTTTCAATACAAATCTCTTGGCCTCCATTCCTCCTGCTTCATTGTCTTTACCTTCCTCGAAAATAGGGAATTCTCATCTTACACTGTCGAGTTCGAGGTTTAGCGTGTTTCTGTGCAATTAATTCTGTAGGTGAACAGTTGGTCAGTGTTTGGCAGCTCAAAAACCTGCCGGTTTAGCCTTGCGGACCATGATTAGAACACTCCAGTGTTTAATTTAGGAATTTAACCTGGAAGTTCGCCAGCATTTATCCGGAAGAAAATGTTAATAATAGTCATGCTTTTAGCTTAAGCTAACCAACGCTTTTACATTTAGATGGATAATGTTTTATATTTTATCGATGTTGGTAGGATATATATAAATAATTGTTTATGATAACAACTTTTGGCATATTGGCTAATTTTAATGATTGGTGTTTGATTAAATTAAGAATTTATAGAATTTAAATATTCAGTCTGGTAATATATGATTTTATAAATTTTAAATTTGTCATGAATGTATATTGTAAATAAAATTTAATATTAAATGAGGTTATATTAAGTAACTTTAATGAACATAATGCTAATTTAATAATACTTAATATCAAATGTTATAGAAAATAGTGAAAGTTAGAACATGAGTCATGTACATATATATAGAAGTATATAGTAGATATATATTTACAAAATAATTAGACCTTCCTATTCCCAATTTTTATTCGTTTTAAGGAACAGGAACATCATTTCTCTTAAAGATACTTTTAATATATATATAAAACAAATATAAAAATAACACTTTAATAGGAAGGTATAATTATTTTGTAAATATATATCTACTATATACTTCTATATACTAGTTTTGACATGAAATTAAATAGAAAAATTGAATATATTCATATTTAATATATATATTTTTTTTTCAGGTAAATTTAGATCACAATCAAATGGTTTGATTACAGTATTGGTAATCATAAAGTCAGAGTTTAATATCAATAATAAATATACCTGTATGCAATAATTGTTTAGCTTTAAAGATATAAAAAAACATTATACACATATCAATATTTAAATTTTTAATACATTCTAGAGACAGGCTTATAATGATGCTAGAGTGTATGTTCTCGATCAGGTTACGTTCTTTTTCTAACATGCGTAAATTACTCACTTTATGCACTGTTTACAGAAAATACTTTCTAATAAAACACATTTCTTTTTTAAAATGTCATAGACTATTTATTTACTGACATAGTATATATTATTTACAGATGAATATTTTTACTATTATTTAACAAGTCTCACTTTACACAATTGTTTCACTTTGCGACCTTTACACCTACCCTCATATAAGGCCCTTGGTATACGTTTTCGGTATGTGATGAAATCTAACGTAAACGGTGGCTCTGTATCTTCTTTTTGAGATTAGGATAGTGGGGAGGCGGCTGAGGATTGACAATCAAAGTATTTTAAAATTAAAATTTTTCTATTTTCAATTGCCCCTTATATTTTAAAAATACAAATTAAGTAGATGTAATGTTATAAATACGTTAATTTATTTTTAGCGTTATTATTTATTTTTAAGAAAAATGCCTAAACACATCCATTTTTGTTTTTAATGTAAAATTTTTGAACGTTACCATTTTAAATGTGACATTAACTCTCTCAATTTTTTTAAATACGAAGGGGTGACTTTCGATATTTTATTTAAAATAAATTTTAATTGTTTTTTTAATACTATAATATTTTTTATTGGCATTAGCCATTGGAATACAGCAAAAGCAAATAGAGAAAAATCGCAAGAACTGCTGATTTAGCTAATAGTTGCAAACAATGTACAAGGAAATTGCTTTATTTAACTAATTTCAAAAACGACAGTTATTACAATACCTGTGTAAAAGTGATACCATTGCATATCTTAGCATTAACATAAAAGATTATAAAAGTAATTAACTGATTTTATTATGTCATCACTAATATACCCAGTCTCTTGTATAATTCGATTTTTTAAATCCTTTAAGTTTTCACGTTTGTTTACATGAACTTTTTTTCAAATAACCTTGAGAAAATAGTCAAGGAGTGTACAGCTCCCTTGACCAATCCATCTGTTAGAAAATATTTCATCTAAATAAAACATAATTTTTGCAATTTCAATGGCTACTAATACATTAATTAAGAAAAGTGCGATACCATCAAATAGGCAACTAAAATTTTAAAGATGCATTGAGAAAACATATGTATATTTAGAGAGATCAAATTCATTTATACTTTCTTATTCGCTATTAATGTTTTTTAGTTAAGTATTAATTTTAGTTACCCTATTAAAAACACTTGTCTGGCTCTTATAGAGTCAATAAAAGATAGAGAATTAAATGTTAAAAATAATTGCGAATCACGCCAGGATACCACGGCATTTTTTTTAATTAACTTCTTTTCTCGGAAAATGGACCCAGCCAATAAATAGAACACTGGCAAAACTTGGTCATCAGAAATAATTTACGATCTTTAATTTTCGGATTTTTTGTCTGACCCTGTTTTCATTAAATACAGTGAGAGAGGATTTTAATTTATCCTAAAAAAACTATGTTATAAGAAAGTGATTATGAGGTGATTGCTTCAGTGAAGTAATTGAGAAAATTGGAGTAAAACTAATAATCCTAGTCAGGAACTATTTTATTTTTAACCTCGCTTCAGAATTTATCAACTACGACTTATCTTTGGCGTTTAGTCCCAATTCCAAGAGATTTATCCACTTGGGTAATACCCTCGTTAAATCATGGTTTAATTGCAGTTGGCATAATTTCAAAATTCTTGTGCTTACATATCTTTAAAATATGTTTATGTAGAATGGAAAATATTTTGCAGTAATAGAATTAGTCTCTTAAATTCGTAGGTATAGTGATTGGTTTAATTGAATTATTAATATAATTATCCAATTCAAATATGTGTATCCTGAGCAAAGTGGGTTATTGTTTGTTATTAGTAATTAACAATTAATAATAATTGATTTTATATTGTATATTAAGTTGAAAAATTTCAATACATTTTCATTTTGATTTTTATAAGTTAGTTTAAGTAGTAAAGTTAATATTTAAATATTAATAGTAAGTTACACTTGTAACATTGTTCAAGTAAAAATTTTTAACTGATATCAAATATCGGTCTTATTTCTCAGTTACACATATAATACCCAATAATAAGTACTACTCAGATTATTACCTAATTTCTACTTATAGTTTAATATCTTGAGAAACTTAATTGACTTTAAAATTTATATTTAAAATAAAGATATTCCAGATTTCCCGAGGATTAGATCTAATTGGTCAATTACTTTATCCGGCAGAACTTCTTCATAACCCGCTTAACCTCTAATAGTTGTAATATTTAGCTTAGACTAGAAAATCGATATTTAATTACGGGTTTCATTCCTCTGGCTATAGAATATTAACAAATTATAAATGATCTGAAAATTTATTGTGACACCCAAAAATGAATATTCATTAGATTGAATACAACTGTATTAATTATCCAAAAGTCAATCAAAACTAGACCACATATTGCTCTTATCCAAATATTCGTGATATAGGTATATTTAATAGTTTTAAAATTATTCTGAACAAGAAAATATGTTACATGTCTAATGAAAGGCGATATTGCTTACAATAAATATTAGCAAGTTGTAAGTATTTTCAGTAAATTTTTTTTTGCAATGTATTAGTAAATTTTAGTGTTATCGGTGCGGTGTGACTTTGGTATATCACAAAATTTTTTGTTTTATTACACTGTGCTAGTAAAAATTTTTATTAATGGAATATAATGGAAGTATTTAAATATATTTTTATATAGGTGGCAATAAAACAGAATTTTGGAAAATTTAAAACTCGTTATAAATTGAATAAAACTGTGTAAAATATAAATATTTTTTGTTCTTTTTCACTTTTTGTATCCAAATATGATATACATTTTTCATGAGATTTTAGAAAAAACCTAATTTTCAGATTATCCAAAAAAATTGTAAGTTTCCAATATAAAAATATTTGTGTTTATTTTTTTAATTTTTCTGAGAATTTATCGATTTATAAAACCTTCAATAAAAACTTCAACAAAATCATAAATAAGATTTTTAAGTTTTGTATGTAGCATAGAATTTTGGAAAATCCTGATTTACCTGAATTTGTAATGCTTTTTGTATTTTGTAAATGTTTACACTTATGTTTTAATATAGTCTCATTAGGTATATTACATTTTTTTTATTTAGGTTATGTCATAAATAATTGTCCGGTCCATGTCGTAAATGGTAAATGTGTCCAAATGTAAGAATTAGTATATTTTTAATGTTTTTGGAGGAATATATATTTTCGTTGTATTTGAGAAGTTTCAAACACTTCGTATTCAGGAAGTAAAATAATTAAATGTCTTCCCTCTTTATTGTAGTCTATAATGCATCTTATAAATGTATATAAATAGATATTTATAAATTTTCATTGTGTTCAAAAACGTTAGAAAATAAATAGGTAATTAGCATGTATATTTATTTCGACATATTTTTACTAAAACGAGACATACAAACAAGTGTTCATAGGGCAACTAAAACCAATTTAAGTTTTAAAATAATAAACAATAACACTAATAATAACGAAACAAGAATTATTTAATGATATTGAAATAAATAATGAATAATATACCAGTTAAAAGTTACACTTAACTGATTTGTTTTTTTTTATATGTAGTGAACCACATTTTTAGTTTTGATAAAACTGATATCGTTGTATAATTTCCATAATCACCTCTTAAAAACAGGAGCAACTTTAACTATTTTCAGAAAGTTTGGATTGTTAAAATATTGTCTTGCTAAGTGTGGAAGTGTGAAAAATAATTGGGCCCTTTCTACCTTAGTCAAAACTGTCTGTTATTTACTTAATCTTTTTTTGTGAACATTTAAAAATATATTCTTGCAATAAAAGTAACTTCGTAAAGTTCGTTAATATTTCTGAAAAAGAATAATTATTTTCAAAACACTTTCATGTTCAAACATTACAGATTTTTGGCATTTTCCGAAAAGGTATTACCGCCTTTGTTATCAACAGTTTTTTTAACGGATTTATTTTGTGATGAGAATGCTCAACCTGCTGCGAGAGAATATTGTGAACGATTTCCTTGTCCCGAACAATATCCGGAGTGTTTCAACAGGTACATAATTGATACATGGAAGGAGCGATTCTAGGAAAATTATTAGAGAGAAGAAAACCTGCTAGTTATGAAACCGAAGAAGAAATATTCGAAATGTTATTAGAGGATCCCTAAATAAGGGTTCGTCATTTCTCAAGACATTCGATTTCAAAGTCCACAGTATATTGAATTTAAAAAGAAACCAATTATATTCCTATCAGGTTCAACAAGTTCAACTACCTTTTTCTGATGTTTGGGACAAAAAGGTGCAGATTTGTAAACAAATACTACATCTAAAGAGGGAAAATCCATAATTTTTTATGGAGCGACAAATCCAGTTTTCGACGAAAGAGTATTTTTAATATTCATAACACATACCCTTAGGCATACGTGAATCGTAGTATAATCACAACTGACCGCTTTCACTATCAATTTACTGTAAACATCTGGTCTAGAATACTTACATGAAAGATGTATTGGTTTGAGTTTATGCCGAGAGTACATAGCGAGACTTATAGACAAATCTTATAAAATAATTTGTCTGAATTACTTGAAAATATTCTGCTAACAAGACGTCGGACAATGTAGCTCGTTCGCATAATGTTAGTGAGATAAGTCAATATTTAATATTCATTGGCCTCTGCACTCGCCCGACCTTAACCTACTTAATTTTTTCCTGTGGGGATATTTTAAGAAATTCGGATATATACAATTAACCATAACTAGCAAAAACTGCGCCAAAGATTAACCACAACTATCAGAGTTTTAGCAACATGAACTCGCATTAAAGTCAATCAAAACGAAATGTATAGGCTGTATTCATGAAATAAAATTTATGAATTAAAAAAAAATCAGACAATCATTCACTCGATTTTGTAAATGGCTAGAATAAAAATGTGCAATATTTATAACCCAATTATTAAACATAGGATTAACTAAAAAAAAACTTTTTTTATATTTTTTGTTGAAATAGAAGAATAGAAAATTTTAATTTTTTAAACGCTAATTTAAAAAAATTCAACTTTACTTTCTATTTATATAACTTTAATTTTAACATATTCTTTATTCTATGAATATTATTATTATCATTGATTTTTAAACACAAATTATAATAAAATTAAGTACGTACATCAGTCAGTAAGGCACCTGGTTTTATATTATTTTTTCTTCTCTAAATTAAGAGGTGCAAAAAAATTTTTATGACACGTAATATTTCTACAATATTTCCTACACTCTGATATGTATTTAATATGTGAAAACTGTATTTTAATATTTTTAAAAAACAAAGAGCGGTTTATTTGAAATCGTTCAATAAACTTATTCGAAAGGAAGGGTCACTTCCAAATTTTAAACTAATCATCTAAAATTAACCCTCCCTCAATGGTTATTACTTTATTTATCCCATTGTATTTTCTCTTTTGTTCTGGGGCCAATTTTATGCCTTCGTTTAAATTTAATTGAAAGAACTGTTTTTGGGAAAAACGTAAAAAGGTTCATTTATTATGGAAGCTCTGGTATATGAGAATGAAGAAACGCCCTGATATCCAGGATCGGCCTGAATTGAAGTGCTGAAGTAAAATACCAAAATCTAGACTGGGAAATATCAACAAAACGCAACTGTCACTAATTTTTTTTTGTTGGTTGTTATTATGTTATTGTATTACTCCTTTTTATACCAACATAAAAATAAAAAGCTTAACAAACACGTTAGATTTATTCAAAAAGAATATCTTTTATCTTCTTTATCCCATTAAGTTTGTTACTAAAGAGTTTAACCTTTCTAATATCCATTTTCACTAATCATTATTCTCTTCTTGAAACTTTTCAGACTGGTATATTCTTTTTATCAGGATATCAAGAATATAATCATTAATTCCAAAATCAACATTTTGCAGCTCCTTAATTTCATTTGGTTATGATTGTACTTCTTCTCGAATTCTTTATATACTTTTAGAGTGTCTGATATAGAAATCATAAGCTCTATTTCTATTTTCTATCATTCTAACTATATGCCCAAGCCATTTTAACTCTGTAGTTTCTATTTTTGTATTTATCTCTTCATTATGGTTTACCAATAATTGCGTTATATTTTCCTTTGGTTCTGTTTTTTTTTGTTTTTCCTCCTATTGGCTTAAGTATTTCATTTCAATTACTGTAATTCTCCCTCATCTTTTTCTGAAGTATCCTCGATTCACTTGCATTGTTGCACTATTTCATTGTATATTTTACGCTTAATATTTTTACTTAATTCTTCTTTTCCCTTAATAGTATTATTTAAAGCATAATACAGGTTGTTTGCTTTTTAACCCTGTTCGTTAATTCGACGTTTAGTTTACAAACCTATGTTACCATACATCCAAGATATTCATAGGGGAATACAACTTTCAACGCCTTTCCATTTATGTGTATGGTCCAGAGGTTTTCCATTTTTAATTGCGTACAGTTCAAAAAATTCAAAAATTAGAAAACATAAATGGTGTTTAAAATTTTCAAAATTCACTAGGCTTTTTTGAATTACCTTCTATTTGTAAACCAAACTTCGTAGTATAGTAGGCTGCGAAAAAAGTTTTAATTTAAAGTTTTGTTTGTAACTTTTTAATAATAAAGGTTTTAGCTGTATTTTAAATCCAGGATACTTTCTATACATCTTGAGTAATGATCGTAAATCATTTTGATTACTATTCAATGAAATACAGACAAAACAATATACTTCCATACCCATATAGGTTTTGTCTTTTTGTATTTTTTATCGAGTGGTAATTTAAACGAGTTCCAATTACATTAAACCATATGCTCAAATATACATAAATATAGTTCTTCTAACATTAATATATTTACATTCTTATTGAATTTATTCAACTGCTTTTTGACAACATAATGTTTTACCATACATACGCAATACACAATGACGACTGAACATCATAAAAGTAACGAAGAAAAATATAGTTTTTTGAATTTTAATCTAATCAATTCTAAGTTTTGTAACCCAATTTATTATTTGCCTTATTCTACAGATTAATCCCACAATGATTAAATGCTAAACGCAGCAGCCATCTAGTTTTTTAGTTAATTTGCAATTAAAACTTCTTAAACGCCTATATTTTATCATTATTATTACGGATACGACAACCAGGACGTTCATAAGTTTTTGCCTAATGTACCTTTTAATATAATAATAATATATATTTCGTGAAATTAATAGTATTTGAAATTAAGTTTACTACAAAAGATTTGTAGCTTTTATATTTTGACACAAAATTCCCCAAAATATCTTAAGTTGAGTTATTAACTTAAACGATTTTTTTTAATACCTGATTTTATTTAAAATATATTTTTATTATGCTATATTCACGCTTAACTTTACACATTTACGCTATTCTATTATTATTATTAAACTAAGAGTAATGCACTTTGCATAGTCATCTGGCTGACATCTTGTTTGTCTTTGTTTTTCTTCTTGCGCAGTGATTGTAATAAAGGGTTTTCCAATAAGGACGGGTGGATGTTGAAATGGAGTAAAACAAGCTGTGTGTTTGGTATTAATGAAATTCTTTTTATTTGAAAGTCCCATGTATGCCATTATATATGGAATATGACATCGTTGAAATGTCCGCTTCGGCTTCGCACTGTGGCACGGATCCGAGAGGTCCAATTGTCCATGACTTGTCGCATAGATCTGACTGAATATGGGCGATGGCCTGGATATATTGACTTTTAGGGCATGGGTGCATTGCGGCTTATTGGCATAGACCTGCGACATCAGGAAACCCCATAAGAAAAAGTCTAGCAGAGTCAAATAGCACCGCCAATTCACAACACCTTTTCGAGAGAACCATACCAATGACACCGCCGGCCAAAAATCCACACCAAAAAGTAACTTTTTGTCGATGCATTGGCACTTGGATTGATGTGGATTGATGTCGTCCAATATACGTCAATTTTGTGCATTAGCATAGCCATTCATTCAAAAAACGCCTCCTTGCTAAAGATGATTTTTCGGCCAAAATTGGGGAGAAATGATTCATACCTCAAACGTTATTTACCTATTACAGTTATAGAAATTTAAGGGAGAACAACGCTGTGATGGGTTACTCGTAGAATAAACTTATTAAAAATTAAAAACTAATAAAGATAAAAAAGACGATGCTGGAATGGCCCCGGGATTCATAACATGCAATAAAAGGTATATATTTTTTTATATAAAAATTAAAACTTTAATCACGTTTTTCTCGATACCACTTTTTTCAAACTTGTACGTGCTATAACTCGAGTAATTAGTTCGATTTTTTTTTTAACAAAAATTTCTATAATTGCAGTAGCTAATTCTGTACGTAGCCATTTTCTTCAATTATGGAAATTACTATTTTTACTTGCTTTCTTAAACTAATCAAAATTATTATAAATTGTTGTTTTAAGAACCCTCCTTTAAAAAAAAGCGCCTCGCCATAAAGACAGGTAAAGAAAATATTTTTTTTTTCAAATGATTCTTTATAAAGATGTTCTATGGACAATGCGGTTATGATTTTTTCAGTAGATACCATATTATATTTGATAACTATGTATTTTCTTAATATTTTCAATAAAAAATGTGCATAAACATAATTCAATGTACACTTAACAGGAACCTTTCCTCTGTTCTGAAACAATTCATTAATGTAGAATAAACAATTGTAAAAATTGGTAGCTTCAGAGTATTGTTCCCGTTTAATTGATATACTGTAATGCTCCAAGTAATCTCTTAAAGTTTAGTTCAAATCGGTTTAGTTTTTAAGATATGGCTGAAAAGGTTTAATCCCTGTGAATAGAACATACCACCTTTGTTGTTCTGATTTTTCGTATATATGTTTATTAAGGAAACTGACATTTTTGACGTACTATTAGCCCTAGAAAGTTTGGCCAGGTTTTTATGAAACACCCTGTGTATATTAATAGGTAACTAATAAGTAATAGCAATTGTGGCAGATTATTTTTATGTACCAGAAAATTACATCGTTTATTTAGTGAATAAGCCATTTATATTAAAAGTGGTTTTGCATTCTCTGCATTTAGTGAAGGCAACATAAAAATATTGTTAATGATTTCCATTATATTAAATTTGTCCCTTTCTTACTTCCCTGAAAGATATCATTTTAAAAGTATTACATAGTTTTTTATAAACAACTAACTCATTTTTATAGAGTTTGCAATTAAAAGTTTCTATTTGAAAGCAAGTTCAATGCTTTTACAAATTTTAACCAAATAAAAACAACCTGATTTTACCGTTTTTCCTGTAATTAGTAGGTTTTATATAAACCTTAGGCAGTAGTGCGCAAAACAAGTTTGTATTTATTCTTTCAAAAAAAATTTTAGGATAACTCTGTTACAGTAGTAGAAAAAAATATTGTACGTAACTCGTGTCTTAAATGAATTTTCCATTAATTTTTAATATAAAATTAATTGAAAAAGCATGATTTAAATTTTGTCAAAAAAAAATAAAAGAAAGGAAATTATTAACACCCCAAGTCCTTATCTACCAATTCGCAATGATGGAAATTTTTAAAATTTGAGCTAAACTGGTTAGTTTTTAAGATATCCTTGAAAAAGCGGTAACTTTTAGTCTCCCTTCAAATGAACCTACCACTGCGATAAATATGTATTTAACAAAATGCCATTATTTTTTGATGTACTGTTAGACCTAGAGTGTAGATCAGATTTTTATATGTTGCATTTTTAAGGAAATTCAAAAATTATAACCATAATTCATCATGGAATTATGGAAAAGCGTCCCAAGTGTTTGGTGAAATTAAGAAATTTTTCTATACATTTTGAAATGTGTGTATACATTTTCTGTATACACTAATTGCCTAAATATATTAAAACTCTTATAATAAAATTATGTAATTGATACTCCTCAGTTTTTATAGAAAATGCATCTTGCTTTTGATGTTCATACAATTATTTGTTAAACTTTGGAAATAGCCTACCTAAAAACTCAATAAAATGTAAATGAATCACATAATTTAAATCTTGAATTATTGGGCAATTTATATAAGAAACGTCTTTTCACTAAATAATAATGTATACCGATGATAATACTAACTCTTGTGTTTAAATTACTACTCAGTTCACATTCGATATCCAACACGTGTCAGTAGAGAAAGGCATATTTTTCCTCCAAAATAATATGTTTATATGTAACCTTTACGTCTCCCAGAAGAATTTTTCATAATAAAGCATCTTTCATTTCTTCAAACTATGTAAAATATAAAAAACTTTTACCTTTGTGGAAACAATGTATTTTTATCATTAATTGAGTTATCCCATCTTTCCAACCTGGAAAAAGTACAACTTTTAATCAAAATAATAACAAAAAACGTAGTGAAATCTATCTAATCCAATATTATTAATTATTTTTTGTGACAGAATCAGGTTTACTTCGTTCATTAAAAAATATTTTTGTTTTTAGAAACATAAACAAAGTTTGTATGTATGATGAAGGATATATCATAACAATTCGTATTCTTCATGTCTTTACTTTAAAAATTAAATTACTTAATATTTTATGAAAATTATAGACGCTTATCTAAAAGAAGAAGTATATTTACTTGAGGTACCCTTTGCCAAACTTTGGGGTCGCCGAAATCAAATGATCTATAACAGAGGAGGAGCCCACGACTTACCATTAAAAATAACAGAAAGCGAGGAGCTGTTACTAGTTATATTTCTAAGAAAACAAACTAGGAAGTATAAAAAATACATAATGAAAAATATTTTGAAAGCAAGAATTCATCAAAATAAGCTAGTGAGAGGGGAACTCAGACCTCGATAAATTTCGGAATGCTCTGAATGATTCGATGTCTCGACTTTGATTTTTATTAACAAATTGGGTTCAAATTCTAGATCCAAATAATGTAGTACTTATATTTGATATAATGAAATGACAATTTATAAAAAATATAATAAATATAGCTTAATATTTTAGATCTACCACTCTCCAAAAAAATATTTATATTTTAGAAGGTTAGATGGTAAGTCCAAAAATTTATTGCTTCCAATACTGGACTTGCCTGTGGCGTTAATGTTTATACCTGCCTACATAAATTTCATAAAGTATCATGCAAATATTAGCTTATTCTCCCTCTTGATTCAAGCCTACAACTCTCGTCTTTCCCTTTTAATAAACTAGAACTTATATTTAAAATTGTAATTTTTATTAATTTATAAATTTAAAAAAAACGGTTTCATTTTGGTTTACATAAATAATTTGATTTAAGTGCGACTTCAAATCAAATTCCAACTCAAATCGAACTATCAATCAAACTTGTGACTGTTTACTTGAGCGGACACATAAGAAAATGACTAATCGTAAAATTACTACATTGCCAAAATTCCATATTCAAAAAAAAATATTCAGTAAGTATATTGTTTATGTGTGCAAGTATGCTGATATTTATTTCAATATTATTTCCCGTATTGGTTCAACCCTGTTTAAGTTGGCCTTTCCCGGAAAAGTGATATCCAAACAAGAGATTTTGAATTATTTATCTACTACCCTCCAACCCACATAACTGAAAATCTTTATGGTGTGTTATAAATATAGAAAAGGGCAAAAACGAGTGATATCGGAAAATTTAGAAAACAGGAAAAATCCTTTTTTGTTTTGTATTTCTAAGGTATTTACAAATGTAGTTAATTATGTAAAAAATCGTGTGTATGATGGAAAATGATAAAGAACCACGGTGTGCACAAATCTTTTGAGAATTTCCAGTTTATTTGAAAAAATAATTAGAGCATCGGAATAAAAAATAATTTTATAAACACATTTAATACGTTTAGTATACTGGTAATACTAAGAAGCTCTGTAGAACTAACAACATCAAATTGTTTATTAAACTTACGTGTATGTGTCCAAACCGCTTTTCTGCTTATGGACATTTGCAGTTAAGTCACAGTAAACGTCTTCAGGATACAACATGTATCGAATGAGATGTAAGATCTCTGCATACTTTAATTGAGGAATTGAAGATTTTTGGTTATGTCAAGTTACAAGCGCCGAACTTCACTGAACCAGTAATTGTCTTTAAAAAAATATTTGAAGAGCCAGACGCAATTCAAAACATAGTGTTAAAAAACCGAAAAAAAAAGAAAAAATAGAAAACCAACTAATGAAAGTATATCATAACATTAAAAAATTTTGGGGAAAGAGAAAAATAAACGTTAGACAGTCTACATTGACATCAACCCCTAATTGGGACAATATACTTAAAATGTCGCAGTGAATATTCTTCTTTTGACGTGTTCCTTATAAATCAGGAAAAATTAATAATTGTGGATACCTTTTTCATCTTTAGCTAAACAGTCGGTAATCATATATTTATTAGTTATTGTAGTCTTACCTACATAAGCTGTAACTGGGTTGGTCGGTTTCTTTTATTTCATTTCCAATCTACTACTGCAGGAGGAAGAGCCAAAAAGAATAATTGCATAATTTATTATGTAAAAAAAACATATTTTTTTACCAAGTGTGAATGGGTACTGGTATAAATATAATAACCAGAAGGTTATCCATATCCATAACACTCAAATATGGTACAAACGTTCAAATCCAATGAAATACAAAATCAAACCACATAAATTTTATTTAATGACAACTAGTTTCGACCCCTTAAGATCATCTTCAGGTCAAATAAAACAACAGTAAAAACAACAATGTTAAAAATTCAACGTAAAAAGGTGACTCTCCTAATCTCTCACAAAATGAAACAGAATTAACTAGTTTACATATGCATGTGTTACAAAATCCATAAATAACAGTTTTAAAACATATTTAAATGTATGTAAAGTTTGAAAAACATTGTACCAATAAATGAAAAAACAGGTATAAATGAAAAAACAGGTAATAATGTCAAAATAAAGGTATTGCAGAAAAATTTTAGAACTCAAGTTTAGTAATAATAGGTATACAAATTTGAACTAGGAACATGGAAACACAAGAGTAGGGGTTTAAGAAGATCCCAACAAAAGAATAATAACCCAGTCATACAACCCCTAGTAAGGGTAGAGACTCATGTAAAAATAACTCTTCTCCAATATGGAAGAAGAAAATAAATGAAAAGGGAAGAAGAGCTTAACAACAGCCACACGACCTTCTTAGATGTCTGGCATCCGGT
Source organism: Hermaeophaga mercurialis (assembly GCA_951812935.1). Classification (NCBI taxonomy): domain Eukaryota; kingdom Metazoa; phylum Arthropoda; class Insecta; order Coleoptera; family Chrysomelidae; genus Hermaeophaga; species Hermaeophaga mercurialis. The sequence goes on from OX638363.1 coordinate 38,403,435, forward strand.
AACACCAGAAAAGACATCATTGTAGTGGACGAATGGAACCAGAAAACTTGTAAGAAATAAAACTCACGTACACACGGGGTAACAAACTACCACCCTAAAAAAGAGTGCGAAATAAAAGCCCCCTAAAAATGGGGAAAGCACAGAAAACATAAAGTTGGAAATGTGTAAACTAGACAAACTGGCAAACACAAAGAAAGACCAAGTAAGATCTCAAAAAATGCGCATGTGTTTGACTTAACCTGAAGTATTAAATAATTTTCTTCTTCCATATTGGAGAAGAGTTATTTTTACACGAGTCTCTTGAGTTCTTAAATTTTTTCGCAATATCTTTATTTTGACATTATTACCTGTTTTTTCGTTTATTGGTACAATGTTTTTCAAACTTTACATACATTTAAATATGTTTTATAACTGTTATTTATGGATTTTGTAACACATCCATATGTATTTTGTTAAGTCTTATAATTCTGTTTAAATTTCTGAGAGATTAAGAGAGTCTCCTTTTTACCTTGAATTTTGAACATTGTTGTTTTCACTGCTGTTTTATTTGATCTGAAGATGACTTTAAGGGGTCGAAACTATTTGTCTTTAAATAAAATTTATGTGGTTTGATTTTGTATTTCCTTGGATATAAATATAATAATTTATTATCTAAAGGGAAAAATCACAGCATAGTATAGCAACCATGTAATTGAGAATTAAGTTAGAGAAAATTCGTGAGAATATTTTTTTGATTTTCACTTCAGTCATTTAAAATCCAAATTATGATACTTTCAATATACCCCAAATATGGTTTATCATTAAAATCAAAACCCATCAAAAAGAATTAAAAAGCGTAATTGTTCCATTTCAAATATGGCAACCTCAAAGAAGTTAAGAAAACGTAAAAATAATTAAGTATTTACAGTGAGTATATAAAGGTTGAAACAAATTCTTTTAAAGCTTTATTTAGGGAATCAGCGAGAAAAGGTCGTACACGTCAATTTCCTTTTTTTGAGAGGTGCATTTTTTGGTTTTATTTATTTATTTATGACATGATCACTGTTCGAGTTTTTTTTAAATGGCAATAGCCGATTATGTTAGTACCATTAAGACGAATGTATTTTTTGCCTATGGACGTCAGTTATTATGTTGCATAACAATATTTTCAAGAAATAAACGTTTTTTATTCATACACATGTAACCAAAAAAAATTTAAACATTAATGAAAAAAATTACAAACTATTAAATTAAATATTCAAAATACATGCCATTAGCCTCCTGAGCTAATCCCATTGGATTTTTTTTAGGATCTCTTGAGTACAAAGTTTATCTTAATAGATCTCATAATATTGATGAATTAAAAGACAGAATTAATCAAAATTAATTTTCAAATCGACTTGCATATTGTCTTGAAATGATTGTTATGTAACATAAATCATAACATAATATCTGACATCACTATGCAAAAAAATACGTTCTTTTTAAAGGTACTAACATAATAGGCTACTGCCATTTAAAAAATAACGTTGACGTCATAACTCAAACAGTCATGGCATGACGTCATAAATAATATGCGTACAATAAAAAATGCTGATCTCAAAAAGAAAATCGATGTGTCCGAGCTTTTTTCTCATTGGTTAAATAAAGCTTTATACGAATTTGTTCCAAATATTACGTGCTCACGATATGTATTAATAGTGTATTTGAGCCGTTTCAGAATTGAAGAGTGCCTTGGTCAAGGACAATGACTGTGACATTGTGGAAGGTTAGCTAGGTTATAGTCTAAGGTGACCGACAATGCTCTTAAATCAGAAACGGTGTCCGTGGTCAAGGCTAAATACTTTACATGAGAATACATTGTATATCCGTTCTCCCACAAGTGTTACCTGTAAATATCTGGATGCGCCAGTCGACGAATTAATAGAAGAGAAGACTAAGTTTCTGCCCATCATCTGCTGTTGCAACTAGCATTTTGTAATCAAAGTAAAACAAATTTATTTTTATTCTACCATGGCTCAAGTGGAATTAGACAGTATTAAAGAGGCTATTAACAAAAACTTGGAGCAAAAATCTATAACTACACTGGTTGCCAATGTATGCTACCCTATCGTAATGTTGATAATACAAAATATTCGATTTGGCAAAGCTATACTAAGTCACCTTATGTCACCTTATCGACGTTAGGCCAGGCATTAAATTTCAATGTTTCCTACTAAGACGTCTGCTCGAATCAATGTCTGAATTCTTAATTGAGAAAATAAATAATGCAAATCAGGGATATGATCTAACATATCTGAGTGTGGAGGAATATAATGGCGTTAAGCACAAATCCCTCATACGTTTTAATTTGCTTGAACAAGTAGGAGTGTAAATATTGTTTCGCCAATTTTATTAGAAAACCTGCTCCCTAATTTGTAAGTATGATATTATCTGTAAAGTTTTTACCATCTTCACGATACATATTTTTCCCATTTATTATGTTCTGTTATATTGTTTTAGAATTTTAACATGTGGATGCTATACTGTAGCGAACACTGGTCCAATGCTATTGATTTAGAATCGGTAGAAAGAAGAATCTCAAATCATTTAGATGAACTTTTCGTAATCCCTAAGGTAAATGATGTCGTATTTTTAAAGTTCTTATCTTTGGAACGTTTTTGCTTACCAGCTAAATCACATTACCATCAATTATCATAGCATTTAATTACAGTCTTTCTTCTCGAAAAAGTTTGCCTCGCGGGTCTGTAATTCTTCGACAATAGTTTTTTACATATTACTCATACCGGTCTTTTCATCCAAGAGTTTTTATGCTTTTTTAAGCCTACATGCTAGTTATCGAAGTAAACTCTCTCGTCATGCAGTACGTTGGAAGTAGATTCTGTTAGAGCTTGACGCATCACTTCTTTTGTGGCATTAATCTTTTCTTGTAGATATTCTATTAACTAACCGTTTCTGTTGCATATCATATTGTCCGGATCTAGTTAATTTAAATCCGACGCCTGCTCTCTCTTTCACTACAACACTATCGTATTTTTCGACTTCCAAGTCTATCGATCGTATTACCCGGCATTTCGAGCTCTAAATGACCACATCTAGCTCATTATATTATACCTTCTTCACGCAATTCTTCTATTAGAGAAATTATTTCATTATAACAATTACTACAGCTGGCTAGTTTGGAACCGCATTGCAAACGTAGCTGACCCATCACTTCTTTTGGTTTTTTCCAATGTATGAAATTCCGACCGGCTAAGGAGAATACTTTATTTATCTATATATATATAGTTGGATAATATTTGTAAACTTCCGATCCAGGGCAAAAAGCCCTTCCGATTTCTTAAACTTCTTAAATGGAGCTTTTGCTAGTAGCAGAATTTCTTTATATATTTCCAGGTCATGAAGTGTGTATTTATTTGACACTCTTTTTAGAAAGATTGAATTTAAAAAAAATTCATTTGTTGGAAAGCGTTTCACTTCGACATCATCTTAATGAAAAACGATACCCCGAATCAAAAGTTACTGCAAGATAAACAATTGTTAATTCGCCATTGTCGAAATAAATGCCATACGTTGTATCATAGCTTTTTCTATTATCACCTACATGTTGCAAATGTTTTTTTTTCAGCTCTCTTTTATTCTCCATACGACCACATTTCAAGGAATTAAATTTTTTGAACCGCGTCGGTAACTGCCGCCAACTCACGCTTAATTTTGATACTCCATCACCTTCGATATTTCGCTTGATAGCTGACATAAGTTGATTCAATAACAGCCAACAATATAAAGCCAAACAAATAGAGTATCTAGGGATATATGTTTCTATGCAGAGCTTACTTATATGTACCTTCTTCTACAGGTCCCTCCTTTCATATGAACTTTGAATCATCAAAAAATATTAATTTTTACCCAAGTTATGGAACAATTTGTCTGCCCGCATTCACGGAGCGTGCTTTCCGAGACGCGGCCCAGCAGCTCGAAAACCAGGCTACGGTTAGGGGTGGTTATCTCGAAAACGGTTAAATTTTTGACAAAAATGATAAGGACCGTTTTTGTAGATAATCGACTGCTCTCTATTTCTAGCCAACCCCCACTTCTCTAAGTGTCATATTTCGGGAGATATCGGCCATTTTCCAGGCCCCACCCCTCACTTCTCGGTGGACATATTTTCAGGGAGTAATCTACCCATGAACAGCTACAAATTAAAAAAAAAATTCTGCACGCGACCTGGTGTCATGGTTGATACCTTCGTTTATTGGACTAATTAATAAAAATAGGGTACTGGAATACATTTGGTAGTTTATAAGAAAAAAGAGCAACAGTGGTTTACTGTCACAGCTCTTCTGATTCATCCCTACCTACGACTCTAGTTCGCAATTTAAAAAGTGGATTATCTGGAGATATCTGAATTTAGACACTATTTAGTGCAGCCATTTATACTTACACTTCAGGCGACACATAAAATAGAAAGGTTTGAAATTAAACAAGCGGCGAAAGTACTGAGATCGAATATTACTTTGGATGACTAAATACATGTGAAGAGAAATTTTAATTGCGATGTATTCTTAAAAAATTGCATTAAATTGTGATAGATTGACTAATTGTTTAAAAGAAGATTTAGAAATTCAACAGTATCAGAATTACATTGAATACCAAAGGCATATTGATGAACCAGATGTAGATCAGAAGTTTATGTCAAACTTTTATTTTCGATATTGTATAAAATTTAATAAAATTTTAATAATATGCCTTTGTATATATATATTCTGAACACTTCTCAATACCACTTTAGTCATGTCAAGGATTATTGGGATTCTACGGCTGTAATTCAATTAAAAATATTAATGAAAAAAACAATGCTGTTGATATAAACTATGTTTACCCCTATAAACCAAATATCATAGAGGAAATTCCAATGAATAAACAATTCATTAAGAACGCAATTATACTGGAAATTATACAGTAAAAATAAACAATTTGCATCGTATAACACTGAATATATTTTTAAATTGCATCCTAATAACGATACGCTCAAAACTGAAATTTACACCCAATTCGATATCGACTTTAGCGTAGAAAATTCCAAAGGATCATTACTAGAATTTGACAATGACAAATATTCAGGAGGAAAAACTCTAGAATCCATAAACGTCTAGTACGGTTATAGTGAAACATTATATTAGGGTCATATATTAACGGGAGTGAACAGCATACTTTCGATATAGAGGTAGAGCCAGATTATAGATTAATGACGGAACCACAAAATATAATCTATTTTCTTGTCTGAACCGAAGGAAAGTCAATCGATCACATTACCGTGCGTGTGGTAAGCGAAAAGGGAGACTTTATCGATTCTGGTGATGAAACATCTACTGTAATATTAGAACAGCGAGAATAGTTATTAAATAGGTTTATGTTACAACAGAGCAGCTGTTAAGTAAGTTTATGCTGTAAATAATAAATTTGGAGTGCAAAATTCCGATTGTAATCTAACCTCCAAACAGCTCAGACGCTATTGTGGGATCGCTAGTTTCTTTAATCCATAGATTTAAAAATAAAAATCTGAATAGAAATGCCGGACTTTTCATCAAGCGAAGAATCTGACAATTCGCTTGTTAGTTCCCATGAATATACGTATAAACCCTATGGATCACCTGTATACCAGAATTCAAATGTGATTGGGATCCTAATCCAAAATCAAGATAATATCCTCGACATATCAGAGAGTTGTATCGGTATAGTTGGTACACTAAAAAATTATCGCTTCTTAATGAATATTTTACTTAAAAAAAGTCAGCAGTTGAAGTCAAAATAATTATCGAAGGATTATATTTTCCAATTTTAACTATTGAAGATAAAACTTCATATAACAAGGGAAAACTGTAACTATATACCGACAGTTCGTAATTAACATTCAGTGAGTGACAGTACCGTTAAAAGCTTAATACCAGGCAGTGTGTTAAATAAAATATAGTCCGCGAAAGGGAGACAAAAACAAATTATGGACGTCCTCTTTTACGCAACAAAATAATGTAATGATGGTAGATAGTAGCCCTAACGATATGAGATCAGAAAGTGTTACAAATAGCAAAATATTCAATCATCCTCGAAGGTGGTAAATATATATAGAATAATGCGCAAAGCAATCAATGATGATAAAATTGAATTTGTTCCTAAAAAAACCCATCATAATAACATTTGAAGAAAATATATTACTCACATGTAGCACTTAATGGAGTATTCTTTTCCGTCGAACAGTTTATAGGCCGTGTAACTCAATGCTACAAAAATGTTAGGTTTGGACAATTATCAAAGCAGTCTAGAAGCACTCAGGAACGATGCATTTAGTGTAGTGAAATTAAGGAAAAAGATCGTAAATGTGATAATAATATAACTGTTTGTATTCACTGTAAAAAAATGATCATATTACTATCTCAAAAATGTCCTATTTACAAAAAACACAAAAAAATGAATAACGTGATGTTATGATGGAAAATAAAGTATCTTTTCGAAAAGCGCAGCAGTTTTGCGTGAATTCAATTTCTAGAATTACGAGTCGGAATTTTTTCGCTCCTTTATAAAACTATGATAAATATTTGTCGACTTTTGCTAGCACTAATAATAAAAAAATTAGTATCTCTTACTCAGTCGATATCATTACCTAATAACAATAATTTCTTTTTACAACCTGATATAAGAAAGTCAGTTACTCCAAATAAACAAAAAAGAGAAAAGTCAACTCGCTCATTATGCAATCACCTACAATCAAACCCATGTTTCCTTTTTCTTTTGGCCCTAGCCAAACCATTTTTAAAAACGTACCTAACTATTCTAGTATTGAAAATAAAAAGGATTTTACTAAAAACATTTACAGAAAAATTCGCATTGTAGATGATTATGGGGATCTAATGCTAATGATAATATCGGCATCCAGTTAATTCAAGCAGCTAACGATCTTAATTTTTCTATTATAAACAACAGTCAATGCACTATGGTAACACGTCCAAATCAAAATAATCCTATGGTAGATGTAACCTTTTGTACTCCAGAAATTGTTAACAAAATAAATTGGTCAGTTTTCCCTGATACTCTGGTTTAGTTATTCAAATTAAAATAAATAATTCTAACTGTACCGATAATATCTTACCTACATCTAAGTGGAATATTAAAAAAGCCAATTGGCCATTATATACAAATATTATAGAAAACCATTTTAATAATTTTACTAGGCTAGGTTCAACCACACAGAAATATGATTTTCTAATAAATTGTATTAACCAAGCTGCAGAAACCGCTATTCCGCAATATATAAATTTTAAACCAAAAAATCCAAACCGGCACGTTGGTGGAACTTCGACTGCGACAAAATGGTGAAAGACAGACAGTTAATTTTATCCAATTATAAAAAAAACTGTAATTTTGAAAACTTCCTTAAATATCAGGAAATTATGGACAAAACAAAAAAATATTTCAAAAATGTAGCAAAAACTAGTTGGATTCAATGGATATCCCTAAATACTAGTAAAAAAAAACTAAATGTTAAGCCTCTTGAAGATAACTGGATTGATGATTTCTACAATAAAATTGCTCCAACGACTGTAACTTCAAAACACAGACACCCCAATAGGCAATCAAAAACATTTTCTGACAGAACGTGCGTAAAATTAGATGTTGTTTTAGATAATCGCATTAACACTAGTCGCGGATATGACGGCGTAAAATATCCCATGCTAACTAACTTTCCTGAAATCGCCAAAAATTGTCTTTTAGAAGTTTACAAATTTAAATATTGAAAAATTTAAAGATATAGTGGTCCTTATTCTTTTGAAACCTGGTCAATACCTAAATTTGCCAAGCTCATATCGACCTATTTAATTGATGTCCTTTGTACTTAAAACGTTAGAACGTATAATAAAGAATATATTGCAGTGGTCATTATATAAACAAAACCTACTTCCAAACTGACAATTTGGGAATAAAAAAAGTTCCGGTTTCATTAATTTCCTGCCTGAAACTAAAGTATGTGTGTAATCTTAGCTTGTTTTTTTATGGACTCCTAGGCAAGAGAATGACCTTAGTTATCCTGTTTTTTTATCTCTCATCCGTTAGATTAGGTTATTGTGTGTTAGTAGCGATGTACGAATGTGTTGCTGCGATAATTCGTTATAGTAACTGGCTGAATGGTTCTTGGTTTCAAATAAAGTTTTTTGTCACATCAGTATTAATAATAAAATAGAGTTTTCCATAAAGTTCACTTCAAAATTTCGGAGGTGGGAAATTAGAATTCGTGCAATCAAGTGAATCTATAGCGAGGTATCTAGCAATCGTTGCTTCAAATCTTAACTAGATTATACAGTTACTGAGAAATTGATTTTTTTGTCCAAGCCTACAGGTAACTAGTTACCGTACTCTTTTTTTTCACAGACAGATAGAGAAAAAATTTCAAATAAAAGTTGTACATTTCTTAAAAACAAACAAAATATCCAAATATTTTTTTTGATTAAGTGCGCCGTTTGTGAGATCTTATATACGGCTTTTCGTAGACAAATTCTTCCGACTAACACAATTACATCCACCAAAATTTTGCTATGTAATAAAATGTGTAACCACCATTATTTAAAATGTTACATGAATCTAGATACTTTTACTACTTAAATAATTACTTTTGGTTGAACGGATCTAAACAAAAAAAATGCTCAGTCAGGACGATTTTTATTATTTAAAATGTGTTTTACGGTTTAGGAAAATGACCCCCACTCCTAACCTCACGCACGAGGCAGCAAGCATGCATATTTTTTACTACAAAAATTGCCGTATGATATATCAGCGAAAAGGTCTTAACGAGCTGATTTTGTAAATATATAATGTTTAGGGTACCTAAAAACTAGACACTAAACATGAAAGATGCACCAGACCTCATAATTTGTTTAACACTCTCACCAACAAAACTGACCTCAGTGAACACAGCTTTATTTCTTTATATACATTTGACTTCCAAAATGTTAAAGTAGTTGCCAGTCAGTCAAACACGCATAAAAGAAAATTACAAGAAATTCAAAAATAAAAAAATAATGTAAATAAGAAAAAGGACACTGAGAACCTTAACACAGCATATTTTCACTTAATTAACAAACTTCTCCTTAACATTAAAAAAAAATTTACTACAAAGTCTAATGTAAAATTGTAATAATTTGTTATTAATTATATTTTCAAAATTTTCTTATTAAAAATTCTCTATTTTTAATCAAAAAAAAAATTTTAGCATAAAGAATAATTTTAGTCATATTGTATATTTTATGTTTTAAATTGTCCTTATTTCATTCATTATAGTATACACCTCTTTATACAGTCATCTAAATATTTGTCTTCGAAATTCTATTAAGTTTATGTTTTCCTGTATATAAAATAAATAGATATTAAGATACGGTAGATTACAAATAAATATAAAGAACCAAAGTTTTTTTTATAAAAAAGTAACTACACAGATCACAGATATGAGAAAACTATTTTAAATAGTTTATTGATTTGTACGTTTGCCACTATAAAAATTAAAATTTACATTATATTAGAATTTTTAAAATGTATGAGTGTTGTTGTTATGTACAAGATTATTATAGTTACTAAAAGAACCAAAAAAAATTTTTAGTAAGGAACACCTTTATTTTTATTTTATAATTCAATCAATAATATAACTATGTGGTATCTATCAAGAAAAAGTTTCCTTGCCGCTAAATTAGTATGTACAATGGAATGTATAGAGTTCCGACAAATCTGCAAAAATGGCTAAATCGTATCGTATTTTGCATGATGGTCTTCTTCAATAGCCCAATAAATTTTATTACCTACAGTGTACAATCGAACAGCGATTTTAACAATTGGAAAAAACTGACAGATTCAGGATATATCGCTGCCCAGGAGTCGCTAATTCACACAAGCAAGATTGTTAGATATCCGAATTTATCCGACTGCCCCTCGTATGTTTACGTTAAAAAAACACTTCATTCAATTCAGTATTAGCTAATCAAACAATATTTCATGTTTGTTATCTACTATGGTTTAAAACATATTTATGTAAGTATATTTTCTTTTGTTCTATTTATCTTATACCTACTCAATGTATCAAAATTAATAGTTACAGTATTATTAGGTCTTCTCTTAAAAAGAGTTAAATCAAATCACCCTCGACATTTATATAAAATAAAACTTGTAACATTACACTTGGCTCATGAACTATTCTTCCCACAAAAGCTGTAACTCACATTTGACTGCGGTTAAATATATGAGAATTTAAGCAGTGTGCCGTTACCATGGCGAAAACGGCAAAGTGAAATGAGAAATTTTTGGAATAGCGGCAACGATACTAATAACTTGATATTGGAACGCTAGGAATTTCGCAAATCCAAGCTAAAATTGTTCATAAAAAACCACATAGAGGAGAGAAAATTTGCACATAATTATTTGGAACACAGGTATACTTTTCCATAATAGGTTTAGTAGAAAATTAATATATAATATTAAGTAATTAAGTATAAGGATTAATAACACTAATTATTAAATTATAATTATAGGTAAAATAAAAATTTGATCACATTAACGAGAAAAATACAAAAAAATTATATTTGACACTAAATTTTCAGCAATAAAAAGTTAAGTTTTTTCATAGAGCCAATTCGCTTTTAAGTAGCTACGGGTTTGACATAGTTTTTATAGATATGTTCCTAATGTGTTCCTTTTTTATTCTACAATTGAAACTAAATTCCAAAATGTAAATTTGTTTTAACAATTCTTTATTTATAGTTTGTTTCTGAACTTTGACGGTATGATCTCCCTTTTCTGTTTGCTTTAGCTGAATCTTTCTATTATGATCAACTTAAGACGTAGTCTTTAGCCGATTCTGAATGATAAATTGATCTCGATGACAACCATCGGTTTGCTTGAAGGTTCGACATTTCAGGCAATCCTTGAACTTGAATATAATCAATGCCAAATAGTTTAATATATAGATAATAAAATATCTACAGTGTTCTAGATCAAATAAGTTCTGAGAGACCTTCAATTTACGTATTATAAATTTTAACGTAAAATCTATTTTTAATAATTTAATAATTGGGAGTGGCTGACTGAGTATTACAGTCATTTATCAATAAGTTATTCCTCCTATTTCTTTCGACAAAAACCAATCTATTTCACAACCTTTCACTTATTGTTGGTTGAAATATCGTCAATACCTAACACTAGCACAAGATCTTTAGTTTATTTCTCTATTAGAATCACCACATACCTTTCTTAGGTTTTTTGATTTTTTTATTATTGACGTGAACTCTTCTCTGTATTTCAGAAATTTCCGTGTGAACAAGAGATTTGTGTTTCTTATAGATCTACCAGTTTTTTCCTCTTTATTTTTTCACGCTCTAAATCAACAATTTAAGTTATTTGACGTATGAATAATGACCTGAACATTTTTCCGAAAGTCAATTGCTTCGAATATTTGGTATTTAAAGCTATATCGCCGACTCCCTTGTTAAGATTCAAAATAGTGCTTTGTCGTCATATTATTTATTACCTCGAATATTTGCACAAATATATACTTCTAATATAATGTTGCCTCAATTAATAGATTTTTTTGTTAAATTATTTTACATCTACCACTTCTCGAGAGCGAAGACATTAGTCAGCAAAAAACCTCAATATTAACTTTTACTACCAGACAGATTCCTAATTAAAATTATATAACCGTATGCTTAATAGAGTCGAAGAATGTAACGTAATCAATATGATTTTTATTACTATAACTTTAATGCATTTTTAATTAAATTAACACCGTCTAGATATCACAAGCGGTTGGCGTTATAAAATGTATTTTATGGTTGCTCATTTACTTGCGGGGAATGTCCTTATTACATTAATCACATGTTTTAATCATTGCCATCGCATTTAGGTTTTTCAAAATCAATATTGGGACGTTTCACAACTATAGAGGATTCACCAAGTCGATTCGGGATATCTATATAAGAAAGGTTTAAAGGTTTTTTCAGAAAGTGAAAGATCAATATTATGATGTCAAATAATTTAAATATGAACCTTCAGTCATCTATTTTAAACTTTTATCAAAATATCCGAGAGAAGGTGCCTTTGGATACTTAAAATAACTTTGGCTACATGTAGTGCCAGTACACTGTTTGGTTTAGGTGGCAAGTGTAAGTAATATAACTTAACATAAGCAGAAGAGGCATAGGAGGAGATTTTACAAACATTCTATTGATTGTATTTATAAGATTTTATTTACATACTTAGCTTGTTTTACATCTTTTTTATCTCAATTTTGTAAAGTACTTTCACTGGTGTTATTAACATAATTTTTCATCTAAATATATTAAGAATTTTATTTAAAGTTCCATCCAATGAAAATACCTATTTTTAGCTATTCTGTGAGACGTGATAGTTCAAAGTAATTTTCTTTATGCAGTGTTTCTAATTCAAAGGGTATAAAGACTATAGAATGTTCAGCATGTTTCTGTGTAGGTCCTAGTTACGAAGTCTGGAGTTTGCGAATAGTACAACATTGGCGTAACTATATGGGAATTAAGAGTTTTTTTCATCTCATTATATTTTATACATATAAAAAATAGTAGGGTTAATAATAGTGGTAAAGTTAGAGAAAAATCTCTTTGAAACAACTTCTTCTTTATAATATAATAAAGAGCTTATTATAACTACGACATCCACTTATTGTGGGATCCATATTTTTGTTATTACATTGATCATATCTATATTACACAATATTGTTACGATAGTATGTACAGCGATTTAATCATATATGACTCTGTACATAGAATTTATTTTTTATTTCACATTTCTCCAAATTCCATTCAGTTATGAATGCACCAAATTTAAAAACCTATATATTTCTGAACAGAGAATTAAAATCCCTTTTAAAAGAGTTATGAAAAGGTATGAAAAGGCCCCTTTTCTAATTAAGAATTTTCGGGGGAGGTGTCCTAATTCAGAGGGGGTAATATTTTTATTTCATAACATGTAAAATTAAGAATAAAAATCGACCTATTTCAGGTTTTTCCGCAAAAGTTCACAATAATGTTAAAAATGAATTTATTCCATACATATGGACCGCATTGTATAAACACCTTAAAGATTAATAATACAATCATGATATTTCATTAATTAGATTACAAATAAATCATGAAAATAAATTCTTTATCAAATCTTTGTATCAAGTTTCGTAGGAAAGGGAACAGAATCAGCTCAACCCAGAAACGGTCTCTTTAGGTAGAATAAGATCCTGATAAAGGGACATTAGACTGAGAGAATCACTGCTATCACTGAACAAAAATACTAAAAATAGTCACAGGTCAGGTGTGATTAAACATACATTTTAATACTACGAATATTAATTTTTAGTGCAACAGCAAAGTGCAAATTATATGATCATACAGACTAGATCACAATCCACGTTCTAAATCATATATGCGATCAAATATAAAAAATATAAATGAATGATACAATTAAAAGCATAAAAATACAATTCAAAATAGATGTAATAAATGTATTAAGAAAGAGACAATAATTCGGGTTTCTTCGAAATATCAGGGAGGTTGGTTTGTTTTAAGTAGATCTAATTAGCAGCTCAAGTACTATAGATCGAATAAATGCTGTTAGAAGTCACACCTCTTATCTGCAACAATAAGGGATCATAGCTAAGATTGATGAATACAAAAACAAAATGTACTATACTGGTGATCATTCTTCTAAAAAGCCCTAATTTATTGTAACTACACGAACTATTTTAATTATCCTCTATGCCAAACTAACTACTAAAACTGTTTTTTTAAATATTAATATTTTTTACTGTTTCAGTTTTATTCGTATTATAATTCTACATTTAATTTTCTGGTGTAATATTTAGCTTCGTTATTAAAATCATGAAAATTCTTTAATTTTTACAAAATAATTTACCTAGTAACATTTTATTACACGAAACTTTTTTTACTAGTTAATTCGTGTCTATCACTAAAATTATTTTTCTTCAAGCGTATAACAGTAATAATACATATATTTTATGATGTAACACGTTTTGTAGAAATAGCCTATTATTTTACTAGTACAAATATTTTTCATTTTTTACTAGTACAAAAACGTAAGTAAATAAGTTCAATGTAACCCTCAGCATCGGATTAAAGAATAGAGATCCATATAGCCTTAATTAATTAGAACCGTCATTTTGTTACCTAGTGTTGAGTATTTTTCCACAAAATTTCTCATTTAAAAATAATATAATTTTACTAATTATGATTTTAAAGAATTTTGAAGAATTTTGAAAATTTTGTAATTTTATTTTCAATAACAAAAAATTGTGTTCTTTGTTAATATAAATAAAATTGTTAGTATTTATTATATATATATATATATATATATATATTTTAGTAGGTAGGAAATATTTCTGAAATAGTTGAAATATTTTTTTTTAACATACCTATATTTTTTTAATTTAATTCTTAGATTAAAAGTCTCATTATATGTTTCGCCTAGTTTTATTCTGGCCTCAACAAATAATGTTAACCTTCTACTGTTAGTAACATAATATTCTATTGAATTAATTTGATTTGATCACTTTTTCTTTTTAGGAAGAAATGGTTATTTGTAGAAAAAAGAAATACATTATTTTTGATTAAACGTATCGTACTATTATTATTTGACGAACTCAAAAAGTGAGATATATGTAACATACACTAAAATATTCAATTCGAATTACCGTTAGCGTGACTTAATTAGTTTTTTTTTGTTAATAGGAATTAATTTGACCAATTATTTAATTTAGCTGACCAATTATCAGCATTTGTTTTCCTATCGAGCCTAGCTTTTATGTTCTTATTTTATTTACGATGAGGTGCTCACATGGTCGAATAGCTTTAAAAAATGTTAACCGTTAATAAAAAAAAATGTATCGCTAACCAATTAATTCAACCAATTAACTCTTTATGATCATTAGCTGACCTTTTAAGTGATATAATGGGTCACTCGAAATTTGACATATGGCGTGTTAAGACCGCGGAGCTTTCAATTTCATCATTAAATAACTCCTTATTAAAAACACAAAAATCATAGAAATAAAATTTTATAATGTGTTTAAATATGTATTTCTAAGTGCTGTTTAGTATAAATAATAAAATTTCATTTAAGTTTTCAATTCGGGGATCATATCACAAAATATCCATATAGCCTTGCAGTGAAAACATGTACAGAGTGTCGCTGGTTCGAATCTGAAAAAATAAAAAAAGTAAGTATTATGTTATTAAGTAAATAACAATGAATTGATAGTCAAATAAAATTTCATATAATTATTGATATTTAAAAAAATAGTAACTAACAATCAAGTTTTTAATTAAAATACCGACTATTAACAACTTAGACATTAAACATTTATTGGCGTGTTTTATTTACAATACAAATATTGCAGTGCCGCCTATATATGCAGGTTTAAATAGAATATGTGCTGACTTGCAATAAACTTGCAGATTCGTTACAAATAAATTTTATATACGTAGTATACTGGTAAGTAGTGCGTAAGAGGTGCGGACGACTCTTGAAAACCGAATAAGTGCATATATTGCTTTATGTTTTGTTCCTGATACTTTGATTTCAATTTCAATATTAAACCTATACCTATTATTGGTAACAATAATCAGAAATTAAGAAAGGTCAGGTTTTAATGACCTACGAAAAAATGATGGAGGAGGCGAATAATAAAATTCGAAAAATATTTTTAATTCTAAGGAGGCCAAATAGCCAATACTTGGAATAGCACCATTAAAAAGTATCTTGATTTTACAGCCTACTGCGTGAAATTTAATTAGATAAGATATCAATGCATGAAATATATATATATATATACATATATATATATATATATATATATATAATAAGATACATATATAATTGTGATCTAATTGGGGATGTCCAGAAGATAAATAAAACTCTTTTATTAACTGTCGAGCTTTCGAGAATGTTTCCCTTTATCAAGACAAACTAAAAATTATAGCAAAAATTACTATTAAGTTATAAACATAAGTTATAGAAAGGACCTACTTATCGTGAGGTTGTAGTTCTGAAACTAAGTGAAACACATAACTCTGATCTGCGTTGAAACATTTTTCAAAATGACGGAAATTGTACTACATTTTTTTTAATTTTTTTTTTGAGTGTATAAAGAACCAGAAAACATATCACTACATTTAATTAAAATTAATATCAAACACTTTTTGTTTGACTTAATATTTCATATTCGAAATTACATTCTGAAGTTAAAAATATGATTGATTTAGTAGAGATAAAAATTGAAATTAACTACCCAACAGGTAAACAATTCTTTTTAAAGTTTTTTTATATGTTATAGGTATTTAGAAAAACTCGCTTAGGTCGAAGCAGATTCATATTCAAGCCAGCATTAGTAAAGTTTAAATTTTGCCATATGTATTGTGCTCATATAACTCCTTTATTTGTGGTCTTGGTTTTGGCAGATATTCTTATTATTATTGACCCAGTAATGTTTCTAGGCGATGTTATTGTTAACGAATTATTGTTTAATAATATTGTATTTCAATATGAGTTTAATCTATAAGTGCAGATATTATTTAAATTATTAACTAGCCGCCAAGTAAATTCTTGATAATCTAATAACTATTCTAGTATATTAATATTTTTTTTGAGAAGTGTCATTATGTCTTTATTCAAATGTCGAATATGTTTTGATAAGACAACAGCTCAACCTCTTAATTAAAAAAATTATATATGGTTATGAGTGCGCCACTGTTTGTTTACCAAGCTATTTACAGTTTAGTTACTTTCAAATATTAACTTCTACATTAATTTAGATAGTTTTGGTTACTACAGAGACAAAAGATCTTAGGTTTTAAGATATCATTTCGGTTTTTAAATCTCATTCACGTTTTAAATTTTAGTATTATAACAATGAACACCAAAAAGAGCCTATAATTTCTAACTGACACATTTTTGAGTTGTGGTAACATTTAACCTACATAAAAACACCTTTTCAATGTCATATGAATCATTACTATTGGAGGTGGTACCAATAAATATGTATTTGCCTATACCCCTTTAAAAATATTTTTGTTCTTAAACGAAAAGCAACACAGAATACTTTTTTACTCATTTCCTTCTTTATTTATCTATCTGGTAAGTGGTATTAACCACGTTAGCAAATAACTTTTCCATCTTTTTAGGTTAGTTTTTTTTGAGTATTTTTCCTATTTTTATTTATGTGGTCCCTCCTTAGTATCTGTTTTTGCCTTTTCGATCTACTCCCGCTTTTTAAATTCGCTTCACTTTTCTATTTTTTATTTTGTATTTTCAGTCCTGCTTATATCTTCAAATTACTTTAATTGTCTGCTTTACTCTGTATCTCCAACTGATTCAACTTTGCACACTCCCACTGTTTTATTTCTTATCTGATCTGCCGATCGCAATTTTTAATTTTACTTTAATAATATACATATTGCCAATTACTCATTCCTAAACATCGATGACTATTTTTCTTTGTGTCTGTCAGACCTCAACACATTTTTCTGAAAATGAAAAACAAAAATAATAGGGAAGGAAACTGAAGGGAGAAATAGTCTGCTACGAGTAACAATGTGAATGTAAGACCATCAGAGACAACTGCAAAACTTATATAGGAAAGTAAGGGGTTACAATCGATAGATATCGGAATTCGTGGTAGTGATATGTTAAGATCAAGATTATACATTATTTTTATTTTCTGCTATGTTTTGTTTTGTCTACATTAATAATAATATTTTTATGTACTATAGTATTACATAGAAATATTAAAGAACCGCTACTGTATTCTAATTTTCATCCTTTTCTTGAAAAGCATAGGAAGGAATAGGAATTTAAAGTCATTATTTTGCTACAGGGGCAAAAGCCAAATAACTAAATTCCTTTGTATTTATTCAAAATGCAATTAATATGGGGCGCAACCATGTCGTGGTTCATTTTAAAGCCCGTACGGTCCTCTTGTCTTTTAATTGGAAGGATTTTACGGACTCCTTTGGAGTAAAGAGGGTCGAGACCTTCACAAAATACAGTTTTGCGGTATTACTTTGGTTCAGACATTTAAAGAAAAAATTTTAGGTTGACCTAGGTTAAAACCGAGTTTAGTCTGGAGTTTCTAATAGTCGGTAACGTATAAATTTTCTTTTATGACTGGATTGATGTTACACATAAATATAAATATTTATATCAATGTTAGGCAATATTTCTGGGTCTACTTAGATTTGATTGTAGCTAAAGTAATAGTATGTAGAGTGTATCAGTTCTTAACTGATAAAAAAAATACAATAGATATGAGGTTCTTACAACAAATACAAGACTAAACTAAAAAAAAAATGAAAATAAAGAATAATAAAAAACAATAAACGGAAGTATTGCAATATTAAATATAAAAAAATTAATAAAGAAATAAACTATAAGAATGGGATGAATTCAAGAAGTAAAATAATAATATTTCTAATTGGTATCAAATTATTATGAAATTAAATTAATAATTGTGAATATATTCATTATTATTATATGAGCTGACCATTTTAATAACTATTGCATTATAATATTAGTCACTGGCTATCAATATAAATTGAATATATATATTCTAATACATGTTATAATACTTGAATCAATATATAACTATTCTTACAGATTTTTGGTAATTTGTGGCTAATAGCCATTTACACCGACTTTTTTAAACTGACCTAAAATTAAGGAAGGCTTAAGTTGCTAGATTTCTCTGCATTATTATTAAATTAATTAGGTTCTGCAAAATTACACATTTCTGAACATGATTACTAATAACTATGAGTACTGTAACCTAATTAATTTTTTTTCTTGGATACTGTTTATCTTAATCATACTTCAGAATTTTGTATTCACGAATGTATGATAAATGTGCTGGCCTAAATAAGCATCAAGAATTTTAATCATAAATTAAGCAAGCAACTTTATGTCGTTATAGTTTTCGGACCTCTACTTTTTAGAGAGAGGTATCGTTATAGTACTCCCCCGTCCTTTGATACTTTATTTTTTCTTTTTAAACTGTGTAGCTTTCGTTAAAATATATATGCATACTATTCCATTGGATCCTACATTTTTCTGTTTTTATTTTTTCCATTTTTATTTTTACAATTTTATCTCTATTCTCACATTTCTTCTTTGTGTGTTTTCTCTTAGATATATGCCACAATTATTTATTTAGGTAGATACATAGTATTTAATTATAAATTTTTAAGCGCTGGCGCTACTTACTTGCAGGTCAAAAATTCAAGCTTCGACTTTTAGGTAACTCAAGTATTTAAATACAGTAAATGAAAAAGAAATTAAAAAAATATCAATTTCTGTAACGTGAACTCTCTGGAAATCCAAAAAAGACAGAAAACAGATACATCACCTGATCATTTTGAGCTTGTCTATACTTCTCCCCTTTGACCGTCACCTATATGTGAAATCTTATATAAATAGTAAATAAAAGTCGACACGAAAAGACAAGACCATGGTGTTCTCCAATTTCCCCCCGATAAAATGTTTGCATTGGAAGTTCCCAAATATTTGTCCTGCGAGGAATTTTTATTAGAAATGTATCCTCACGCTTGCTGCCACACTGCTACACAGTCGTTGCGCGATCCTTGTGTGCCTGTTTCCATAACTCGGAATGAATGTTTGCAGGATAACGATTTCCATGTGAATAAATATAAGCCAGAATCTGTGTCGGTGTTTGAATACAACGCAGAAAATGAAAGTTTGGAAAGATTGACGACAAATGTCGGCGTATAAATATATTTCTTGACTGTTTCAATAGGTCTGGGTGAAAATGTAAAAAAATCAATTTTCTCATGTACACAAAGCATAGAGTCCTGTTATGGCAATGAAAAATAAATTGTGTCTGAGGATATAAGATTGTTGGCATTTATCTATCACAGATATTTTTTAATTCAGAAATTTATAATAATTCACAGTATTTTTCGATTTTCAATACCTTTCAGTAATTAGTAAGTAAGTAGGCCCTGAAAAATTAATAAAATCCGATTCAGATTATAAAACATTTATTAAGAGTAAGCTAAAAAACATAAAAGACTAAAAAACCACAAAAACCAAAATTAAAAGTTGAAATAAAAGTAAATAAAAAATAACAATTATTTCAATAAATGTTCAAAATATCTACTAGCCGATTCTAAGCAAATTTGGATTCTTCGATGAAAAAAAATTTAACCCTTTTCAAAATTTCTAGATTAATTCCTGCAAAAGAGTTTCTTATTCTGTTTTTCATATTTTCTGCCGTGGTTGGTTGTTCTGCTTAAACTTTCTCCTTGACGTACCCTCACAAAAAGAAATCCATTGCAGTAATATCTGGAGATCTCGCTGGCCATAGTAATGGTCCATCCCTTGCTATCGACCTTCCACCAAATGTATTATTCTTCAAGGAGTCCAAATAAATCATTATAAAGAAAATTTACGTACATGTTTGAATTTAAAAAGGGACCAACAACAGAAGTGCTTATTATGCAAGCCCAAACATTAACCGATTTTCATCCGAGTGATAATAACAATTGTGATGATTAACAAAACTATTGCGATGAAAGGTACAATCATCTGTAAAAAAGATTCTGTCCAAAAAAATGTTCATTTTCGTTAAGGTTTTATTCTACCCAATTGCAAAAATGTATTCGATGATGACAATCTGTTTCCTTGAGCTCCTGGTGAAGTTGAACATGATAGTGATTAAATTTGTTTTTCTTAATTATTCTTTTAGTGGATCTTCTACTGATTTCAAAATCTCTTTCAAGTTGGCGTGTACTCGTATGAGGTTTTTCACTACTATTATAATATTAAGTTCTTCGTTTTTCACAAGTTCAATTCGTTCGTGTTTTTCGCTGTATGCAACGCTTTCTGATTCAATAAATATTTCCAAAAGATTTTTAAATGATTCTTCCCTTGGATGACACTCCCCTTCAGGATATCTTGCTTTATAAACTCGACTTGGCAACAACGGATTTCAAGAGCATTTTCCAAGAATAAAAACCATCTCAACCAATTCGATTTGAGAAAAATTTGCCGCTTTCATCAATAAAAGTTAACAACGCCTCAACAAAAGGTATAAATAGAAATAGCAACAGTAACTAATTTCTAATGTCAAAGTAAAATTAAAGTGGAAATGTTCATTTTCATGGCCTGCTAATTATTGAGAGGCTTTGAAAATCGAAAAACACTGTGACTTATTAGAAATTTTTGAATTAAATAATATATATAAAAGATAAAGGCCGACCTTTAATCGAAATTTTGAAAATTGACGTAGCGATTTCTTTTAACACAAAAAGAGTTTGACTTTGACAGTCCTGCATAAGAGCAGAGTAAAGACATTCTAAATTTTAGGATAACTGCGATATTCAATTTTTAACAGATATCTACTTTTTGTAAAAATGTCAAAATTGCGGCTAAACGACTCATTTTAGATACTATGTCTGATACATAAAGTCACAATCTTCAGGCCTTTTTTGATTATCTGCAATTTGGCTAAATTGTATGAAATTTTTAGTTAACAATTTAGATTAATGATACCCAAGATGTAACATGGTGAACTGCGCAGCCTTCTCTGTTTCTCATCTATATGGTTCCACCAAGTAAAGTGACTAAACTCATTTTCGCTAATACTACTAAACGGTCGTCACCCCTTTATTTGCTAAACATCGACTGAACAGAATGCCAATGCGTGGCCGCGATCTCCAACGGTGGTGCCAATTTCTTTGATCTTTGGCGAAAAAACCGACTCGGATATGGTCTAACGTTGGTCCCAGCCCAATTTTACCAGTACACACATTGGGCGAACATGTTGGAGCGAAGGTTGGGCCCAATGTGTATACCCGGGATTACTCGTCCCGTCTGACAATATTTGGCAGCTTTCGCGCATTGCTTTTTTTCCTGTATGTTCTACCTCTGCTTTTTTTTAATCAGACCTCTGTTTTTTTTTGATCAGAGGTAAGGAAAGCATTCCACAAACCTTTTCATGAAATGTCACTTACTGACTAAGCTTCAAAATTTTGTTTTATCATTCAATCAATGTTTAATATTATGTTAATCTTAAGTTAATGCATTTCAGAATACCAGAGACAAAATCAAATCAGCCATATTATCGCGTTGAACCTTACAGACCAATGGCTGTTTTATTTTGTGTGTTTTATAATTCATTATATGTTTTATTCAGTCTATATTAAAATTCATAATTAATAGTTCATTTTATGAAAAATAGAAAAAATTGCACTAGAAAATCATGGAACTTTTTACAAATTTAAACTATGAATAGAAATTCTATATTATGGTCTACGGAATATTTTGTTATAATTACATATTATGGAAATATGTTTTGTAGATAAATTCAAGACTTTTAAAAAATTTAAAGAATTTTTCATTAAATATAAATTTTGGGAAACTAAAATAAAAAAATAGGTCGCTACGACAATGCATACTGAAATTTGGCTTGTTTGAATTAAATTGGTAATAGTATTCATAACATATAAACTAATCTCAACGTTTTGTCTTCAGTAAGTGAAAGAGAAAGAGTGGAACTGACAAATATTCCCAAGAAATTAAGTTTTTAGGCAATATACTTACATTTAACCTCATATTTTATAAGTAAACAGCCATTTCTCCTAAGTATTGAAGCAAGTAAAGGCTTCAAACTGATTACATGAACAGAACATGCGCTATTGGAGCTATAATAACCCCAGGCATCTTCATCAGTGTCCCTTAAATTCACAGCGTGTCACTTAATGGTGTGCACTATCGCGAGTTGACATAATTGGCCCATGGTTTTTTGAAGAAAACGAACGGTCAGTTTCGGTGACTTCTGACCATTATTTCCATGTGATTTATGCACATGTGACAATAACTGTTTTGTGAGAACACTTTCTCGGTCGATTCATCTTCTGCGATCTGCACTGACCAGCATGGTCTCCTGATTTAGCCTCCTGTGACTATTTTTTACGTGGCTATCTAAAATCAATTATTTGTAACGATCCTCCTGGGACACTGGCTCGCCTGAAAAACAACATTCGTCAACCTGTCCCAAACATACCCGTCGATATGCTGGAAAGAGTTGAACGAAACTTTCGAGTTCGATTAAGGCAGTGTATTGATAATAATAAATACCACCTGATATCATCTTTAAAACTATATGAACATAAAATTTAAATGTTGTACTTGATGCTGTTCAAAGAAATAAATGTATACCTGTATTACTTTTTTATTGAATTTTTAAATAACTAAGTTGCACTGCCCCACCCTGTATAATAGATTTTAAACCATTAATTTATAATTAAGTAACATAACGTATGTATCAATATAAAAGTTGAATATTGAATCTATATACTTTCGTGAATTTACTGTGAGAAATATTCATTGTTTGTTTCTTTATAATTCATTAATATTTGGCGGTAATTTTTTTTTTATTTTGTTTAATACATTTTATTTTTTTAAATTGAATTTCATCAATACATTAAACCCAAATTTTATGAGATTGGTTCTATGTATAGTATTATGATACTGGTAAAAAACAATTAAAAAAGTATTACACTTAAAAAAGAAAAAAGTATAAAAACAAGTTTATAAATTTAATGTAATACTAAAATTATATCTGGATATACATTTACATTTATATATCAGGAAATATTCCTAATATAATAATATATTTTTATTATATTTATCGTAGAGTAGTCTGTTCTAATGTTACTTATATTTTTTTAGACATCCCAAATAATTTCTTCTCTGATAATTGTCTTACGCTAGTTTGAAATAATTCTTACTAACAATTTTTTACTTACTTGTTATATTTTTTATTGCGGTATAATATTATAACATTGCTGAATGTTCTAAATAGTTTCGCAAAAAAAATCAGTTGACGAAACAATTCATCCGAATAAATTACTTTCTGTATCTAGAATTCCATTGTTTTTCAATTGTATACCCGAAATATTAAAATTTAAAAAGCGCATCAGGTAAAAGATTCCTGGCGAACATGAATACCTGGATGTTCCTAGTTTCCGAATAAATACAAAAAGAGTTTAACTGGATGAACTATTTAAATCTCCAAAGCACTGCAACACAAAATTCGGCTGCTCTTTGTATATGAGAGTTCTGTTTCTGTTATTTTTTAGTTCACGAAATTTGTTTTGTGTATTTCCTAGGCTTGGTATACAAGCGTGAAACAAGATCCTGTCTTGTCAGGAAGTAGATAAAATATTACTTGTTTTAAATAAAAGCTATGTTGGTAAGAAATACCGAGTAAGTAAAAAATTAATTGTTACTGCTCCTGTATACCTTTAAAATTCATCTCAAAAAATTAAAAATTTTACAGAACTCTACCGGTGTTCTTTTGAACAGATATTGCGTTGTATGTATATATTTAAAACGATTTACGAGACCTACAGACTGATCAACTAACCATTTACTTAAGTTTAATTTTAAAAGGTTTTTATTATGTTATATTTTACATTTTAAGGTAAGCGCGAAAAGGGGTAGTAGGTTGGACAGTCCCCAACCTAAAAAGCACGGAAGCTTGTATCCTCTTCTCCCCGTCTACCTTTCCAAATTCTTCTCCCCTGCCCTTACTCCTTGCCAACTTGGCATCATTAAGAGGGTATCTTAGACAATCGCGGCAATGACCTTTTTTAGCTGTTGGTTCCCTGAAAATATTCACCATCTAAACCCTGAAAAATCGAATTGACAAAAAACAGGAATGCCTAACCATTTAGGTGTTATATCGATTTGTAATTGTGTCTATTATTTTGGTGGTTTTAAAATTCGGTTCTACAATAAAATGATTCTCTCTTAATCTGATTAGCGGCTTCTTATAAGTATATTCAACTTTCATTATTTCAAATTATTTTCGTATTAATATACGTGCAATATGGTGCGATATGTTTAAATAAAACAAAACTACTTAATATTTATACATACAGCGCCTAGAAAATGTTTTCTGAATTCAGTTTTTACCTCGCTTCAAAGTCAGTTTTTACGTCAGTCAGGATTTTAACAGGAAAATATCTTTTATGTCTGCTACTGACCACGTTTAATAGTATTTTTGCCGTAGCTTGCATTTTTATGCATTTTGCAACATGCATCACTGCAGGCGTTGTAAGAAAAGACAACTGAATTTTACATGTTATTTTTCACGTATATTACCACCTTCAGACACATAAGGATGATGCTAGGCTTGCACTAACCAAGTTATATTGTTTAGAATACAAAAATAAAACTTCTTTTGTACTGCATTTTTCACTTATTTCCCTACGGCTCAGTGGCAGACGAAATTCTCTCGGATGGAATGGAATTGACAGATGGACGTGATGCTTTTTCCATTTTCACAGGCAAGAATAAACAAAAATTACTTTATTTTATTTTCATAGGATAAAGCAACAATTTCGTGTATTTTATCTTCAATTGACTGAGTGTTGAATTTCTACATTTGACCAGTCTACAGGTAAAATATAACGCAGGTCATCGCAGGTGTTTTAAAATGAGAAAATCCTTAACGCGTTCTTGGCAGCGGAAGGGGCTGAAAATGGACCCCAAAACCTGGATAAACAGGTTTCCCGCTAATATCTGGCTAAATATGCCAATTAGAAAATTTTTGTTTAGACAAAAAATGAAGATCAGCTCATTATCTACAAAAACGGCCCTTATCATTTTCCTCGAAAATTCAATAGTTTTCGAGATAATGGCACTCAAAACTACCCTCATTTCAGCTGCTGCTTTACCTGCAGGAATTTCGCTTTCCATGAATTAACGTGTAAGCGGGCGGACGAATTGTTCCATATCTCGGGAAAAAATTAATATTTTTCGATGATTCGGAATGGGAAAACCCGTAGCTACAATTCCATGTGACTTGAAGTCAGTTCGTATTTGCCAAAAATATTTAAAAAAGCGGCCAAATTTTTTTTCAACAATATATAGAGACTGCTTCATTAATTTATTCATATTTTCTTTAAAAATAGTCATTTATTCTAATTTTGCCTTGATAATGGGACCTTGGGGGGTCTTGAATGATCTCAGAAAATTTTTTGTAATACTTTTCTTGCGTTCTAATACACAATTGATTTGTTTATTTACATGTTTTAGCCGATTTCGGAGTTCCAGAGAATCTTCGGAACAAGCGCGAATTATAATCTTATGATCCGTTATATTGATTTCCAATGCACATCGTTTTAAAGCTTAGATGGTCTACTTTTCGAATATATTTTTTTATTTTTAATAGAGTCTAATAATTTTCAAGAAATGAGGAAAATTGATCACACGAGTCAAAACCGGCCTTTTTTTGTTTAACCATTTCTTGTTCCCCGCTCTTTATTTCTTGAGGATTAATAATTAGATCAAAGTAAAGCTTATATTCTGACCTTTCCATTGATATAAGTCAATCCCCATATCCGTTTTGTGTTCTAAAAGGGTTGTTACAATTATATACTTCATTTTTACGCTCTCCCTCTGAGATCCATGATATTGTTATAACCTAACCTCGTGTACCCACGCGGCGATAGTTGTCTGCATGTGTTTGTATACGAGTACAATCTCTGTTTTGGAGTCGTCGGCTTGACCGGATTATTGATGTACTGATGATATTTTTTCAGTATTTATTTTGAATTATTTATTTAAAATAAAATAAATATTTTTCATTAAATTAATTCAGTTATAAAAAAAAGAAAAAGTGTTTAAAGTGAGAAATTTCCACGTTATTCTTGTCTACAAGAAAGAATATTCAAGGATTTTTTTGTTGGAAGCAGAAAATAAGGTTTGTTTTATTTTGCCTCAACTTTAAAAACTTGGTGTAATTGTTCTAACGGTTGGATCATCTATTTTTTGGTAGCTCTTGGTGTTGTTGAAATGGAACCGAATTCCGTCTTTGTAAGGAGGGTGTTGTGGATGACGGTGTAAATGTTACTCGTGGTTTAGAAAATTTGATTCGAGTGAGCAAGGAGAGATGCGATAATTTACACCTATTTCTCCAGAAACAATCCTCTGTACGAATGCACAACAAGTGTAGGGACCGCTATATTATTAAATCTCGAGGCAAGTTCGCGTACAACGAGTTTGACAAGCACTCTTCAAGACGGTTGGACCATTTAACGAGCCCGAAGAGACAACAGAAGCAAAAATGCGAAAATTGTTTAGAATGGTTGTATGGTGAATATTCACCACGCTCTAAAAGTTGTCATTTGCTTTTAGCCAAAACAACGGGATTCAAGACCTTGGCACAAGGAAAAATAAATTTTTGCAATTTTCTGGTAAATTTGCAACTCAAATTGCACAGAACATTCGCTAATACAATTGAGAGAGCCCAAGCGCTACTTTGCAGAAAAAAATCAGGTGAAATCCGCCAGTAATTGTCGAATAATTGAATATTTCCGAGATTTTCATTTACGGACTCCGTATTTTAGCGAGAAGAGCAAAGGTGCTGGCGCCATCTGCAATTGGTCTCTAAAGTCCAAAAGATGAAGATCAATGCATTTCCAACCCCATCGAGCGGAATTTCGGCAAGAAACTACCATATCTATTCAATATGAAAATTATGGATTTTTCGAAGTCTGATTGTGCAAAAAATATTGGCATTGCGAAAAAATTTTTAGGGATCATTTTTGTAGAGAATGAGCTGATCTTCATGTTTTGTCTGAACAAAAATTCTCTAATTGGCATATTTAGCCAGATATTAGCGGGAAACCTGTTTTTCAAGCTTTAAAGGTCCATTTTCAGCCCCTTCCGCTACCAAGAACGCGTTAAGGATTTTCTCATTTTAAAACACCTGCGATGACCTACAAATTGCGCTATGTGGGAACTCATCCGCGATTTTTTTACAGCTTTCGATCTTTCCAGTCCTTCATTTACTGGACTAAAAGGAATTTGGGGAGAAATTATCCACCGACTATTCTCTTGTCCTATTCTCGTTCAGATTTGGATAATTGGACTGGTTGAACAGATTCTTTAGTCGTCATTTACTGTCTTCCTTAGATCTGTATGCCCTGCCTTCCGTGTCTTCTGATATTCGATTGGTAACTCATCTCAGTTATGTACTTATCTATTTTCATTTTTGTAATTTGTAGATCTTTGTGTAATGTAAAATTGGACACTTTCCATGGAGCATGTGTTAAGAATCCTAATATTTTTTATTGCAGCCTGAATTTTTATACGATGTTTATTCCGTATCCTGTGTATTCGTGAAAGTTGCCAATTTTCTAAAAAATAAATCTATTTTTTTTTTATATTCTCAATCGTTAATTTAATATATTATAGAACAAACCTAAGGGCCGCGTTTCAACATGAGTGCAAAAATAAATAGGCCAAAAGGCTGCCGTCCATGTAATTATGTGATCGTTTTTGAAAATCGACATGTATTTTTAAGTTGAACGGATATACTGTAAATTGAAAGTGAACAAGAAAAGAAAAATAGCATAAATAAAGTTAGTTTTGTTAAGATTTGAAATGATATTATTTTCTTATTTCCTACTTACAGGTATACAGGTATAAACATATTTTTCGTTTTTATAATCGTATTTAAAAGCATGAACAAAAAAAAACATTTTTAAAATAAAACCATTAAACCCGAATTGTTGAATTTTTTTTATTAGCGGTTCTAATGCTATGAATTCTGTATTTTGTGGTGCTTTTACATCGACATGAATCCATTTTATACAAGGTTGAAATTGAACACCAGAAGCAAAAATGGCTCAAATTTCTTTTTATCGGAAGCCACATTCATGAATATACACTTCCTGATTAATAACTTATTTAGACTGAATTGTAACTTTGAATCAGTAAATACATAATTTTATATAAATATTTCCATTCTAGCCCAATAAAAATAAATAACATAATAAATACAGTAGACTATTAATTTAATTGTCAGATTAGAAATGACAAATAATGTTTTGGATTCTATGAAATATTTGATGTGAAGAGTTGCATTAACGATTTGAAAATAAAATAAGTTTTAATGAAATATTAATATTATTACATTATGTTTATTAAATGTGTAGTTTTGTAAATACTCAACACTAAAATATAAAAATGAGAGTTCTAATAAATCAAGTTTACATACATCTCTTTTATTTAATCCATTTCTATGGTTACTTTTTTGTACTAGGAATAAAATGAATACTTTTTTGTACTAATTCAATAATAGACTATTTCTACAAAACGTGTTATATGATATAATGTACCTTATTATACGCTTAAAGAAAAAGTTATTTTTGCCATTAATTTTACTTATTTAAATAATATATTATATGTCCGATTTATGAATGAAATATGGTAAGTCTAATGCGACAATATTAAGAATATTTATTAAAAATATGTTTTATAAATTAAAAAATTTAATATCAAATTACAGCACAAAAGTATACAAATGTTCATTATCATTAGGTGATTTATTTTTAGTTTACACTCAAGACACACTACTTTTTTAATCAGCAAGCTATCTGAATTATTATTTATCCATGGTTATCAGTAAAAATAAATTACAAGAAATTACAAAAAATACTTTCTTACATAGAAACTAGATACTTTTTATTAAAAAAAAGTCTGAGAATGAACTATAACAGTATGGTTATAATCAAATATGCGTTAACATATAATTTGACTTTTAATTTGGCTAATCCTGAAATTATTTAAAATTTACATTCTTAAGGATATTTAAGATAATATTTTCAATATTCTGATCAGAAACATAATAACTACATGTTATTACATATGAGAGACGCACAGATAACTCATTGGAATTTTAAATATGAAGAGATAAATTATACTTATTTGAATTTCCACCGTATTAGGCTTTTTAAATTATTTTTCTGACCAAGGGTTTTATTACCATACTGTGACATTTTCAGATACTGGTAAAATCGACAGATTTTAACAAGCATAAACAATTTCACATTACAAAGATTTCAACCAACCATCATAAACATTATGTAGAATAGTATTCTTCTTTCCTGAAATTTTTTTTGGTTATTATTATATAGGTATTTATTCTAAAAGGTAATCTAAAATAATTGGACTTCCCAGGTCTATTTATTCATTCAATACTATATAATATTTCATATTCTTGCAGAAAATCAAGTTCTTCTTTCTTGTCACTTACATGAAGTACCTCCAATGTTGTTTCAATTGTGTTGTTGGGTGTAGGTTTGTTTTTAGTATCAATGAGGTATGTTGCGTAATGCGAATCTGGTTGTTTTAATCTATAATCTCGTAAGTGTTCACAGTACCGTATGCTAAAATTTCTTAATGTCTGGCTACGATTGATAGCATTACAATCCGGACAATTTAGTTTGTATATTGCACATTTTATTTTTAAATGTATTAATTTTAGGTTTTACATTTAATAAAAATGAACCTATGTTTTTTCTTACTCTTAAAGTTATTTTAGAAGATGTTATACGAGATATAATTTTTGATAGTTTGTTTGAAATATCTTATTTACGATAAATTGGATAGTGAAGATTACAGTTTACTCTTTTGATATTTATATCTAAGAAATTTACAGAACTGTTATCTTCAATTTCAACAGTATATTTTATTTATGGATGACGTAAATTATTAATAAAATTAAAGAAAACATCTAATTGTCTATCGCTACCTGTAAAACCAGCCAAAACATCATCAATATATCTATATAAAAAAATACATTCTTAGTAATATTTGAATTAAAAATGTTTTCTTCTAAATTCTCCATAAAGATATTTGCCACAATATTCGACTACCCATAGGTAATGTTTCATTTTGAATATAAAATTTATCATCAAAAACAAAATAATTTTCATTAATACTTTAAGTACATAGATTTTTAATTTCATTAATTAAAATTTGGTTAATGTTTTTTCTTCCTAAGAATTTAGTTATTAATGTTATACAATCACATGAAGGAATTTTTGAAAACATATTGCTAACGTGAAATGAAATTTTGTATTTTCATTTAATTTATGTGTATTTAGTTTAGTAAAGTATGTTTTCTTTTTCCAACGTATATAATACAAAGTAAAATTTCTTAACTATTTGTATCTAATGATGATTTAGCTGAAACATTCAAATTCACCACCAAAATTCTTGATGACGGTTCGTATCGGGTAGACATACCGTTGAGATCGCCATGAGAACACGCAAAACCAGAAAATTCTTTTTACAAACACAACAACCTTTATTAATTCAACGAAAATGATTCGAAAAAAAAATCGTTATTATCCTGTTCTCTAAAGAGCATTTCATAACTTTGGTGCTCCTATTTTCCTAAGGACGCACCCACTACATGTGCTCTAACTTAATTAAATATAACGATTTCCTGTAGTAACTCGTAATTATTGGTTTACTTTGTTTGGTTAACTGTCTCTACGATTCTCTATTACTCGCTTTCGCAGTCCTTAAAGAATTAGTTTTCTATCTCTATCTCTATCTCTATCTCTATCTCTATCTCTATCTCTATCTCTATCTCTATCTCTATCTCTATCTCTATCTCTATCTCTATCTCTATCTCTATCTCTATCTCTATCTCTATCTCTATCTCTATCTCTATCTCTATCTCTATCTCTATCTCTATCTCTATCTCTATCTCTATCTCTATCTCTATCTCTATCTCTATCTCTATCTCTATCTCTATCTCTATCTCTATCTCTATCTCTATCTCTATCTCTATCTCTATCTCTATCTCTATCTCTATCTCTATCTCTATCTCTATCTCTATCTCTATCTCTATCTCTATCTCTATCTCTATCTCTATCTCTATCTCTATCTCTATCTCTATCTCTATCTCTATCTCTATCTCTATCTCTATCTCTATCTCTATCTCTATCTCTATCTCTATCTCTATCTCTATCTCTATCTCTATCTCTATCTCTATCTCTATCTCTATCTCTATCTCTATCTCTATCTCTATCTCTATCTCTATCTCTATCTCTATCTCTATCTCTATCTCTATCTCTATCTCTATCTCTATCTCTATCTCTATCTCTATCTCTATCTCTATCTCTATCTCTATCTCTATCTCTATCTCTATCTCTATCTCTATCTCTATCTCTATCTCTATCTCTATCTCTATCTCTATCTCTATCTCTATCTCTATCTCTATCTCTATCTCTATCTCTATCTCTATCTCTATCTCTATCTCTATCTCTATCTCTATCTCTATCTCTATCTCTATCTCTATCTCTATCTCTATCTCTATCTCTATCTCTATCTCTATCTCTATCTCTATCTCTATCTCTATCTCTATCTCTATCTCTATCTCTATCTCTATCTCTATCTCTATCTCTATCTCTATCTCTATCTCTATCTCTATCTCTATCTCTATCTCTATCTCTATCTCTATCTCTATCTCTATCTCTATCTCTATCTCTATCTCTATCTCTATCTCTATCTCTATCTCTATCTCTATCTCTATCTCTATCTCTATCTCTATCTCTATCTCTATCTCTATCTCTATCTCTATCTCTATCTCTATCTCTATCTCTATCTTTATCTCTATCTCTATCTCTATCTCTATCTCTATCTCTATCTCTATCTCTATCTCTATCTCTATCTCTATCTCTATCTCTATCTCTATCTCTATCTCTATCTCTATCTCTATCTCTATCTCTATCTCTATCTCTATCTCTATCTCTATCTGTTCTGACGAGAATAGTTTTATTCCATAGAAATTTAACAGTTGTCTTCTTAACGCTTTTTTATCAATATTAGAGAAATCAAGAATATAATCATAGTAATGAGTGAACAATAGAGTAAATCTGTGATCGTGGAGAAAATATAGTCTGTTCCTCGGTTAGAACAACAAAATTTGATACTCGTAATTCCTCAGGCTCGCTGGCGTTCGAATTTTTTCATTCTAACCTTGTTACAAATATACGATTCTAATACAATCTAAATAGTTATCTTCGAAAACGATTATTCGCTAATAAAATCTCCACATCTATACAAATTTCATTTAAATTTGCAGAGTATTTAGTGTATTTAAAAATAAGTTTCGATTTTGCTTCGGAAAGCCATGTAGTAATTTACCTTAAAATACAATATTAAAGTTAAATTGAGCATTTTATAATTAATTTTTATTGTCCATAGAATAAAAAAAACGTTGTTGTTGTTTATTTGTTTTAGAGAAATAAAACATTTTAAGAAATATTGACTTCAATCAGCACCCCAACTATAAAGCAATAGTTTGGCAAAAATATTTAACCAGATTTCCTATGGTTTTAAAGGGTAAGCGGAGTAGGAGGTTCAGTTTAACAGCTGTTAGAATGAGTATTTTACTCTCAAAATTCTGTACACAAAGGGTCACTGTTTATTGGCAAAAAACTTTGGTTTTTCTGAAAGAAAATATTTTAAAAAATATTTGGCTTTCTTAATAACTAATCCTTTAAGTAATGTGATTTTTAATTTTACGACAAATTTTCAATAAATACGTAATTGAAGAGTTTTATTTTAGAAAAATTTTACAAAAAACCAACAAGAGCACATTTTTCTATATTTTTTACGCAAAAATTTTGGAGTAAATTCTTGAAGCGTTAATTCACCCATGGTACCTCTTAGCAAACCGATGCGTTTTTTAAGTAAATCTCAATACTTTTGCAATACATTGTATATGCATATTGTTTTTCCATAGATATACCTTAGAAATAGCTTTTGAACTTTCTCCATTAAATTAATATGAATTAAATTAATTGGTGTCAGGTATACGTGTACGTATATAAATACAAACATTATAAATACATTAGTATTGTTAGATCAAACACTGGTTGTATTTGTTACTGAATATCCTAACAATGATCAGTATATATTTATTTTTTTATGTAACATACGAATAACTTTACCTGTAATTGCCGCTAGTCTGTTTTTAAAACTCAAATAAAATAATAATCAGAACTTTCATTATGACATAGGTACTATGAATCTTGTAATTTTCAATAGCAATAGAAATTTTGTGATATTTATTGCAAATATATAATTTTAATGTCATGTTTATTCAGTAACAGTAAATTTTATAAAGTAACTAAACACATTTTTCATGCAAATATCAAATAAAGGGTACTTGAAAACGTCGTGCAAGAGGGTAAAGGACAAATAACCGAATTCCTTATTATTTATTCAAAATACGCTTAAAATACTCTGTTTTGTGACATGGTTGTTAATTTTAAAAGCCTGGACCGACCTTTCGCCATAATTACGACAACTTTCATGAAATACTCAAGGAAAGTTTTGTTACATGGACTCGCAGTTAGTCTTTCCCTGAGGGCACCTTTACTGGAGCTACGGGAGATATTTACCACTTGTGACTTTTAGATATGTCGAGAATTTGGTAACAATGCTGAATCGGTAGCGATTCTGGTTCGTCTCAAAACAGAGCATCGTGTTACACAATATCTTGTCTTTTCCTCTCTATGTTAGTAATGTACATTCACCAGTTCAGAATGGAGGACGTGACATTGGTCAAGGTCAATGACGATGACCTTGTTGAAGGTTAACTAGGTGGTAGTCTAAGGTAACCGACAATGGTCTTAAATCACAGTTAAGGTTACAGTAGAATATATTGTATATCCGGTTGCTCGCAAGTGTTACCTGCAAAGATCTGGATCCACCTTATGGCTGAATGAATAAAATAAGGGGAAACAAAGCTGGGAGAGTTACCTATAGAGTAGAAGCAGAAGTCGAGAAGATTCACTGTGAAGTCAAAAAATCATCAATATCCTGCCCATCGTCTGCTATGGTCGAGAGCATTTTGTGATTAAGGTAAAACAAATTTATTTTTATTTTACCATGTCTCAAGTGGAATTAGTAAAATGTTGGAACATAAATCGATAACTGCGCTACCCTATTTTAATGTTGAAAGTAAAAAGAACTTGATTTGGCAAAGCTCTACTAAGTCACCTTGTAGACGTCAGGTCAGGGATTAAATTTCAATATTTTTTACCAAGATTCCTGTTCAAATCAGTGTCTGAACGCTTAATTGAGCAAATAGCGTTAAACCTAAAGCACTCATATGTTATGATCTGCTTGAGAAAGTAGTAATGTAAATAATGTTTTACGAATTTAATTACAAAAGCTGCTCCATAATTGATAAGTATAATATTAATATTATCCTGGAGCCACTCAGAGTAACTGTAATTTAAATTACAATATCTCCGGTTTTACCTCCATATTTTTCCATATGAGTGGATATGATGCTTATCTTTTTATTAAAACTTTATTTAATGAAGGTGAACGTGTGCACGTGATAGCTCAAAATAAAGAAAAGTATATATCTTTCACAAAAGAACTATATACTCAGAGCTATGTCGATAAAGAAATCCATGTTCGACACAATGATATAAAACTACGATTTCTAGATAGTTTTAGCTAGTTCTTTGGATGAGCTCTCAAAAAATTTGGCGATGGAAAATTTCGCCGAATCCAGGAAATATTTTTCAGATGATGAGAAAAAAAGGGGTGTTTCCCTACAGTTTTCTCGATAGTTTCGATAAATTCAATTGCATTTTTTCTAATGGCGAATTTTTTGATAGGGTAAACAAAGTCATATATCGGATGAAAAATAGGAGCGGGGAAAATACGTTTGGACCTTGTTTGGATGTAAAATGTTTGGATGTAAAATGTATGGATGTATTCGAATATTTTAGGGATATAGCTCTTAAGCATTATAAACGAGACCCCGTTCAGTATTACACATCGCCTGGCCGATTATGGGATGCTATGATGATGTGATATATGAAAGTGTAATTGGAGCTCTTTACAGATATTGATATGGTCAATTTCTCTAAGAATGGGATACGAGGTGGTATTGGCCAATGTGTAAGTAGAAAGTACACGGCGAATGATCCTTATTTACCGGATTATAATTCGTCTCTACCTACTTCGTATATTGAATATTTGGATGCTACGAACCTCTATGGCTGTGGTAGAGCCAACCTTTACCGACAGGTGAGTTTTCATGGTTGTCAGAAGATCAAATCAACAGATTCGATAAAAAATTCAGTGAGTGGTGATGATGCATATTGATATGTATTAGAGCTACACTTTTTGTATACTTATAATCTCTACGAAAAACACGCCGATTTAGCCGTTTTATTTGAAAATATGACAACACCAAATTCAAAATCAAAGATTGGTAAATTAATCCCAAACTTAAGAAATAAAAACAAATACATCATACATTATATGAATTTAAGGCAGGCCTTAGCTAATAGGTTGGTTCTTTCAAAAGTACATCGAATGTTAAGGTTTAAGTAGTCGCGGTGGCTCAAACAATACATTGACCTTAATACAGCTTTAAGAAATAACTCTAAAGATAAATGTGAAAGCAGTCAGAGATTTATTATAGCCGGCACAACGAGTACTCGCTCATGGGGTTATAAAGACATTCGTGCATATCTGAACAGACCTAGACAGAGTGTGAATCATTTTAAAAATCATGTGAAGAATATGGTATGTGGTGGTGTGAATAATGAATTGTTAGATTAATTGTTAAATATAATACAAAATTAGTTATATAATATAGAATAAAAATATGTAATTAAAAGTGTTGTAAAATATATATTTATTGTTAGTAATAGATATAGTAGTAGATATAATAATCAATAATTTAAATAATATAAAATAAATAAATATTCAAACAAAAAATTTGAATTCGCAACACATTTTATTCAATCTAAAATATTTTAAAGTATATCTACCAGTCACTTTTTCTTGTTACTTCTTTAGGCAGTGCCCACGTGCGCTTGATATATATTTTATTCAGGTCTTCTCTAAACGTTACAGTCTTCATAAGAAAATTTATAAAGTAGGATAAATTATTAAAAAGATCTTTGCCCGAATTAACCCCTGCTAGGGTTAGCGTTGTAATGGGTATGTGCGCCAATATATGTTTGATATATACATATACATCAGGTTAATCTTATACATGTACACATATACATATCTGTCTTTTAGGCACTGACGTAAGCAATACTAAAAAAAACAATTTTACCCTAAACAGCAAGGTCAAGATATTGATAGAAAACTAGTTTTTGAAATTTTAATTTACAATTAAGTAACGTTGAAAATATAATAATGCAATAAAGTCAATCACCTACTTAAAAAGTTAATATGGGTGCCAAGATATAGATTTCACTCATTGAAGACACTCCTTAATTTTATTCATTGGCTTATAGATGGTTCTTATTTTGAAGCACCAGAACATAAGCAGTTTAATGTGTCTTGTTAATAGCAGATAGAAAAGAATAAGTGAAAAGTCGAGGATCTTCCGGTAAAGACTTTTCATGAATTGTGGGCGAGGTGTAATCAGTTTTTCGATAAATTATTTTTTAAATTAAGGGTTTACAGAGGTATTCTGAAAGTTATTAAAAGACGTTCCAGCAGATTTTTTTGAAGTTTATCCGTTTTCTGGGTAAATATGTAACATAGAATGATTCCACAGAATATGTAGTAGCAATGGCCGTGTATTCTTGCAACCTATGAGATCTTAGACAAATGGAACATAATTTAATTTGTCGAAGAAAATTAATTTGGATTGGGCAGTCAAGGCGTTGAATTCCGGCTACAAGTAGATCTTTTGAGCGTAATTTTTACAATAATTACATTTGAAAAATCAATTAATATTTGTTTTGTTACTATATTGAAACCGGTTTAGGCATATTACTCGGTTTTACGACCGACTCAGATATCGGAGTCTGAGTCTGAAGATAATTTTCTAAGATCAAGCTAATAATAAGGAACCTACAGTCAACGCCTTACAACATAGTAGTTCCTTAATAAGCTGGTCTTTTGTACGGCTTCTTTCTACAAATGTGTTATATATAACCAGTTAATATTTTATTTGAAATAATATTTTAATCAATAATGTTTAATTGTTAGAATAGAAAAAATTTTCATTCCTGAAAATGAATTAAGAAAAATAAAAATATTATTTTTATTGAATATGGTATGAGTTATTAGAATAGAGGAACCTTTCTAGAAATGTATTAAGAACAAATTTTATTTGTATTGAATAGAGTTCTAAAAATAAAATATTTTTCCTTTTTGGAAATGAGTTGTGAATAGTACCTAAACATTATGTTTTTATTTTAAATTTTTAGAATCGAAGAATGTTTGTTTTCTGAATACGAATCATGAATACAAATTTTATTTTTATTAAATAGAATTTGATTAATTAGATTACAAATACTTTCCCTTTTTTTGAAAGTCGTTATGAATAATAAACCTTTTATTTTCATTTTAAATTGTTGAAATACAATAATTTAAAATTTTATTTTATTGAATAAATAAAAAAGTTTTGTTTAATTGCTTAGGGTTTGAATTGCTAGAACATAAAAAAGTGTACTTTTGTGAAATGAATAATGAATAATATTTATTTTTATTGAATAAAAACCACTATGTTTTGATTAAATCGGTCCAACAAATAAACAAAAAATTTCGCGAATATTATCATTTTGAAATACCACTTAAATTCAACGATTTTAATGATCGTTGATAAAAGGTGAGCTGCTGCTATGTATTTGTGGCATCGCTACTTCGAAACACATGATCTATGAAATATCGAGAAGGAAAATGGATTTGGTTGACTCCGAGGTTGAGGGGTTTTAACGGTTTTTCTTTTTCACTTACTTTATTCTTTGATCGAATGACCAATTTTATATAATTTGAGTTTTATTTAAATTAAATTTAGCTGGATTGTTTCAGGTTATATTGCTCTTATGTTGATGATTGTTTTATAAAAAGTGAAGTAAGATTAAAATTTATTTTACCCATGTGTAAAATAAGTCTCTGGAGTAATGAATACCAGCTGAACTCAATAGATTCATACACAACAATGTTCTTTATCAGAAAATAAATAGTTGTAAATATGTAGCCGAAATTTACGTCGTCTGATTATATGTGCGATTTGAAAAGAGTGGCCTACAGACCATGCAACTTTAGAAAATTTTGCAATCAAAGGACGCTCTTAAGATTACTGAAGATTAGGCTGTAGCTTCCTATATTTTCAATTTCTAACATATATTATAGCAAAGAAGGTCGGATATGTGAAGTATTTTTCACCTTTAAAATCTGACTGCGATTAATCAAGTTTAATTTTCGGACAGCACAAATATACATTTTTATTTGATTAGCAGTCTTAATAATTTATTTGATCTTCTTCAGGCTTTCATCAAATAGATTATCGAAAATTTGCTAATCAAAGAGCAAAGAAATGGAAAACAAATTATATATACAGGGTGATTCATAACTACTGGGACATAGGCTAAGGGCAGGATATGGCGATAGCACCAAATATACTTTAATAAAATATTGCTGTGGAATAAGATATAGGGCGTTAAAGTTGAAACTTATTTTTCGTTTTTTTCTAATAATGACACAGCAAATTTATCAATTGTTATCGAAGTTGGCACAGATTCATCTGTGACTCTGAACTGTTCAATTGCGTTTTTCTCGAAAACGGGTGAAATTATCATCTTTAAATAAAAGTATCAATATTACGTAGAAATGATGTTTACAACATGTTTTCTAATCAAAATCACTAAAAAGTTTCGTCAAAAAAGCTACCACTTAATTTAATCATCAGAAATCATTCATGTGGCGCCCCCTGTAACAAAATGTGTAATAATACATAAAATAATATTCCTTGTCCAAAGCTATGCCTTTATATATACAGTAAATTTAGTGCAGGATCTTATGGAAGAAGATTTTATAAACGCGTTGAATTTTGTGAAATTCTAATGGAAAAAAATAACAGAGAACCCGATGTTTTTAAAAAAAGTTATTTTTTCTGATGAAGCTACATTTCTCCTAAACGGTAATATGAATCGTCAGACTTTCCGGTATTGAGCTACAGAAAATTCGCACTGGATGCAGGAGTACCATACTCAATACCCAGAAAAAGTGAATATTTGGGCGGGAATAATAGATAATAGGATTATAGGACCATACTTTTTCGAAGAAACCTTAATAGGTCCTCAGTATTTACAATTTCTGCAGAACTTCTTGCTCCTATAATTAAACTGGTTGACCCAAACAGAAATTATTTGTGGCGGCAACAAGATGGTGCGCCACCGCACTATGCTGTCTTGTTGAGAAATTACTTGGACAACGTCTTCCCAAATCGGTGGATAGGTCGAAGAGGAGCAATTGAGTGGCCACCGAGGTCACCTGATTTAGCTCCTCTTGATTTCTCTTTATGGGGATACTTGAAAAGTAAAGTGTACATAAATAGACCACAAACTATTAATGAACTCAAAGAACGGATACGCATTGAGATTGCAAAAATAACTCCAGAAGTTATAGCGAAAGTTCGAGAAATTCACAGCTCGTCTTTCACTTTGTATTTTAGCTGACGATAAACAATTTGAGCACTTGCTTTAAATTTGGTTGTACTTAATTATATTTATTGTAACATTAAAAATTTAATAAACAATTTTTTTGACAACAATTAATTACTTAGACATATTGATATGGGTGAATAGATATTTAATTGTCCTTTCAATTAATGTATATAAATATATAAAATACTCATTTTATGGAAATGTAACAAGGGAACATAATTTACTTAGAAAACTTTATGAAATGCAAAAATAAATCTAAAACTATGATTTATTCAGTAGCGTCCAAATTAGGGGTGGAAAAGTTGTTCTTGAATCCAGCAGTACGCCACTGGCTTCACCAATTAAAAAGGCTT
Source organism: Hermaeophaga mercurialis (assembly GCA_951812935.1). NCBI lineage: Eukaryota > Metazoa > Arthropoda > Insecta > Coleoptera > Chrysomelidae > Hermaeophaga > Hermaeophaga mercurialis. The sequence continues at coordinate 38,444,173 of OX638363.1, forward strand.
GTAAGCCAAAAAAAGCCCCTTAAGTAAACTGACTGACAAATTTTGTAATAAAATAGAGAATAATATAGAAGTTATAGCCAATATTAATTTTTCAATTTTAAACTTTAACACTCTGTATCTCAAAAATGGAAGGCGCTAGAACTTAAGTTTATTGGACAAACCCTATTTATTTTTGGACGTACTATTCACACTAAGAATATTTCAATATTTTTTTGGAACACCTTGTATATAAAGAGTACATTTAGTCTAATGCTGCAACCCCAATAAATTGGAAGTATTACATTAATATACATATACAGGGTGTCCCACGACATTTTCACAGTCCAATATCTCGAAAACTGTTCACATGACAACTATGAAATTTCGTAGCTATCAACACTCGAAACTGATGCTTATATTTATTATAAAAGTCTTCCCTTTTTCTTCTCATTTCCGGTTAGTGCTAGTCAAAAGTCCCCTTCCCCCTCGTATCTTTTGAACGGTATACTTATACTAATGAAATAATAATAATTTTAGTATTTATTTAATTTATAATAAAAATCAGCCTAAACCCAAACAAAATTGAGCATGTGGTGGAAGCAACATAGAGCATCTCGTCACTTTTTTGGGAAAGTTAAAGAATATATGGATAACACATATCCTGGAAAATGGATTGGTTGAAATGGTGCGATTCTATGGCTACTCCGTTCTCAGGATATTACACCTTTAGATGTCTTTCTCTGAGCTTACTTAAAAGGTCTATTGTTTATGTCACATCTCCGACTGATTTAGATTATTTAAAGTATAAAATCAGATAGTCATGTCATACCGTAACACCCAAAATGATTTCAGCAGCATATACATGAAAACTGTTAACAAGGTTTGAACATTAGCAATCTACATAGTTATCAACTTGAACATTTACTTTTTTTCTCTAATCACTTTTTGATTGCCTATGATAAGTTTTTTAATAAAATAATTTATGTTTGGTAATATTATTTGAAACTATACAGCTGTCCATTTAATGAGACATATTAACATTACTGCAGAATAGAATCATGACAAGTGTGGTATTGTTGAATTTGTTTTTGAAATATATAACCAAAAATGTAATATTATACAGGTTGTCCTTTTTAAAAATTTTTTGTTGAGATTTCGTATTTGTCATGTAAACAGTTTTCGAGATATTGGACTGTCAAAACGTCGTATATATATATATGACTGAATTGTTCTTTTCAACTATATTAATCTACGATATTGATCACTAGTTTAGTTTAATCAGAACGCTATGCATGTCACAATTATATTTAATAGAATATTTTTTTTAAATTGAGTAATATTGTGTGAATTCTAATTAAAATTAAAAAATGTAATTTTCTAACTTCAGACGTAATGTCTTTGTATAATAAAAATATATTGAATTTTATACACAATAAACCACAACCCAGGAACTACTTAAAGTAAAAGCAAATTTCTGCGATTTCCAATTTCCATTTGCAATACATACTTAAAGAAAACTTTCATACCCAACCTAAAACCACTTCTAAGAACTCTATCTCGGTATCTTATTTATGAATTTATGGCTATGGTAATGCGACCTCGAGTACGGGTAAGTTGATAAGACCGCAACTTGAAAAATTCATTCTACTATCTGTGGCGGCAACCGCTATTATAATATGGAAAAAATTTGTTGTTTCCTTGTAGTGCATACAACTTGAACATTTCATGGAATTTGCTTAACGTGTACTGCATTCTTATTATCAACCTCATTTTTGAAAATAAATGGAATATAGTGTATTCGTATAAAAGTAAAATCTGAATTCACAAATATAATCTTTACTTACAATTATAATCATGTTCGTTTTTCTTATTTTTATATCATTTAATAAATCAATAACGTCTCTAACATTTATTTGTTTAATAACAAATTATTTAACTATTTTTTTTGTTTAATACCAAATGAAAGATCTGCTATTATTTTTAAATTTTATGTTACTCTAATCTTAATTTCTTCAGATACGTATATCGGGTGTTAACGAGGTATGGGCTACCGCTATTTTTGAATGCGCTTGCAAGTTTTTTGAAAATTCGAGTTGGTTATATTCGAGACAATTTTGACCGTGTGGCATAAAAATGCAAAATGGCTGACTTTTGGTTTCACCAGAAACAATACAAAAGTTAGAAATTTAAATGGAATACAATGTATGTTCCAAAATGTTCATAACACATTGATTAGGAGAGTACAATGCTGTTAGAAGAGGATGGTGGCTATTTTAAACACAATTAATTATAGATAAAATTAAATAATATATGTATATGTCCTCTTCATCAAAATTAGTCTATTTAATTTTTTTAAGCATGTTATTATTTTAAAACATTGTTACATTGTCTAAACAAGATCGCCTTCAGCAGCATGTTGTATTATAAAAATTAAAATTATAAATTATTGCTTTATTTAGAGACCAAGAAAATTACTACGTGTATGTAGATTATTTTACTGGTATTTGAAAAATCTATTTAATATACGAATACCTATGTATATTTCTATGGAAAAAAGTAAGTTTCAGTCCAAAAACTGACATTTGATAGTTGAATAGCATTTAATGAAACGTGTAGAATCAAAATTCGTAAACATACACAGGGTGTTCTGTTGAATTTTTTAGCTTTTACATAATTTACAGTGAAACCGGAAGTCGACCATTTTGAATCTGAACGTCAGATAATTAAAACACCACCTTTAATACAACTAACCCAAATTTTAAAATATTCTCTTAGAGCGTTCAAAAATTTTAAAGATGGCTCATAACTCGTTTACAACCAGTATATTTTTAAACACTTATGACAAGTTGATGATACCATAATTTTTAGCATATTTGGTAGTTATAAATATTTATACAAGTTTTCAGCAGGTGAATAGCACATAATTCGTAGTAAACCATTGATACCTTATTAACATGTAATAGAAAAGTAAACATATTTTGGATACTCAGATCATATTTCATGATGCTAATTTTTTTTTTCTAATTTGAAAAATAAATCACATATTTATTTCTGGGGTATCCCTGGGTGTTTCTAGAAATTTGTTGTTTGTTTTCTCTTCATTCTCTGCTGTCAACTCTTAGAGAGAAGTTTGAAATTTATTTAAAACGTTTAAGTTATACTATTATTAATAAATATTAATAAATTAATACTGTTCTACTTTATTTTCTTTAAATTAGTGAAGTCATTTACTATTTAAATTTTAAATACATTTAACCGCTCTGGCTTCATATTTAAACAACTTTGTAGATTTAATGATTTAGGAAATACGAGTATATTGTAGCAATGGCTAGTCACTCCATATTACATAATGATTTTCAAATTGACAATAAAGTCAATAATTTGGTTCATATATTTGTTTACTAATAGTCTGTCAATCAACCCTAATTGGAATTTTGGCTGACACGTGTTCAATAAATTAATAAAAACTGTATTTATCTTTAATGTCTAAATTAAATTCGACAATCAGAAAATCAAATATTAACACATTAAACATAAAAAAATAGAATTGTCGTTTATTTAATAAGCTATTTGTGTATTAAGAGTGGAAAGTGATACTTTGTTATTTTGAGATAGAGATATTTCAGTAAATAATGAATAATCGGTTATATTAAAAGTTAATTGGTAGTGTACAACTGAAGTGATCTAAGTGCTTTTCTTGTAGTTTTGAGTAATTATATAAAATGTGTTCCTGTGTGTTAAACAAAGATATGTATCTAATAGAAAAAAAATACTGTATCTATAATTAGTAAAATTTTAAAGTATTGGTAATTAATGTATAAAATGAGACTTTCATATTTTCATTAAATTTTTATTAACAATTTTGTGCAGTTGGATCACTTCTGCTGTTGTAAAAAAATTATAATTTGTACAACAAAACTGGTCTAACTAAATTGTTACTTACTCTTAAGACTAAAATACAAATATAGAACACAAAAACAACAAATTAGGATAAATAAATCTTTGTAATTCTTAAAAAACGATCACATAAGAACGTTATTTTCTAAGAAACATTACTGTTGATGCAGTAATAGAATAATCTCTCACAAAGTTAGGCGATACCTCTCCGTTTTCATCAATATAGTTGTCTCCTCTTTGTGCATGATGCAAATTTAAATAAAAACTATGGTGTATTGGTGGTACATACTGCAACATTTTTTTATGTCTTGCATTTTAGCAAAACTGATTATTTTACCAATATCCAGGATTGAAAAAAAATACAGGTCTCACTGAACTGTTCATCTCTAGACTCTCATATTCTTGACTGTAATCTTCATTGAAATACAATTTGTTGGTTTCCTTTAAAATTGTTACCTTGTGCGATTTCCTTTGTTCGTTTTTCCTCCCTTATACATAGTTTCACTTAATGGTGTAACGTGTGAATTTTACGCTAAATATAACCTTTTGATAAAGTTCTTAAATTTTAAAAACATCATTTGTTTACTTATTTTATTCAGGTTAAGGACTTTTATTTAAAACAGCTGTCCTTCTGTCTCACCTGTTGACTCGGTGGGTCTCATCAATTATTCAAAATTTGTCTGATAAATATCAATATATTCACGACAAACCTACTATGATTTTTTTTAAAGTAAATATATAAGAGGTTAATTTTTTTTCCGCAAAATTTTAAATAACAATGAAACTTTGTTTTCATGAAACTGTGTGAAATAATTTTCAGACGAAATCGCTCGTTTCAGGCGCTCGTTATTTTGTCACAAAAAATAATTCATACATTTTTATGAAACCATGTTTTCATTGTTTAATGAAATTTAACTGGAAAAATCCGATAAATATTGTATCTTTTAAATTTTTAGTATCATTAATGTGATAAATTTCGAGGGCTTGCACAAGTCAATTTAATTAGCTCAAGTTTTATTTAGATAAAGAATAGGAATAGGTAAATCAGTTACAAACGACGATAGAATAGTCCAATAAAAGTTTCTTGCAAACAATTTTGTTGGCTAATGTGACCTGACAATGACGATTAATATTTAATTTAAAAGAATCAATAGAAAACGTCTAACAAAACTACAACGTTAAAGGATGCACTTTTCTAAACATATATATAATCGATTGCCAAATACATATTTGCCCCAGATTAAAATATTTCAACAATAAAAAAAATAAAATAAACAATTTAAATATTTTATATTAACTTTGACCTAAAATAATTCGACTATATTATCTTACTAAAATAGATGAAAACTTTTGCTTTATTACTATTGATCCTTTCTTGAAAGCTTTCTATTTAAATCATTTGCAATATCTCTCCTCTATAAATTTATCCTCCGCTAACATATTATTTGTAGACAACACGTTTTCCCATCCATTGGTAAGTGCGAAATCAATATGCGAAATAAATTACTTAGAGTAGTCCACTTCAACATCTACTCAATTTTTCCGAAATGCAACAAGCTTAGTGATCTGGTAAGTAAATATAGACTGGATATTGTATGCATGACTGAAACTTGGTTAGATTCCTGTATTCCTAATACAAGTATTCACATAGCTGGATACAAATTAATAAGAAATTATCGTAGTGAACGTATTAGTGTAGGTGTAGGGTTTTATATTCAAGAAACTATACAATTTAAAAAAGTTTGTTAACATAGATATTACAATTGACTTAAATGTCGATCAGCTTGGGGGAAATCCCACTAGTGATTGTCTGAAATTTTATGATTTTATTAAATAACGGCATCTACTCATATAACCTAACTCTTCTTGATGGTATATTCACAAATAAAACTAACTTTATAATTGAATCCATTACATATTTAATTCAAATACATTTATTCATAACATTTCCTTTTCGTTAAATCTAGCAAGTACTGATGAAGTTAAGCACATTTTGAAAGATTTAAAATCGAATACACTAAATACTTCTAAAATGTTTTAAAAAAGTTCTTGGCAGAGTACACAGCGAGCAGATTTGTGATTACATTTTTGCAAATAAAATAATTGATGCCACTCAATCTAGAATATCACCGATAATATAATTAGATCACTAGATATTGAACTTGCAACATGTTGTACAAATAGATTTTTCTAAAGTATTCAACATTATTACAATTTCGATGATACCTCCTTCAGATTTTCTAAATATTATAGTAACAACTTCCAAAAGGTTGTTTTAGATAAAATTTCCTACAGTATTTCAAGCTTCTCGTCGGGTGTTTTTCAAGGATTAGTTTTGGGTCCATTCCTATTTTTAACTTACATATCCCTTATTTATAAATGTATAAAATATATTAAATTACAGTCGTTTGTTGACGATACATAGCTATATGTTTTCTTCGATCCAAACTTTAGTTACCAAAATATTCAAAGTTATATAATCTCAAACTAAGTAGTAAAAATTATATTATATTTTTCTCCCCAAATTATATATATAGAGTGTTTCTATATTCGACCGACAAGGCTTTATCCTAGAAAGCCCTCGTTAATTAATGAATTTTGATATAGGAACATGAACCCTTAAAGGCATAGTTACTGAAATACAAGGTGTAAAAAGTTTGAAATCAAAATAAAAAATTTGCGATAAATCAAGATCGCCTTTAAATTTTTTTTTTCAAATTTGGCGATCAATATACCTTTTATAAAAGTCAAATTTGGACATTAACTAACTTTTAAAAAATTTAACCTGTGGCTGGCTATCAAGGTTATGGCAGCTTTTAATCCCCCTACTTTTTACGCCAATGACAGAAAATGTTCCATTATTTTTTTTTAATTCTCTGTTCATTGTTAGTTAAAAAAGTAATACACTTTTATGGCGTTAAAATGATTGGTGGTGGAGAGATTTGCTTCAAAACAGAAGTCTGCAAATTTATCCGCCGACGTTTGCTAAACAAGTATTGGCTTTAATCCATATTATTAATTCGATTTCAAATAATGATTAAGCTTACCTAAATAGATAAAAAAAGATACCAGCTATTTATACACTTAGTTTTGAGACCAGTTGCTAAATTTAATGGAAATTAAAATCAATAGCGAAAAAAAGCTAAAGCTATCCAAATTAAATTCAAACAAAATTAACAAAATGATGATAGCTATTCAAACTGTTAGACGTTTACTTTACGAGCACGTTGTACATTTATTCTCATTGAAAAACCTGACTTTAAGAATAACTCGGGATTGTATTAAATAGCTACAATTTATTTGGATATATGTAAGGTCCAATTAAAAAATCTTCATCTTACTCACTGAAAATTTATGCTAAAATTTTTAAATTGTTTCTTCACTTTTAATTAAAAAACTAATAATTGCAGCTCGTTGATACCAATAAGGCTTCTGTAATAGTCAAATTCCACATCATTCTAAATTTGCAATTATTTAAAGGAATAGGAAACTTATTAATGTTTTTTTATTGGCTTTGGGAAGTGGAACCCATCTGGCCACGAAAAAAAACTTTATTATTATTATTTACATTACAAAAAAAAATTCATGACATAGGTGGCGTATTATACGGAGTAATTTAATACTTAACTTTCAGTGCCCTAATCAACAAAATAATTCAAAGGTAGAAGAACCAATGTAGAGGAAAAAACGTGGATAAACAAAAGTTATCCACATACTGTAATATTTTGCATTTTATTCCCATCACATGTATATCTAAGGTATATAAATTAAAGAGTAACGGGCTTAGGACCTTGGAACAAGAATTTGGTTGTTGCAACGAATGTAGATGTGCCTGTTCATAGTTACCCAAGACATGGGCACATTTAGCAGGAATACCAATTCGAAATAATTTGTCATAAAGTGAATGTAGCAGAATACTGACGTACGCGCCAGAAATGCAATAAAAAATATCAACATTAGAAACTACAGTGCTTATTCTACAACTCCCAGCTCTATACTTAATTTCATGTAGAAATTAATCACATATGAAATTAGTAAAAATAATTAAAAAATGATCAAAATTACAGCCCGATATATATCACGCCGGAAGTTACTCATCCTATCCTCGTATTGGTAACCACTGTCTGAAAGGATACAAAAAATAAAATAAAACTGACTAATTCGAATTGAAATCGTCTTTTAAATAGTCTCGTAAACTCCTTTATATTTAATATATCCAAAACTAAATCAATAGGTACTTCGCATTTCATTAATTAATCGTTGCTTTTCCTTCTATTTTCCGATTCATTTTCTCTTAGACATATAATTTTTAAATTTTTATTGTCCTATCGTGCAGGAGGCGTCTTCCATCAAATGCAAAGAAAAATCAGTAAAATCTTAGAGTAACAAAATACAAATATAATCTATTTATCATCATATTGAAAATAAATGTCAAATTATTTCCAGAAGTGACGTTTATATGGTTCCAGTTAAGGTTCCCTTTGTTGCAAATTCTATATAAAAAAAACACACTCGCGTTAGATTAAGTTAATCTCAGTTTGCGGATTTCTATATAAGTTTTGGATGAATATTTTTTAGATTTGAGCAAATTTCTCTACCAATAATGAACTATTTCCTCAAATCTAATTTTTCTCAGGTTTCATAATCTTCAGCTTCTGATTTTTCCCTCAAAAGCCATTTTTTTGAACTATCCAACAACCAAAGCAAATTAATTGATTCAATGCCTAAAATATAAAGAAAATTAACTTAACTTTAGAAACTTACCACCTACTACATGCCATGTTACGTAATCGACGTAAGGACGATTCTCCTAAAATTAGTCGGCAATTTTGTTTCTGATTGCAGCCTGACTTTTGATCCACTTTTGATGTATTTGACAATTGGTCGCTACTCATTATTTATCACGCAAAAAATATCTTTATGAAATGAACTTTCAAATAATGAATTAATAACTAATAACATTTTACATTTGAAACCAGCTTACTACATGATTTTAGTGGTAAAAAGATAATGGCATCTACCGTGAGATGACGAATTATATTAGTTAATAAACCCTGTGTTGACTATATGATAATAATATAGATGGCGCTATATTAAGCGTCGCCATTTTATATCCATTTGGATAAAAATTGATTTTATTAATTAAGGTATAAGATTGTTGATGTGTGATGGTTAATATATTCTTAAATTGTGAAATCATGAAAAAATTGAGTGAGATTACTAAATACCATTCATTTGCCTGTAGATACATTTAATTTCGTTTTAAACAAGGCAGAATCATATCATACGACTGTGCCCCAGTTTGTGATAAAATACGTATTTTCGGCTGATAAAATCAAAGTGAGTACGTTTTAAGCTAGTTCTAGAGCGACAAAGCTGACTTATGACGTCACTCCTCGGAAAACGTCACATTTGCGAACCGCAAAACCCTACTGTCCATAGTGATCGTAAAAAAAATAATAACCATTGTCGCTTTTCCGCTGCATCTTCTGGAATCTTGCTATCTGTACTGTATAGTAAGAACAGGAATGCCTCTAATCTCAGATGCGGGTAGATAAATCAGATGAGAACAGGCGGGAGCTCATGTTATATCTATGTATCGCAGCGTGCTTTCTTAAAGTATATTCTGTGAGAAAATTTTACTAAATTACATTTTACTTCATTTCTAACATTTACATTTTATTTATATTATATTAATATGACTGGTCCTAAATCCATTACGCACTGAGCTCATTCTTAGAGTAAGAAAATCAAATATTCCTAATTTAACAAAACAAAAAATAAAATTAAAGTGACATAACATATTTATTTGGCAGATTTTTTTAGGTATATACTCTTTGGTGCATTAACTATATACAATGTGGAACAGCCAAATGAAATAAAGTCAGATTGACCTCAGCTCTTGAAATTGCCAGATCTGATTTTCTAAAGAAGTTCTTTATTTATCTATAATATTGCTTTAGATTAACAATGAAGCCCGTTAAATGCAAATTATTCTGAAATACTCATGTTATGATTGTATTTATTTAATTTATTTTTAATAGTTAGAGAACAAGTAAATACAAGTAGAACCAATAAACATTTATCTAACAACTTCAAAAAATAGTAGTTTTTCGCAAGCAATTTTCATTTCACATTGTTACATACAGTATTCGAGAAAATTAGACAAAATTTAAAAACATTTCTGTTCAAAAATGCAACCTTCTGCATAAAATGTAAAATACGGTCTTGGTCAAATGAGATAAATTCCAAAATTTTCTGGTCGAATGTTTAAATAAATAATTTAAAGTTAATGAGCAAGAATTTCTACTTTTACGTCTAATATTATGACCCTATAATAACATTTTTTTCCTTTCCATCCCCATTTATTCACTCATTTTCCCAACATGAAATTTATACATGATCCACTGTTGCTCATAAATGGCAAAAAGCACTTTCTTTTAATGGTATGAGCAAAACTGGCACTGAAAACCTGCCGTATATTTACTGCCAAATTGATGGAATTTTATAGGTGTTTGCGTTTTCTCTTTCGACTGTTTTCACTATAAAAAATATAAGCTTTATTATGTGGTGAAATTATATATAGGGCCAGTGTTAAATATCTCTTATAAACATAAAAATGATTAAAAAGGCTTCAAATACAAATATAGATGTTTGAGAATATGTTTTATTTTAATTACTGCTCATATGGAGAACTTTTCTAAAACATATTTGTTATTCTTAACAATAATGTTATTTCTGTTTGGCTCAAAAATATTTTCATTTGTTTAAGCACACTGCTCTCTTTTCTAAATAATTTGAAGACGTGTCATAAACTAAAGGAAACTATTTATACATTTCTTAAGATTTCTATTATGAAAACCCATAAGATCAAAAGATTTTAAGAAAACATTTAAACTCTGGGAGCGGAAAGAATCAAAGCAAAAAACCACAAACGAACCAGCGTCAGCGCATCAAATACACCAGAAGAAAATATATATTGAATTTCCTTTCTATTATTTAGTCTACTAAATAACGAAAAATTTCATTCTGAAGATGTAGTTAAACTTAACAAACTGAAACAAATTAAAAAGAAAAAAATTAGAAAATACAAAGGTTTTTAAAAAGAAGCTAACGTTAATCAGACAAATAAGGAGTTGTAAATATAAATAAAAATGGCAAATAAGATTTATTCAAGTAAATTATCTAGAATCAAATATTTTACTATTCTTTTTAAAAGCAATAAATTATGAATCCTTACACAATAATTTAATCTTTGAGAAATTGAAAGATTTCATTACGAAAAGTTTAAAAAATTATTTTGTTAAAGAAAATAGTAATAGTAATAAATATAAAATAACTTATATCTAAATGAAAATAAAATGTTCATGAATAATTTGACTACGAATGTTGATTATGTGGTCTTTACTGAAACAAAAGTTATAGATGATTTGAATTAATTTTATATTCCCAGATATTCTCTCTTGTAAAACCATGGTACTTAGAACAAGTGTGATGGATTTGTCATCTCTATAAAATATTACCTCTAATAGTTAGTTATGCCATTTAGTTTCTCGTGCAATTAAACTCACTCACTTCTAGAGTTGTGTAATAATATTAATGAATATTGCCATTTGTTTAAATATTATACATAGGTTTGTTATCATGGAACAGGTAAATATATTGAATCAATTTCAATTATCTATCAAAAATAGTAAATCTAGAATCCAGGAAAGATGTAATGCTCGTCTTAACCGAATAAAAACGCGTACAAAATATATTACCTCTAATAGTAAAATCTACAATTATTATATGAGCTAATAGAAACAAAAATAGGCAACATCATTTGTACGAAAAAATTAAAAATAGAAATTCAACAAACATCTTCGAAACCGAAATTCCAGAATCCATCATTTGTACGAAAAAATTAAAAATAGAAATTCAACATACATCTTCGAAACCAAAATTCCAGAATCCATCTCAAAAAATGTATTAATAAATATATCCCAAAAATTATATAGAAGTATTATTAAGTTCACACTATTTAGAAAAAAAACTAAGTTGATACCATGGATAACTAACGATTTAAAAAAATGTTTACAAGCAAATTATAAAAATACCTCCCGGTGACAACCTCAGAACCAGCCAGTCGAAGTAACTTTTAATTTTATGTAAATTTAAGAGAAAAAAAAGCACCTTTGTATGAAGGTGGACATTTTTCTAACATGATCTCAAGTGTCATACGTCATTCCGCTCCTCTCAGTCACGTTAACCAATACAAATTAAAACAAAAACTGTTACGTCTTCCAAATTGTGACACTTTTTTTTAAAGCTAATTTTACGAATAATAACTGCGTCATAAAAATTTATTGTATTTCAGCTGATTACAATTAAAATTAAATTGATTTAATCTTGACTTTAACGTCAGCAATCTTAAGCTTATTAATACAATAATACGTTATTTCTTCTGGCTGGATTTCAAATGCAAGCACTATATTTTTTTTAAAATCACAGCAACAAATTTATTTAAAAAATTAATTTAATTATTACCAAACTATAATTAACCATAACTTTGAAAAAACTACCAAAAATGGCTGACTTAAATAAATATATAAATAAAAATTCAAGAACACAGTTACAAGGTTCCGTACATTGATAATTATTCAGTTTTTGTGATACGACACTATCACAATATTAAGAATTCGGATTGCCAAAATACTAATTTCTTCACTGATTATTTGATATGCACCGGTTCTTCACAAACACTTCTTATTTTTTATGACCCTGTTTTTGAGTAATTGTAAAATATTTCAAAGCTTAAAATATGTTGTCTGGTTCATGGTCAGTATCTGAACCTGTATTTTGGTGTGAAAATGTCTCCAGTGTTTTTTCTTTAGTACGTAACTTTAGGCCTAACTGTGCTTTTAAATATCACCTTCAACAAATCGGAATTAAATGCAGGTGTCCAATTTTAGAAAGAGTTAATTAGTATAAGAGTGAGAGGATTGTTTGTTTATGTTATTGCCACTAAAAATCAGCGAGATTGTTAAATTCTTTAAAATTACATATTAAGGGATTGAGATGTTGGCAATAATTTTAATAAACTAGAGATGTAAGGAAATTTTTTATGAACTGAAAACTTTTCTTGTTTAAAATTCAATTGAATTTTGTACGCTCTAATAATAAAATTGAAATAAAACATATAAATAGAAATCTAAAAAATCACCGGAAATTGATTTTTAATTCAAAACTATTACCGATCAATCTAGACAAAACTTTTTATTTATCATTCTTCTGCAGTAAACCATCAGCATCTTTTTTATTCTTAAGTAAGATGTATATATGTTACGGTTAATCAGTTTTATCAGTTAAAACTAGGTGTAACCAATCCTAATTGGTTAGTTCGAGTTAGGTTAAGTTAGGTTAGAGTAGGTTTTAGTTAGTTTTAGCCGGTTAAAGATAGAAGCGTTGAGAACGTTAAAGCTAGCTAATACCAAACCTCACCTAACTTAACCTAACCTAACCATAACTACCCTAAGCTAAACTAAACTAACCAACTAGGATTGGTTAGACCCAGCTTTCGACTTTGGTAGAGAGTCACTTGAGATATGGCCCTCTGACATAAGGTATAAATAATGCTAATCTAAATATAAATCTAAAATTTTACATATCCGACTACTTAAAAATAAACATTTTCTTATTTTTGGAATTCCCTAAGGTGTCTCTGAAGCACATAGTATAATAGAAGAATTGCTAGTCCTATGCATTAAGTATCACATAGGGCATGTGATATTTCTGTATCCTATTCTGAGGTTATGACCTGTCCATCTCAATATTCGTTTAGCAATGATTTTTCCATAGGTTCTTTTTGTTAGCTTTCACCTAAAAAGATTTATTTGTATTATTATTCGTATATTCTTGGTGGACCATGTTCTCTTTAGCATATTGAAGGCTGTTCCTGCCAACTCCATTGTTTTGCGTATCTTATTCAAGAAAGCATAATTCATCCGTTTCTTCACTATCTGGATCTTCTATTTTTATTTTTCCTCCTATTACAGAGTCTTTCGCGAGTAGTTTGATTCTGTGTGTTAATATTCAGCCTTATATGCTTTTTTGCTTATATATGTTCATTTTTTGTACTCATAAAAATAAACATGTATTAACATTCTATTAAAAATAATTTAAAACAGCTTTAAACTTTCATAATTAGTATTATCGCAAGTTATCTTCTTATCTAACTGATCTGTGATTATTTTTGTATTCTCTACAGTGTTACGTTTACTTTATAACAGTTATTTTTTATTTGTAAACTAAAGCTCGAATGCACTTAAAAATATTCACTAGACAAAATGAGACTCTCACATGAGATTAGCTTTTTATCTAGTAAAAAAATAATTAGCAGAAAAATAGTATGAAATATGATCATTACCTCTAGATACCGGCTAATCAGTTTTGACGGTCATGATGAGTAACTGCTTGCCGAAAGTGATAATTTCCTATGTATCTTCGTTTTAGATGAATATACTAAGGTTTATGGTAAATATAATTAATAGAAGGCTTATAATTTAATCAATAATGAATTAAGTTAGTTATTATTTTCAAAATCTTGCACATTAAATAAGTGATGTATCTTTTAGCATCAACGTCATAAAATTTACTCTTGCTGAATTGACCATAACACATTCCTCTGTTAAAACTTCAAATTTAGTACATAATTCAGTGTGCTGCATTAAGATGTGCAAATTGATTCTCGATTCTTTTTTCACAAACATTTGCATATATAATATTTATATCTATTTTCCGCTAAGCTTTTTAAATGCACTAACTTGAGAATGGGGACCACAATAAAAAGGCAGAGAGCTAGGTTAGTATTGTGAGTCCCATAACTTATTCCAGGTATTAGGTAAACTGCTTATACAATTATTAATGTACCACCTTGTTTAAGGTAAAAAACAAAATGACGTACTCTATTTTATTAATTACTCCTTAGTGGTTAGGTTAGGTTTTAATAAATAATACTTGTTGCTGACATAATGTACATAAAAAATATTAAACGTACTTACATCGTATATTTTTCCTTACATTACATTATATTTTGTTATTATAAGGGTGCTGCGTAATTAAAATTTGTGTTGATTATAGAATATGATCATTTATTTTGGAAAGAGGCAATTTCTTTTTATTAAAGATGGGGTTCTATCCGAAAAGTATCATTATTTAGGAACTTAATGATTACCAAAACATTTTTAAAACTAAGATAAAAATAAGAATAAGACATTGTTTAATAAGATTTTTCGTTTTTTAATTTTTTGTAGTAATATAATTGAAAATCTTTCTATGGTAATGGTATAAAATTGTATAAAAATATATCTTCCATTATGTGTATGTATTATAGTGATAAACTATAATGAATAATATAATCACTATAGAAAATATTTTAATAATTTTATATTATTTTTTTTACCTGAGCTACTCGAATATACCATCAGAGACTTTATCTCCAGGAGTCAGTTCCAGCACAATTACGTAACCAAGTCTATAGTCGTTCTAATAGTATAATTATAATTTTAGAAATTAATATATTCAAATATTATGAAATTGACTTTGTTAAGTATTTATCTTTGGGTTCGGCTTCCTTGAAAATTCTTTTATTTTTACGAATTATTACTATATATCTCGAATTTTACGATAATAAGGGAAAATTATTTTTTAACAAGGCGATCTATTCTCTATTTCTCTATTTATTTCATATTGATCATAATAAAATTGTTGCTTTCTTAGATGCTATGAAAACTATACATGATTTTGTCAATGACCATTAGTGGAATGTGTTAATTCCAAAATCATTTTTAATAATATAATTCTCTTGTGAAAGAACATTTATTCCGAAACACTCGCTTCTTATGTGATTTACATGTATTTTCTTTCCATAACAAGTGATGGAATGATATTCCGTAATTGTTTGAACCCAATATATACCCAAGAATACATTAGTCCACAACACTTCTGGTTACCTGAATCCTTCACTCTAGAATTTGAAGATACTAGCTAGAGTTTTTCTATCACAAGATATCATGACATGTTGTAATTGCAAAAAAAGACGGTTATATTGCGTCTCAATTTCCAGATCCAATAAACTTCACACCGTCCACTATCTCTAAAACTAAAACTACTCAAGCCACATCCATTGAATCTAATAATTCCGATGCAAAATCCACGCTCCCCTGTTCACCAGACAATAACCCCATATCATCACTTGCAAAACCTGAACGGAACATTGCCCTCAGTATCAGAAGCAACTACCGTGAATACTGTGAAACCCACAGCTGAAATCAATATTTTAGAAGACCCTAACAAGTTGAAGCGCAATACCGATGAAATTATCTCACCAGAAATAGAATCACCTAGTCTATATACCAATGAATTTATCACACCCATAACAAAGGTGAGAAAGAAGAGATCCAAAACCACCAACCCGTCTCCAATTACAGACACCAATGCAAATAGCTCAATTCCTCGAAAGAATACATAGAATCTCACTACCCCCCTTTTTTTTTATTATGAACGTTTAAGTCTGCTCTTAAGTAATATTTATATTTTAATAACTCAGTAGACCCTTTCGCTGTCGTACAAGAATTCACCATTGAACAAATATGCTGTGGAAAATTCATCGTCGCTTAAAAAACAAATCAATAAAAATTAAAATCGCACTTTTAAATAGAAGACTTTTGCCCATCTTGGTAATCGTATATCAGTAGAAATGACATGGATTCTTCCTAGCTAAGCCAATAATTTTGATTATCTCTTTTCTTTTCTTTTTTACACTCGCCTCTCTTATCCAGCAGAATATCGATGAATGCAATGCTACAAATTCTTATAACAAACCACTCTTCTGATATTATATGCATCCAAGACTATGACAAAGTCATAAACCATAATTTTTCTTCAGGGTGTGTTGCGACCCCAGTAAAAAAATCCATAAATGCAAATTTTTCCACATCGATAGTAACTTAGAAGCCTTAATAGAAATTAACTCACCAACTAAATATTACATTTGTAATGTTTATTTGCCTTAAAGTCGTTCTTTAAGCTGTAATGAGGTATTAGTTCTTTTTAATCAAGTGCCAACTTCACGTTTAATAGTAGGAGATTTTAACCGACATAATATGATGTGAGGTTCTACACATACAGACAGAAGACGTTAATTAATTGAAAGAATTCTAACTAATCTTCAAATAAATTTTCTTAATGATGGTTACCCAACTAGATTCAATATAAATACTGGAGAAGGCTCAACAATTGATCTGAGTATCTGGGATCCAGTACTTCCTACATGTTTGACATGGAAAGTCCTGTTCATATGGCAATGATCATTACCCTATAATAATATAAATATGTTGGTTGATCCTGTCGACATACTTATCCCAATATAAACTGAATTCTATCTATAATGCCCGAATGTCAAATAACTGTAGACATAGACGAATCTATAGCTAACTTTAAGAGCATTATACTTCAAAGTGCTGAGTTGGCAGTTGGAAAAACAAGAAAACCAAATAAATATAATCCAGTTTCTTGGTGGAATAATCACTATGTAAGGACAATCCGGGCCAGCAAATCATCATAATAAATTTAAAAGACACAAACAGCAGATAAAATAATAGAGTTTTAAAGAAATAAAGACAGTACAAAAGCTACTTAATCAAGCTAAACGAAACTCATGGGTTCGTTGCCTCTCAGAAATAAATAGTTCTACTCCAGTCTCCGATGTTTGGAAAAGAATTAGAAAACCAAATGGTCTAAAATGTACACCGTTTATATCCAGCCTAAAAATTAATAAGATAAAAAGAAATAATGCTTCATAAATAGAAAATACTTCAAAAACACCCTCTCGAATCAAAATCTTAAAGGCCTATAAGTTAAACATACTCAATGAGCAGACTCATTGAAAAAATGGTGAACTCTCGACTTTCCTGGCACATAGAGAAATCAAATTTCCTAATATCGGAACAGAATGGCTTTAGAAAAATTCGTTCAGGTATTGATATATTTCGGATTTAGAAAGTTATATTCAGGAGGCGCTGGCAACAAAACAAATTTGCCTTGCAATATTCTTCGTCTTGAAACAAGCATTTAACGCATATTGGAAATTTAAGATACTCGAACAGTTATATTCATGGAACATTCGTGGTAATTGTCTTAACTTCATCAAGAACTTTTTGGAGAACAGATCTTTCTCAGTAAGAGTTCATTGCGATAAATGGTATGATTAAAATCTTACAAAAACCTCTTAAGGTTTGTTTATATGTAGATGATTTGGTAGTATATATTAAAGCAAACACATAACTCATATGACAAGTATTCTACAAGAATTCTTGGTGGATCTAGAAAAATGGTCCTCTGAAACAGGCTTTAAATTCTGAATTACTAAAACTAATCGTATTGTATTTTCCAAAAAGTCATCCATAAATATTCCCCATTTAAAATTGTATAATAAGAGGATAAGTTTCATCTCATCGATTAAATTTTTAGGAATGTGGTCTGACCTAAATCTCTCTTGGAAAGAACATATCCAACAGCTGGTTCTTTCCTGCCACAGAAG
Organism: Hermaeophaga mercurialis; assembly: GCA_951812935.1. Classification (NCBI taxonomy): domain Eukaryota; kingdom Metazoa; phylum Arthropoda; class Insecta; order Coleoptera; family Chrysomelidae; genus Hermaeophaga; species Hermaeophaga mercurialis. The sequence continues at coordinate 38,462,630 of OX638363.1, forward strand.
ACGAACCTGATAAAAACTTTAGCTTAACTTAACTAGGTACAGAACACTAATCATATCAAAGATAGATTATGGTTCCATCGTAGACGTATCTGTTTTCAAATCATTCTAAGATCAATTCACAATAATGCGCTTTGGGTACTTTTCGCACGACTTCGATAGAAAGCATTTACTCTGGCGAACCAGCATTGCAACAACGATGTGTGTATTTAACATTATCACATAGCCACTTCCATATCATCAAACAATAATAAACCTCTTTGTAAAAATATATTTACCAATAAATATTATTTTAATCATAAAACAAATACACCTAAACCATACTACGAACGAATTCTAACTTATTGTCGGCACTTAAACATTGCATTTCCTTTACTTTAGATCTCGACCATTCTCCTCCTTCTACTATTAGAAATCCCGAAATCAACACCATTTTAGATGAATGTAATACATTTGATACAAACCCTACTATTATTAAATCTAATTTAACCTCAATTTTAAATTAGCCTTAACTCATCCAAGTGTTATCTTCTACAAATGTCCTTAAATATAAATTTTCCTGAGAGTAGTGTTTTTTCTGTAAAACTCTAAACATTATTCAATGCAATCCAGTATATGGTTCATTTAATTCTTCTCAAGGTCTAATTCTTACCGACTCCTTTGGCTTAGTACAAATATCGCAACAAATATATCCTGTTAACCCTATAGCCGAAATGATCAAATCGGAGTTATTAGAAGCAGAGAAGAAGTTGATAATGAAAAAGCTGACCAATGTTCGCGAGACGCGATAGTAAGTGCCGAGTCAGAAGTAGTACGTCGTAGTGTCTCGAGTGATTTGAAGGCCGCTTTCAAAAAAAATATATTGATTTGTGGATTCAAGAGTAGGAAAACGCCCGATCAAAACTGCGCTACTTTAAAAACAATATCTGCCTTGGCAACTATTTTGTAACAATATGTAAATGCAAGTAATATACACATGTCTTCCCTTGGGCCACACTATAGTCACATATTCCTTACGAAGAGTGATCACCTTAGTTTTGAATACTGTAACACAGTCCAATGTGTAAACCACATTTTAATTGAATGCTCTAAGTACAATGTACACCGAGCGAATTATCAGATCCCGAATGACATTACAGTTCTTCTTGGAAAAGAATATCCCGTACAAAAACTAATTGGTTATCTCAAATCGATAAAATTATTTGATAAAATTTAAATATGTATATAAATATATTACTATGTATTAAGTATTACTTTGTATTGTATTAACAGATCCTCTGCAAATCACTTTCGGGTTGATGCGGCTATTTTTCTCAATAAAAAAATCCTTGTGCTGAAATTTGGACCTCTTTTTATCATTGGAATCTTGAAAAATTGTACATTATAATAAAGAAGTCGATAACTGAGACGGAATGAAATATTCTTATTAGGATTATTGCTGAAGGACCGCGTCACTTTTTGAGATATTTCTCAACGTTTCGCCGTCTATAATAAGCCGCTTTTTTTGGAGGTGAGATGTACACGGAGGTAACTCAACTACTAAACTCTTACTAAGGCAGTTTATCATCACTGACAACATTGCCAATGTATAAACAATGACAATAAACTTTGAAATAGCATCAAGGTTTGTCAATATTTAGACGACTATATAAAAATAAAAATTAGATACCCTTATTTATGCTATAACCATCGATCTTATCATATTGCAGTATTTATTTTATTACTATCAAAAACAACAATTCACAAAAATAGCCATATTATGTATAAAGCGTGGAAATTCAAAGTTTCAAATAACAAAGATAAAATCATCTTAAATATCAAGTCACGAATTAATAATATTTACGAGCATAAATACCAAATCAACAAGAAAGAAATTGGCACAAAAATGATTCATACATAAATGGTTATGGAAGGAAAGAGAAAAAGAAGTAGATCAAGTGGAATTAGTATAGACCAAACATTGAACGAGTTGAAATCGATGTCACTTTATCAGAAAGCACGGAAAATATGATGAAGTACTAGTGAATTAAAAAATATTCTCCGTGCCGTACAAAGATCAAAAGAAATGAAACCATTTGAAGAAAAGGAAGAGAAACTTTTTGTGAAGTTATTTTTTATGAAATGAAAATCATTTCCAAACATGTTTTTAAATGGATGTGTATTTTATGTGGGTACGATTTATCAAAAAAGAGTAATATATTTATATTCTTATAAGGTTTCTTTGCGTCCGACATATTACATGTCCTCTAAACCAAGAAGGCTTGTGAAGGTAGAATTACATTATTATTCTCGCGTATCAAATTTGAAGCAGTCTTTGTTATGGCTTCGTCGAGATTGATAGTAGTTTTTATATTGTATGTTAATATCAAATATGTTATGATATAAGATAAAAGATCCTCAATAGATTAATGTTTTATATCTGAGTATCAAATATTTTTGACTTGTATCGGTTTGAATTGACTATAAAGAAAATATAAGTATTATTACAATTATTCTATATAATACTGTAATTTGCTTAATATTCACAAATATTGCGTAAAAGTTATTTCTAGACAACTATAGATAGATATAGACATATCTAACTGAATTATATTATTTACACTTTCTATTATTAATTAAACTACAGGGATTTTTTATTTTTTAAGTAGTCCATTATAATTGGAAAAATATCTCTAGCAGTTGAATAAAATGCCGAGATATTATTGGTGCTTCGTAGAAAATTAAAATGAAAGATAATAAGGAACATTTATAAATGTCGAGTGTTCGAGTGAATGGAATGTCTGGAAAATACTGGAAACGGGAAAGGTTGGACTCAGTTTTTTATTTAAAATAAAATAAATTCACAATTTATGTTATACGATTTTATAAATATTGAAAGAGAAGTTATAGAGTGAATAGAAATACAGGACATACATTAAACTTTCAATTTGTTAGCTCCGTTTATAAATACAAAGGGTATTTATAGCAAGTTCATCTACCATTATTAAACAGGTGTTTTACGAAGTAGCGATAATTAGAAAAGTTATCAAGGGTTATTAATATTATTGATACTTACATTTATTCAACCAGGAAACTATAATGGGTGACCCCGAAAATAGTGTGTAAAGTACGTATAGAATGAACTACTAACAAAAAAAAATTTTTTAAATCAGCTATTTTCAAAAAAAAATATTTCATTAGTTATTACATCTATATATGGAGTGACGCATTAGTGTGGCAAAGCTCGAATTTTCCGCTATAATTAAAGTTACGAAAAAAAATTATTTACAAAAAGTGTAGCCAGTTTTGGGGTTCACATTTTCAAATTAGTCCCAAATATACAGGGTGTTTAGAAACGCAGTGCCAGACTAAAGTTATGTTTTTTAAAGTGGAAACCCCGTATCTTTTTACATTTTTATAAATTTCTTGCCGAGCTGATTTAAACGATGTATAAATAATTGATACCTATTAAGTTTACTAAAGGATCTACAGCCACGTGAAAAATATATTCTTTTGAATTTAGATCTCTGTAGAAGAGAAACCGTTGAAAATCAATAAACACTATGGCATTAAAAATATTTGATACAGAGTCATCAAATATCAGATGGGATTTCAAATTTTTGACGACTCTGTATCAAATATTTTTAATGCTCTACATGAATTTTACTTTAAAAAAGTAAGACCAATATTAGCAAAAATTTTGAATTCCATAAAAGAAGATCTCTATTTACTTAACATAAAACAAATAAAACATTGGCAACCCCTTAAATAATTAAATTTTGCATAGTCAAAAAAGAAAGAAAATCTATGCTTATTGATAATGACGAAATTATTTGTTGAAGAAGTTGGAAGTAATAAAGAAGGAAGACAGCCTAATATTTGCATCTAAAAAAACTGAAATTTATCATGGGGATATGAACGCAGATGTTTTTGAATAATATTTCCAACAAATGATAAAGTTTATTCGAAAAGGTTCGGTAACTGTAATGGACAATCTTACTTATCACTTACGATGAATTGAAAGAAACACAGATCATTGCGTGGTTAATAGGAAAAAACATTGTTGCTACTGCAGAATTGCTCAAAGTTGAATTGCTCCGATTAGTTTAATTGAATAAACCTTAAGTATTATATGTTGTCGATGAAATTGCAGCAGCACTTAAAATTATTGTACTGCGTATTCTTCCCTATCAACACAATGATATGGGCGCAAGTTGAATGATATGTTGTCCTAAAAAATCCAACATTTAAGTTGAATGTTCTTAAAGAAAAAAACAAAAAATGTGGAAACTGGACTAATTTATAGAAGAAACGGTAAAACCTCTAACTTTTGTTGTTAACAATCGTGATTCAGAAAGCGATGACGATTATACGTTCGAGTTTCAAAGGACACGGACGTGTGTGAGCTCCGCTATCAATTGATAAAACCGGTCAAGTGATTAAGAGTGATTAACATTAAAAATAAAATCAAAATAAAAACACTAGTTATCGTTTCGAAACAAAAACTGTAAGTACTAATTATTACTGTTTAAAAGTGCTTCCAATGGATACAGGGTGATGTCGAAAAGTCGACATGTATAGTTCCAATGGAATGCAATTTGTACAACCCAACCCAGCTGTTCAATACGATCAGAATGGACAAATGTTAGTTAATCAAGGTTTGACATCCTACCAACCACTACCAACGCAAGCAAATAACCTACCAAACATAATAATGATGCCAAACCATCAACAAACACAGCCAATCACACAACAACAAACGCATCAAATCAATACTTATCCACAAACAATGCCTTGTACAAGCGTATCTCAGCCACCACAGCAATCAGATCAACAGTGGCAAACTGTGACCAATAAAAAGAGACTACGAAGCCCAGAAGAGAATACTAGAATACAGAGACAAACAAAAATAAAAGATTACTGGCTGGGTACCAACGAAAAAGCTGGAAACATATTCAACAATCTTGAAATCGAAGATGAAGTCAACGACAATAAAGATGACGAAGAAAAACCGTATGAGCCCAAGCCCCCCCCAATATTTATCGACAAAGTAGCCAATATCAACCCATTAATAACCCTTCTAACAACATTATGTCCTGAGCAGTACATAATAAAAGCCCTAGGAGAACAGAATGTCAAGTTACAACCAAAAACTGGAGAAGCATATAATAAAATTATAAAAGCTCTACAGGATAAGAAGACAGAATTTCATACCTACAAACCAAAACAAGAAAAAAGCTTTAGAATAGCATTAAAGAACCTGCACCATTCAACTGATCTTGAAGAAATTAAAAATAATCTACAACTTATGGGACACGAAGTAGTACAAATATGGAATGTTAAACAAAATAGAACAAAAACTCCACTACCAATTTTCTTTGTAGATCTACAAGTTAAAGAAAATAATAAAGAACTTTACAACACCAAACTGTTTATGAATACAAGTGTAATCTTTGAACCACCCCACCCTAAGAGGATAATACCACAATGTACTCGCTGTCAAAGGTACGGTCACACAAAAAATTTCTGCCAACGTAACTACAGATGTGTAAAATGCACTGAACCTCACCACACATCTGAGTGTCCAAGAATTATAAAAGACAATACAGTAAAATGTGTAAACTGTTTGGAAAACCATCCGGCTAACTACAGAGGTTGCAAAATACATAAAGAGCTACAAGAAAAAATGTATCCAAAACTAAGAGAAAAACAGACAAGGAACATAAATAGACCACACTGCCCGGTAAACCCAAGTATAACATTTGCGCAAGCCGTGACATCCCAAAATCAAACAAATACAGTAAACAATGCAAATGCAGCAGTAAACTTTCAACAACCCAACGACCTATCAGAACTAAAAAGTATGATGAAAGATTTAATTTCACAAATGGGGATGATCATGAATCTCATTACAACACTAGTGACGAAACTTTCAAAATGAATACAATACAAACGCTCAAGGTAGTCGAATGGAATGCCAACGGCATGAGTTCTCACGCTCATGAAATCAAAACATTCATTACCAACTACAACATTGACGTATTCCTAATCGCAGAAACACACTTTACCAATAAAAATTATTTAAAAATACCTAAATATAACGTATATCACACAAATCATCCAGACAACACTGCCCATGGAGGAACGGCAATAATAATTCGCAGCAGTATAAAACATCATGAACTAGAAGGCTATAAAAAAGAACACATTCAAGCCACCAGCGTAGCACTAGACAGCAACACAGGCATCCTAATTTTATCAGCAGTGTATTGCCCGCCCAAGCATAACAATAAAAATACGGAGTATACTAACTACATAAGAACACTTGGAAATAAATTTATAAGTGGCGGAGACTACAATGCTAAGCATATACAATGGGGATCTCGTATGACAAACACTAAGGGTAAAGAACTAATGACCACAATCACAGGTAACAATCTTCACATCAAAGCAACAGGAGAACCTACCTACTGGCCTACTGACCCCGCAAAAATACCAGATGCAATCGATTTTTTCATCATAAAGGGAATCAACCCACACTATCTAAATATTGAAGGCAGTTTTGATCTTTCCTCCGATCACTCCCCTATAATATTAACCCTACATGATAAATTGATGGAAAAACAGAAAGAGCCGTACCTACATAATATTAACACTAACTGGGATTTATTTCGAGAAAAACTCGATGAAAACATTGAATTAAATATTCCACTCAAGACACCACAGAATATTGAAAAAGCTGTAAACGATCTGACGAAAGGCATTCAAAAAGCAGCTTGGTACGCAACACCTAATGAGACCAATAGTAAAACTAAAAATGAAAACCCAATTATTGTCAGAGAAAAAATTATAGAAAAAAGAAAACTTCGAAAAAAATGGCAAAAACATAGAACTGAAATCAACAAAAGAAACTACAACAAAGCTGCAACTGAATTGAAAAAGCTCTTACAAACTATTAAAAACCAAAACATTCAAGATTTCCTCTAAAAATTGACACCCACAGAAGCAACGGATTATTCCTTGTGGCGAGCAACACGAAAAATGAAAAGGCCTGTACAACAAATACCTCCTGTAAAAGACATCAAGGGAAGATGGTCCAGAAGCTCCAGCGAAAAGGCAAATGCCTTCGCACAATACTTAAGCAATGTCTTTAAACCACACGAAATGAGTACTAATGAAGAAGATAATAATGAAATAAAGAACTTTCTCGACATACCTTGCCAAATGGATCTCCCTATAAAAAAGTTCAAACCCAACGAGATTAAATCGGTAATTAAAGAACTAAATCCAAAAAAGGCACCAGGATACGACCTCATCACTGGTAAGATACTGCAAAATATAACCAAAAAGACAATAACGGCATTAACACAAATATTCAATGCAATATTGACACTCACACATTTTCCTGAACAGTGGAAAGTTGCAGAGATTATCATGATACCGAAACCTGGAAAAAATCCCAATGACTTGGCCTCATACAGACCCATTAGTCTCCTACCTATTATTTCCAAGGTCTTCGAAAAACTTTTTCTAAAGCGATTAGAACCGATAATATCAGAAAAATCTCTAATCCCACAGCACCAATTCGGCTTCCGCAGTAAACATGGAACGATAGAACAAACACATCGACTAGTCAAACAAATAAATAATGACTTGGAAAATAAAAGATACTGCAGCGCAGCTTTCATAGACATTAGTCAAGCGTTTGATAAGGTGTGGCATGAAGGACTTCTTTACAAACTAAAGCAAAACCTTCCTCAGGACTTTTATCTAATGATCAAATCGTATCTAATGAACCGTTATTCATTGGTAAAACAACAAGATTCACGCTCGGAAATATTCAAAATAGAGGCTGGCGTCCCGCAAGGTAGTGTACTTGGACCAGTACTATATCTGATGTTCACTTCTGACCTACCAACAACCCGACTAACGACAGTCGCAACTTACGCAGATGACACAGCCATTATTGCCTCTCATTCAAATCCTCAAGGAGCATCCAGAAATTTACAAGCCAATCTCTACAAAATAGAAAAATGGCTACAAAAATGGAAAATAAAAGCAAACGAGGCAAAATCCACCCATATGACATTTACATTACGTCGAGAGACATGTCCACCCGTCTATCTAAACAACAAACAACTAGCAGAGACAGACTCTACCAAATACCTGGGCATACATCTGGACAAAAGGCTAACCTGGAAGAAGCACATATTCACCAAGAGAAAACAACTTGGGCTCAAATTCCAACAAATGTACTGGATAATTGGCAGGCAATCACGATTATCACTCGAAAACAAGCTTCTTATATACAAAAGCATAATAAAACCTATATGGACCTATGGCATCCAGCTATGGGGCTCAGCCAGTAACTCGAACCTAGAGATTTTACAGCGCTTTCAAAACAAAGTGTTAAGGACCATAGTAGCCGCTCCGTGGTATGTCCCTAACAGAATAATAGAGAGAGACCTGAAAGTTCCCAGCATTAAAGAAGAAATCAGCAAATACAGCAATAAGTATGAAGCAAGACTAAGTGTGCACCCAAACGCGTTTGCTAGTGAATTATTTAATACCCATGGTGAAGTGCGTAGACTGAAGCGTTTCAAACCATCCGACCTACCTTCCAGATTTTAAACATTTCAAACATTCTTTTAGACTTAAAAAATTTTTTTTTAAACATTTTAAATATTTTTGTGGATTTTAAACATTTTAAACATTCTTGTAAATATTTTAGACATTAGTTCGTAAGTTTTGCAAAAGGGAAGTTTTCACTGGAAATCCTCCCTACATGTCCCATTTAGCAATGTCATAATTTTAACTTATTGTTCCTAAGAGGCACAGATTGTTAAATAAATTGGAGAAATAAAAAAAAAAAAAAAAAAAAAAAAAAAAAAAAAAAAGAAAGCGATGACAGTCTTTTTGTGTAAATATTTTTATGTTATATATGTTATAAATAATTAATATATTATAAATCTTTAATTTATTTTAATAATCGCTTAAGCATCCTGCAAGTACGGTAATGGTATGTATACTAGTCGCTTAATCAGGAATTAGAAAAGGGTCCGGTATTGTTATTTGGCAGGTATACCAGGAACTTAAATTACCAGCTCAACTTATTGACGATTTTAATTATTAAATAATCTTTACATAGGTTATGCCGTTTAAAAATGAGTTTAAATTTTAAATCATGTCAGTTAAAAGAATTGAGACTAGCACCAAAAAGTGGAAACGGATGGTTTGACAAACATTAGTCACGTGATAATATATTTCATCTCGCCAGCGCTCGCGTTCGGAATGTTCCACTCGTATCGATTTTTATTATTCTAACCGAGCAACAGACTGTGTTTTCTCCACGATCAGAAATTCACTCGATTTTTCGCTCATAATTTTATTTAAATTAAAATTTGTTATAACGGCGTCGCCATTTACATCTGCCATTGACAGTTTTGACACCATGACTATCGATATTGTTTAGAACAATTAAGGAATATTCATTCCATCACTTATTATAGAATGAAAATATAAGTAAAACCCATAAGTGTTTCAGAACTAATATTCGATCTTAAGAGTGAGAATGTTTACATTATATTATTAAAAATGATATTAGAATTAACACATTCCACTAATGGTCGTGGAGAAAATATATTTTAAGATTTGTTTGTTTGTAATCATGCAATCTACACATGCTACTACTATTTTCGGTGACACCCTGTATAGTGTAAATGAAATGTAGATGCATTCCTAAAAAATTGCTTTATTGCTTCACTTTTGTTATTACATGTATTATTAGTTTAGCAAATTATAACATTTTAACATGGAAAATTGTTCAAAATGAGTTAAAGTTCAATATTACCTTTTGATTTTTTAATAAAAGACCATAAAGATAATATTTTGAATCACACTCATTGTGACATTTTTTTTTCCTCTTAAACAGAGGCTAGAGGAATCAATCTGTTATACATTTTAGATTTTAAACGTTCTAGTTTAGAACAATGATTACCCAATACTACAATATTGAAATGGTAATATGCCCGATCTTATTTACACTATTTGTATAATTACTCACCCTTATATAATTTTAATTTTTTAGAAAATTAAAGTTTTCGAATAAGATGAAAATAAATACTAGAGTAAATACTGTAATTTTAAAATCATCGTATCTCATTGGTAAAATAAAAACTACGGTATAGGAAGTATATTTTTCGAGTAGTTAATACGCCGTATTTTTGCATGCTCTCCTTCTATATTGTAGTAAATATTCTAGAAAATATTCTATTAAATATTATCTATAAGTGTCTAAAATCCTTTATTATATTTGATTTTTAAATAACTGTGTTAAAAAAGCAAAAGTCCATTAAACACTTGAAAATATACTCTCATCAAAGTCCAAAATTTGAAATGAGGAATTATTATGATGAGCTTACTTTTCTTACTTTTAAATTCTGTTTCGTATCTTAACTGGTTTCTCACTTTTAATAATTTCTTATTAGTTTTTTTATTAATTCAGGTACAAGTAATTCAATAATGAATTTAGCATTTTCTAAAGAGCGTTCTCAATACTAGCACTATAAACAGATGAGTTAAGTATATTTAAATTCACCAAGTTTTAATTAACTTAAATTTTAAAATAGCTGTCGGGCAACTAGAAAAGAGAGACAGAATCACTTTTAACCAAATCTAGGTTATTCTTGGAGGGTTAGTTAGTTAGTTTGGGTTCTAGCAGCTTTGCGCAAACTTTTCTAATTGAATTACTCCAATAAGTGCTTCAAAATATCGCTTTCATAAAGAATGTAAAAAGATAGCCTACTTCCGTGTCTCACGAGTAAAAATAATTTGATAATTTGAATTTCTACTCCTACGGTAGATGTAATTTTAGTAAATTGTAAAAGAAAAAGTAAAAATTAGATACAGAAAAAATACATAATATAAAAATATTTCACTGGCTGCTATAAATAAGAGTTTCATATTTTAAAACGATTTCCTTGCGTTATTCATACAGTGTGTAACAGCCAAATGGAATAAATTTAATATCGCCACTGACACTTATTACTGATATACCACGTCAATTTTTTATTGTAACCAATATCTACGCCATATATGTTGTAATAATTGTTCACGTTATTTCTGTAGGAGACGTCACTCACATTCTTTAAATGAGACAAGTGGCACATCATTGGAAAATGCATTGAAAAAGAAATTCAACTCTATGTCTGATTTTAGAATACCAATCCAAATTATTGAGGAAAAAAATAAATTCTAGAATATTAATTTTAATGTCTGGAAAGTTATAAATAAAACACCAAATATTATTTTAAAATGATCGACGTTTCGAAGTCTATTCTCTTCTTTCTAAAGGCTGTCACATTTATTAATTTCTTTTTTTTTATAATAACATCTGTATGTGTTTCTATATAAAAAAAGAAGAAAAGAATATACTTCGAAACGTCGACCATTTTAAAATAATATTTCGTATTTTATTTATTGTCCTCACCCCAATATTCCTATTCACCTATTAATTTAATAAATACAAATAAATGACAAGTATTGTAAATTAATGGCATTTACTGTTAAGCTTATATATTTCTACAAGATCTTGTAACTTTAGGGGTCACAATTTTACAGTAAACTTTTACAAATAATAGAATGTAGGAAACTATACCGAAATTATATAAAACGAGTAGAGTGTGTTTCATAAAAAAAATCCTGAAATATACGAGTATATTGTAAAGTCCGGATCAGATTTCTATCACCAAAGCGAGAGTATATACACTCTGGTAGTAATAGCGGCTGGCATATTTGCTTGGTCATAGATATAAGAATAACACTGTACTAGAAAAAAATTTAATATTACAGCATAAACATAGAAATTGATTTTTCTCTTAAAAATATTAGATTGAAACCTAAATAAAAAGTAAGAAGAAAATAACAGTACAACAAAAAATACACATAAAAACTGTTCATAAATAGTTTTGGTATTGTTACTTCTATTTGTGTTTTTTTTTTGTTTCATGATAATTTTTATTCTGAAATTGTTTTATCAATAGATTCGCGTGATAATTGATTTATAGAAGTCGTTTCCATAATAAATATATTACTTGTAATATATTTATACGTTTAATTATTATAATTAACTAATTTATTATTACTTCATAAAAAAATCTATTTTCTTGAATTAATTTGAAAATAATCTGTAACGAAATTAAAATATTTTTTAACAATGCTATTATATTTTGTCGTTGATAAAACATACAATTATCTCATGTTTCAAAAATACTGGCTCGAATAAAAATAGAATAAATATGGTGATAAATATATAGCTCATTACTATTTGGAAAGTATCTCTTTTCTTTAAAATAATTCAATTTTTAATCGAATTCGAGCCTTTCTTTCTATTGTTAATAAAATAATTAGTCGCTGATCCGTAGCAGTTAATTATTTACTTTTGTTGACATTTCTTGACATTTTTTGACAAAAATAAATAAAAACGCCTAAAAATACAGTGCGTTAGATTGAATTTCATGACGCCTAAATTAAATTTTCGATTGTTTTCTGTTTGAAATATCGTAATTTTGCATAAAGCAGGTCGATCTAAATTATTTCTCGAATTAATTCTAAAGGCGTTTACAAAAGAATGTAGGATCGGTTAAAAGGAAAACCTTCGTTTTGTTTTGGGAAATTTTAACACCAAATTCACCTTGTGGTTCCAGTAGCGTGCTAAAATATTCTTGTTCATATACTTTTAAATAATTAAAAATACACAATAATACAAAACTTATATTTCGTATAACTTAATATAGTTTTAAAAAATGAGCAATCTTTTGAATTGGTTTTAATCAGAGGAACATTAAAAAGCAGGCGATCGTTCGAAGAATTAGAGACTTTTAAACTTCAAAAACAATTAATATTTTAAAGATTATAGCAATATAACTTTTTTTAAACAGAATGATAAAGCTTTTCAAATTGAATATATAAATATATAAATTAATGAAAAATTAAAAAATTATGGCTAATTTCTTTCCTTTAACATAGCGTATGTGAAAACATCTGTACCTAAGTTAAATCAACTCTACAAGTTAACACAATATCATATTTTTCTTTTATCATTTAAAGAAAACAACCCCAACTTACAGGCCTGTGTCTACAAAAAAGGCTTATTTATTACCGAGAATATATTTCTTTAAATGTTGAACTAGTACATTTTTGATCCCGTAGAATGTAAACATGTAAAAAAATACAGGGTGCTTCATTTAAATTTTTTATATATATATATATATAATAATGATGTATAATTATTGGGAATCCAACAAAAAAAGAATGTATTTTCTTTAAAATTATATCCGAGCTTTCGGAAATGTTATTATTTTTTTTCTATTTTTTTTAAAAGGAACCGCCTTGTAAAATATTCAATTTAGTTAAAAAACCGAGATCTACGTAGGTAGTGATTTATCACACACAAAAACATGAAAACGTAAAATATCTCACCGAAAAAATCTTGTAACAATCTATAGCAACGAAACAGAAAAAATGAAGAAAAATCATTTTTAAAATTATCATGGATCCGTTCGCTCGGTTTGGCCTCATTTCAGTAAATAGAAAGGGCAGAAAGGGCCACAAAATTGAAGAAATAGACAACATTTATTATTTCCCAGGTGTATTATATGAATTTTTCCGCTTCACGAGAACGTATCAATAAAACGGGCCATTTTTTTGTCAGATGTGGAACTTCCGGGGTTAGCCTACAATTTTATATCACAAAAGAATTTTAAATATATTTATTTGATTACATACTCATATTAATTTATTTGTAGTTTGTATATAACGCATATTATACAGACAATTACTTTTACGATTTGAATTAAAAATGACAATTACCAAAATGAAGAAAATAATAATGATTCAAAATAAGGACTTATTTTTCCGATACCAGCCTAGCAGAGCTGTGTACGATATTTTTTATCATTCCTATGTTCAAAAGCATTCTGAATAGCTTTTTATAACTTTTGTTATTCGGCAATCCAACAACATTTGAAACTCCGTTCGAGGACACCCTTGTATAATATTAATAAATCGTTTTTCTCAACATATTTAGATAACTGTTATCAATAGCATTGTATTTAAAAGAATTTGATCCTGTAAGAGTAAGAATCTAAATATCGCTTCATGCGCAAACTTCATATCTTGGATCATATCCAAGTGAAGATTTTCATCAAATTAATAAATTAAGTTGTGTCTATTAACGAATTCATAAATTTTTCTAGAAAATGGATTAGGAAGTAGGAGAAGGTTAGGAAGAAGTAATCATGAATGTTATTAAACTCCTGGTGATATGTATGAACATCTCATGAATAGGCTTTTTATCCCATCCAAACATCCTACGAGGAAATCTATAAATTATTTACAGGTTAATGGCCTAGGTAGACTTGGCAGGTTTCAAAGTATATTCTAATTGGAAATGCTATTGGAAAATGTGCCCACTTCAATATAAAGAAACCTATTACAGATAAGGAATTATCATATCGAAGATCTAAATTATCCCAAAATCTGTAAGATTTAGTGTAAATAGCTACACGAAAACAAATAATGATCAAAAATCTGAAAAGTCGCAATGCACATTGCAAACTCACATGCCAAATATTTCTAAAAATATCATAATAATTTTGAAATAAATATCTATTAAAATGACAGAAGTAATCCGTTCTATTTCATGAACTAAAACGTAAAATATCTTATATAATAATCAACAGAATAATTGAAAATTCAACAAAAGTTTTTAACGTTAGTGCTATATACTTCTACTCCAATACTATATACCCATACTGAGCTATATCCTCACTGAAATAATATACCTTTTTAGTTGCAATGTATTTATCTCTACATACTGGGTGTCTCAACTAAAACTTGACCCTCAGAAACTCAGAAAGAAATGAGTTTTTCCAAAATGTAAAAAACGCATCAACTTTTATTAGCAAGTGGACAAATTATCATGTAAAATTAATACCCAGAAATCCAACCACCTTGAACCCCGCAACAATACCCCACTTTTTAAATATCAAGTGTGGCCAGATAGGTTTGAAAGGTATTTTTTTCTATATGACTATCTCAATTTTGATTTATTTATGAAATTTTGAAAATGTTTTAGATTGAAGTATTTATTTCAAATAATAATAATAATAAAAAAAAATCGAATTCCTAAAATTAATGAATGTATTGTTCAAAATGACTTCATCAACATTCATATAAAGACACAATCCACTTTTAAAGGTTTTTCTTGCATCGTAAATACGCCCGGTGTAAGTAATCCGGTGTCAATAATCGGCATTCAGTAGGTAACAATTTTCTGTCGCTGCTCAGCAAGATTTACTTAAGTTCTATCTAGAAACTTAGTCCAGTAATAATGGTATCAGTAATATCTTCTAACAAATTATAATATGTTGCCCCATTGATATTTTTCTCAATAAATTTTTTAAATTTTGAATTTTGTTTATGAGTTAGTGGGGGTTAAGTCTTTGTTAATACACCATGTATATGTAGCCAGGCATTTATCAACGAATATATTGGAAATTAAAATTGATTTAATTTAATCCGAAAATGTTTTCTATAAATAAGTTATTAGCCTGTAGAGAATTTGTATTATGTTTTTTATAGATTTTGAAAATAATCCAACAGTGGAAGTACGAGTATTATCTTTTGTTTGTCTATTTTCTGTCAGCTTATGTTACATACGATCATTTTTTTTACTTTTACTTGGCTTGATAGATATACATGTCTCAACGATATTTTTATTATAAAATATAAATCTCTCGAAATATTATGAATCTTTCTAATCTCATTGGGACATCTCACACACAGCGCTAACATCTATTTCTTTAAAAATTTAGGTATATAGTGATATAGTGGCATTTTATAAAACCTTTTTGGGTGTAGCTTAAGCTGAAAGTATTTTACGAAGCAACAGTATAGAAATAAATTATTTATGTACGGCTTTTATATATTTGCTTAGTCTCTTTATAGAAAAAAAAAGTCCTAACAGAAAGTTTCGTAAAACATTTTGAATACTGTTATATAAGAGAACTTTAATTCTGCACTATAATCAAGTTGATACTCTAAGTAAATATAATAAATCAATAAAATCTTGTACGAAGTAATAATTTGTCAAAAAAAGAGTAACATTTGTAATGCTCTGCAAGAAAAAAATTATTTGCTTGGGGTTTTAGTGAATTTTGTTACATAGATATGAAAATAGCTTGCCACATGAGAAAATCTCGTTCTTTTTAACATTTATTTAAATTGACTTTTAGGATGTTTAAACATTAACACATTATATTAACATAAAATTTTCGTCTATTTAAATTTAATAGTAGAGTTGCGTTGTTTGGCAAACTACACTGAGATATATTTTCATTGGTTAGTTATTTAATTATAGTTTATTAATTTTTCAATTAATTCTGTTTTAATTTTATAGTCATTGGCCTATATCCATAATATTTTTAATATAATGTAAAGTTATATTATGTTTTTTTACATAATATGAATTTATTTTAAGCTAAGTCGTTACACAAGTGAAGTGAATCATTGGGGATCATCCGGAAACGTCAATATCTCTTGTTTTGATTTGGGTTGAAAATGTTTCGTCAATGACACAGCCACAATTGTTACGCGTAATTAAATATTTGTGTATCTGCAATTGGCAAAATTAGCTCGTAATTATCTCGCTGATCATGTAGTGTCAGTGGTCGGAAAATTTATCGAGACACATGCGGGAGCTTTAGTGAATTTATTACTTCATTAATGAAAATCGAATGTTGATATTGCAAGGATTTATCAGATCGATGAATTCTTTCTAATTGTTGTCTTTACTAACGGTTTTATATTCAATCAATTATAACTTTTAGACTGATGTATCACATAGGTCTAAATTAATTGTGGAATTTATCCATTAAAAATATAAAAACGATAAATTATATTTGTCTTGAATTTCCAGAGTATGACAAAGCTCTTTTTAAATATCTTTCTCAAACCAGGTTTCGCTAAATCGCATTTTCAAAGAGTGACATAAGATTGACAGATTTCTTATATGCGTACTTGACTTCATATCATAAACATTTCAACCAATCATTATTAAGCAATATGTACAGTAGGATTTCGTGCTATAAAATTTTTAAAATACTCTTGTTTTCCTGTATAAAAAAAATATTAATACTATATAGATATTTAGTCAAAGAGGTAATCTAAAATAATTGAACTGTTAATTGTTTATTCAATACTATATACGGAAGACGTTTTAGATTTTTCTTGATTTCAAATTCTTCAAAAACTCAAGTTCTTCTTTTTTGTCACTTATATGAAATAGCCCCATTGTTGTTTCAATTGTTTTGTTAGGTGAAGGTTTGTGTTTAGTGTCAAGGACGTGATTTGCATAATGTCACTTCTCTGGTTGTTTTATCTATAAGATCGTAAGTGTTACAGTACCGTATGTTAAAATTTCTAAGGATCTAGCCAAGGTAGATGGCGTTATAATTTAATTTTTATTTAAATTTTATTTTAAATATCAATAAGTAATAATTTTGTATGATCTGTTATATTTAGGTTGTTTCGTAAATATAAGGATAATGGCAACCTTGTCTTCCTTCTTATTGTTAAACCTATTTATTAGATGCAATGGATAATTATTAGAGGTAGCCAATGTTTATTATATTAATTTCCGTTTTAAAAGCATCCTTACTCACTGATATTGAAAAAGCTCTATGCATCATTGAATTATAAGCTGCTAATTTATGTAACATAGGGTGATTTGTGTTAGAAGACATAGTCATATTTGTATGAGATGGTTTACGATAAAATGGATATTGAAGGTTACAGTTTACTCTTTTCGTAGTTACATCCAAGAATTTTTTTTGGATGTAAATTGTTAATAAAATTCCAAAAAATATCACCTCCTGTAAAAACAGGCAGAATATCATAAACATATTTTTGGAGATATTATCCATAAAAATATTTGCCAAAATTGGTAATGTTGGACTACGCATAGGCAATCCTTCATTTTGAATATAAAATTTATCATCAGAAACATAGAGCTTTTTCAGTACCAATGAGTAAGGATAGTTTTAAAAGAGAAATTAATAAAACAAAGCAAATCGCTAATTCCAATAATTATCCATTAAATTTAATAAATAGGTTGATCAAGACAAAGGTACAAAAGATTGCCATTAACCTTATATTTTCGAAACAACCTAAAGATCCTAGATTATATGAAACTATTACATATTTTGTAGTTATAAATAATATCTCGTGCAAAATCTACAATATCTTTTAGTAAGTAAAAAATAATGTAGGTTCATTTTTATTAAATAAATAAAAAACCTAAAATTGATAAATGTAGAAAATCAGGTAAAAATTTTTCCTTTAGTAAAATTGGCCTGACGATGATTGAAATAAATGGAAACTAGTTGCCAATTAAGGTATCATGGGCAAAAAGATTAATGAATTCATAAATTACGAAAAGGTCAATATCGTTGATATACAGAACAAGGAGAATTATGTCTAAAACATTACAAATAACAAAGGGACTCTATTAACACCCACGAGGCTAAATATAGAGGAAACGTGACTTTAAGTCCAATATGAAAACATTATTTTGAATATGCTAATATTCTCAAAAAATATATGTTGGCGGAGCTTCATTATCCAATACGAACCGGTTACTGAACATATTCGTGTTGATAATGATATATTAATAAATAAAATAAAAACGTTTTAGGTAATTTATATTTCTAAACAGTGACTTTGTAACGCGTTTTTCCAGCGGCTTCTGGAAAGGTTGTCTACAATATAGCGTTTTCGGTGAAGCCTCGGGCGCCAGTCCTCTGTTTTCGTGGAAAACACACGATCCCTTAAATTAGCAATAAGGGTGTCTAGGTAGCAACAGATGGAGAAACGGTATTCTAGGGATCGGATTGAAAAATTACCAACATTTTGAAAGTAATGGAAAGCAGACTAATTGTTTTTCACCACGTTACCTAGATACCGGTTGCTATTTTGAAATCACCAAAAAAAAAAACCTTACTTCAAGTTAAAAAAAAACGGAATAAAAGACAGATTTAAATTTCAAAAATTCAATATATTGACTTGAAAAAAAAACATTTACAATAAATTAAATAAAGAAAAAAAAAATTCATGGTGCCAGTACAAATCTTACCCCAACGGTTACAAGTAATAGTTTTTGCCTGTCAAAACGAATAAACTAAGAAAACTAATATACAGGGTGTTATTGAAATACACGTACATATTAAAACTGGGTATTGCGCAGATCCCCACTGAATGTAGAAAAATATTATTTTTTAAAAATACCCCTTATTAAGGGAGTTATTAATTTTTGAAAATTAATTCTAAAACAAACGTACTTCACTGATATGTTGAGGATGACCTATATAAATTAGGTTTATTTACCTATTTTTGACATCAACAGTAATTAATATGCAAGTTTTTGTCAGATGATAAGAAAACTAGTCTTGTAAGAAATAACCATGTTGCCAAGATTTTCGAATTAATTTCTATTTCCGAAGACTGGTTTTTACTACCCTCGTTATCAAAAAACTAGAATATTTGATAAATGATTGTTTTTAAACTATACATTTTTGAAACTATAGATTATTAAAATTTTAGTTGATTTACGAATCTGGCTAACACGAGCGCGTCATTTCCAAGTTGGTAAAAAGTGTTGTTACGATT
Source organism: Hermaeophaga mercurialis (assembly GCA_951812935.1). Lineage (NCBI taxonomy): Eukaryota > Metazoa > Arthropoda > Insecta > Coleoptera > Chrysomelidae > Hermaeophaga > Hermaeophaga mercurialis. The sequence goes on from OX638363.1 coordinate 38,482,331, forward strand.
ACTTTTAAATATTTTTTTACGATGCCACTATTTACGAATATTGAACTAACCGATATAGTGCTGGTTTATGGGGCAGCTGGAGAAAATTCTCGGCAAGCACAAATCCTGTATCGCGAACGGTTTCCAAATCGGAGAATTCCGGACTGTCGTACGTTTATTTCAACTGTTCAGCATCTAAGAGACCATGGAAAATTTGAGAGTGTCAATGCAGATCGAGGGAGAACAAGAACACAAAGAACATTGGCGGCCGAAGAAGAAATATTGGAAGCTGTTGAAAACCGGCCTCAATTAAGTTGTAGAAGACTAGGTCTTGAAATTGGAGTGTCCTCATTTGTTGTGTGGCGGACACTTAAAGAACAAGGTTTACATCCTTATCACATCCAAAAAGTCCAGGCCTTATATCCAGGTGATGAAGAAAAGAGAGTGGAGTTTTGTGAATGGATGATTCAAAAATGTGTTGATATTCCTGATTTTCTAAAAATATTATTGTATACTGACGAGGCTTCATTCACTCGTGATGGCGTGTTCAATATGCACAATACGCATATTTGGAGTGATGAAAATCCTCACGCCATTAGGGAAACTGGGCATCAAAGAAAATTTTCAATAAATGTTTGGGCTGGCATAATAGATCAGTATTTAATCGGGCCTTATGTTCTCCCGAACAGATTAAATGGGCCAGGATATCTCCACTTTTTAAAAGATATTTTGCCAGTACTCCTAGAAGAGATACCGTTACAATTAAGGCAACGGATGTGGTACCTACTAGATGGCGCTCCTCCTCACTTTGATTTAAACGTACGGCAGTTTTTGAACATTAGATTTCCTCAAAAGTGGATAGGCACAAATGGACCTACTAAGTGGCCTCCGAGATCTCCGGATTTAAATCCATGCGATTTCTTTTTGTGGGGTCACATGAAACAACTGGTTTATAATGAACCTATTAATAGTGTTGAACAATTAACCAATAAAGTTAATGCGGTAGCCGAGGAACTACGACAAAATCCAAGACTAATTTCTAATGTTCAAAGTTCTTTGGAAAGACGATTGCAAGTGTGTGTAAATAATAATGGACGGCATTTTGAACAATTACTGTAATAAACTTTATTTTGAATTAATTGGTTTTGCTACGGCAACAGTGCAATTTCTATGGGTAAGTTCAATTTCGATTTATTTTACTTCTTTAAATATGGAAACTAGTAGGTCGGAAAAGGGGACTCTTCCCCAATATTTAAATTTTAGAATTTGAAGTTAAAATTGGTGCCAATCGTTTTTGGTCATTACATACTATTCCCCATTTTAATATGTACGTGTATTTCAATAACACCCTGTATATCAAGCTGAACAGAATATGAAAAACAGGTATTTAAATCAAAAATGCCAAAAATCAAATTTAAAGATGAGCAAACATAAAGAGTATTTTCACTTTTTAAAATAAAATACAGGGTGATTCATTTGAAAAAATTGACAAAATCATGTTTTCGAGTTTTGGCTCGCTCTATATTCAATAGGTGCAATAATAAAGAAATAGCTCTTTTTCGTAATACTGTATCAATGTCCAAAAGTTATGCCTGGAAAAAATTATTGTTAGGTTGTTCTGTTTAGGGTACACAGGACGTTGAAATGAGAAAGAGTTTCGTATACAATTGACCATAACTTTTGAAATACCATATATAATGTAATGAAACCCTATATTAGAAGTATGGGGGAGATGAGCTTAATCTAAATCTGAAATCATATATAGGGTGTCCCATTTAAAAAACGTATGTTTGTTCACCCACTAATATGTAACACCCTGTAAATACGAAAATAATTTTATAATGTTAAATTTGAAGACTATAGTTTTTGTAAATAACTTTTTTTGATATCTAATTTAATAACGGATATATCGTAATTCGACGCACTATGCCGCACCCTGTATATGATCATATGAAAAATAACGGGAAAAACTATTAAAAAATTAAAGAAATAAAAGTGGACAATCAGAAGTTATTTTTGCCGTTAATTAAAGAACGAAAATAAATGCTACTATAAAACAAAGTATGACTATCAACGTAAATTGCAAATATTTCAAAAACGGATTGAGATAATAAGATGATTCAAAAACTGGGTCGTTTAACGGAAGAGTGACTTTTCAAAAACTAGCAATAATTTCGCAATGGTGATTACTATATTGACTTTTGCCATGATTCTTATGTCCTCTGTAAAATTTTACAAAATTCTGATAGACAGGTTAAAGTTTATGCTTATTTGAAGAAAACTGTTTTTGGTGTTGCGTGAATCTGGAGAAAAAGAATTTCAAGTGTTGTAAAATATTATTTTTTTACGTGGAAAAACAATTAAGCAAATCGAGGAAAACTAGGTATATATTATCAAGAATGTGCTCCGTTACATGTAATGATTTGTAAGTGATTTGTTTTCTACTTTTAAAGGTAGCACAGATGCTGCAGAAAATTCATCGCCGTCACTTATTGTCACCACCGTAAAAATTGTTAACAAAATCCATACCCTGATACCGGCGATTGAAAGTATGTGAGATAGACAATGAAGTAAATATTTCAACCGAATGGGTCTGCAATATTTTTTATAATGTTTTAAATAAGAAAGCTAGCGCTACAAGATGGGTGTCGCGTTTGCTTAGTGCAGATCAAGTGCATATTAAAAATTTCGAACAATGTTTGGGTATTTTTAAATGTATTTCAAGGGAATTTGTCTTCAATATGTCACCGTAGATAAAACATGGATTCACCATTATACACTTGAAACTAAAATACAATCAAAACAATGGATTTCTCCTAGGGAACGTATCCCAAAGAAAGCAAAAACAGTGTTTGCAGCCAATAAGGTATGGCCACAGTTTTTTGGAATTTCTAAGGTGTTATCTTTATCGAATACTTACAAAAGAAAAAGAATAACTAGACAATATTATGCTGATTTTCTGACACGTTTTGATACCATACTTAAGGAGCAACGACCACATTTGTTCAAAAAACGTGCGTTGTTCCATCATGATAATATATCATTCCATTCGTCTCCTGTTAATTAATCGAAGTGCATTACAATTTGATGGCTCATCCACCACATTCGCCAGATCTGGCTCCCAGTGATTTCTTTCTGTTTCCAAATTCAAACAAATTGCTCGGTGAAATGAGATTTCCAACAAATGAACAGGTGGCAGTATAGACAAATGCGTGTTTTGAAGCCTTTTCGAAAGATTAATTTTTGGATGGTATCCAAGAAACCTCGGAACGGGTAAACTATGGATACAGTTTTAATTCGATGTCATCAGATGGTGGTGACATAATTAGTGTGAGAATAAAGTAAGCACTTGCATCGAGAATGATAAAAAAAATTAAATCAATAGTTTTTTAACAACATATTTTACTGTATCTTTTTTAATTCACTATACTAAATTATTCAAAAATTTTCTAAAAAATAATAATATGTTCGCGAATTTCAAAACCTATTATAATTTTTTCGAAGTAAATATATAAGACATTGATGTTTGCCAGAAAATTTTAGTCAACAATGAAACTTTATTTCCATGAAAATGTATGAAACAATTTTCAGACGTAATTATTAATTACTCCTTCTACGCGCCTATGATTTTGCCACAGAAATGTATTCATGCATTTTTATAAAATCATGATTTCGCTGTTAATTGAAATTTGACTGGAAAAAGTCCCTTAAATGTTTATTACCATTAACGTTGTGATTATTGATCCATTCTTGGAAAGTTTTTATTTAAATCATTTGCAATGCTTAACTTATCCCTCAATTTAACACACTTATTATTTTAATCTCTATCCATTTTTATGTGCGACAAAAAAATTGAATAGAGTTTCTATTAGAACCGGGCTTGTGCAATGTTGTAGTCAATGTGAATATCACAAAAGCAATGTTACCAAAGTAGTTTGAGTTGAGATCGTATTCGTTACTATTTTTGTCTCGTAATCAAATCAGAAAAAAATAGACGTGTTTGTAGATAGTGTGTTTGTAGGTCTATATATTTTTTATACATTTTTTGAAGACGTAAAAAAGGTAAGTGTTTTGAGTCAAAAAAAGTCAAGTTTGGCTCTTAATAAATCATATATATTTCAGTACCTCTTAATGAATGTCATTTCTTACGTTCTAATAAAATAGATCATTTAAGACCTTTTTCTCCATTCCAAGCATCTCCTAAATCCTTGTACTTGTCCTGGCGATTTGCCATCTTCTACGCCTCCTCCTCCCTATATTTTTCTTCTTCAAATTCTGGTATAGGAGTATCCTTATCAGAAATTTTTCCAACTTTCTGATAGAGCTTTCATCTATTCTAATAGATTTTATGAGATACTTCAACATTTTTCAGGCTTCAATATGTGTTCCCTATTTAATTGAAGAGGTTTTTATAAGCTGATTTGAAAATTTATGTGTAGAATATACCTATTTGCACTGATTAGTACATTCACGAAAATAGTACGTCAAAGCCTAATAGCTACTATTTTCTTTATTAGTTTCTTTTACAATAAATAATTATATAAACATTCTAAAACTGTTTTGTGGATGCATCTTATACTAAAACCGACAACCCAATTTGCAATAGAGGCCCTAGTACACGTGCCTAAATTTGAGTGACATTATACTAATTATTGTAAGCAACCATGGAATCTCTGGATACTTGCAATCTACGTCTAATTACATTTTTCCCCATGAGTTTTTTTCTCCTTTTTCCACTTTGAAGAAAAACAAAATTAACGAAACTCTTAAAATTGTGTCAAAAATTCTACTCGGCACATTGCTTTTGGATTTAAATGTTTTGAGATGAGCATTTCCACATACGAAGATTAAAATGCGGATTTCACTTCCTCGCTCTTTTATCACATCTTCCAAGAATTCGACTTTATTAGATTTGTTTTTGAGCTGGAGTTTAGATTTAATCGGAGAGACCTTTAATATCAGCATTGATGGTGCTTTGAAATTCGGTTTAATTGAATTTTTACTGTTTAATATATGGAGTTTTAAAGAAAGAAAAAAGAAAATATTGGTATGTTCATTTTAGCGTTTAGTAAAACAAACAATTGCAAATTTCTCTGTTTTGCTTAGTTCGATTTGTGTGGTAAATATTTGAAAACTAAACTTAACTAAAATTAATCTTTAATGTGTTTGTAATTTTAGGTTTCAAAGTAAATAAAATCTAGTTTTGTTTTCTAAATTTGCAATCAATACATATTATTTTATTAGAAACTCCAGTTTATTTTGATGATTTGGAACATTTAAAGTTTCATTTTTTAATTGTGCTTATTTTATTGTATTTGGATTTATTCTCTGAGACAGAAAGAACGTGTACAATTACCAACGCAGGAAATACTGTAAATATAAATATACAGGGTGGCCAAACGAAAACGAAACAGAGCCATTATCAGGAACTGCGTTAACGTCTTAAAAAATGCAGAGACCCGTCGATTTTTGATCAAAGGGGGACACTTTTTTCCGATATTTTCGGCTTTGCTGCTTACGCCTTCAAGCGAGGGTAACAATCACCCCAAAATATTTAAATAATATTAGGGGTCAAGTAAGACATAATTTTAAAGCCCTTTCAATTCTCTTTATAATAGTCTTTAAATTTTAAAATTTGGCCTGATACTGTTTAAAAAAATGCATTTTAAAATTTCAATTATATACTTATATACGTTTAGTTTTTAATAAGAGTTTTTAAAATTGGAATATTTTTCATTTTTGTCAAAATAGTGAAAATGACACATGGGTCGTTGAGTACGCCAGTGGCTTAAATGTTGATTTTATTGCTTTGCATTGTTTTTGTAATTTTTTTATCACATTTGTAAAAGACAAATGGATACGATATGGACACACAAAGAACGTGAAATTAGTGGATTCGTATATCGAAGCGAAGATTTGTTTAATTGTGTTTTTGAAAATTAAATACCATAGTTTATTCCATTACGGAAAGGGTAGATATCATTTCGCTTTATTTTATGAACAATTATTGTGCAAATGTAACAGCTCAGTTATTTAATGAAAAATATCAAGATAAACAGGTCAGTAGGAAGTATGTTCTAGAGTTAGTGAAAAAATTTCAAGAGACTGGAAATGTAGCTAATAAAAAACGAGAAAATTCAATTTAGAAGTAGGTAAACAACTAAACATAATTTAAACTTTAAAATGTAATTTATTAAAAAATATTAGGCCGAATTTTAAAATTCAAAGACTGTTGTAAAGGGAATTGAAAGGGCTTTAAAATAATACCTTACTCGACCCCTAATGCCTTTTAAGTATTTTGGAGCGATTGTTACCCTCGCTTGGAGGTGTAAGCAGCGAAGTTGAAAATACCGGAAAAAAGTTTCCCCCTTTGATCAAAAATTGACGGGTCTCTGTGTTTTTCTAAAATGTTTACGCAGTTCCAGATAATGGCTCTGTTTCGTTTTCGTTTGGCACTCTGTAGATATAGATTGAATAAACTTCAAATTATTGAAAATAAATGTTTAAGGGTCATATTGGACTTAAATACAGATTACTAGATGAAAACTTTTGGATTATGACGCGGACCAGTAGTGACTATGCCTACCTTATAACCTCTTTCTGTTAAACAAACAATAACATCTAAAATTCAGAGTATTATTTTATATCGCACATAAAGTTATTAATACACCTAACTTGTTACAAATCTGTTCAAGTTTAATGTATTAATTAGTTTTATGGTTATTTTTTATTGTTAGTTGTTATTGTTTAAAGTTATTAAAATTAATATTTTCATTTTATTGTTAAAATATTTTTTGAATTGTATTGTTTTTAATAAAAAAATTATTGTTTTAGCTCTTGAAGGGAACCATTTATCAGAAAAAGAACTGAGAAAGGAACATTTACTAGACTTTTAGAAAAAACCAATAACGGTTTTTGCGTAGTAACGTTATATAATAATAATAAAGTTAATTTTTTTCTATATTTGCTAAGCCGGTCAATACAAATTTCATTGTATATAGGCGTTACACTTTTATATGCTGGCTGTCCCCCTGTCATCTTTGTTCTACTTCTAATAAATAGAATAGGCAGACGTGCCGAAAAAAGGCTGCCTACAAAAATATATTATTACTACAACCTGTATATTTTTCTAAACATCTATAAACTAGATATGAAAGGCACTAATATGCATGTGAAAGAAAAACACGCTGTCCTATATAATTAAATAATTAAATGGCAATCCATTGTCAGAGTGGTGGCGATGCAGGAAGGTAGTAGAAAAGTGTAGCTAAATATTATTTTCCTCAAATGTAATAATACGGCACATTACATCATCATGTAAAACATTTTGAAGAAATAGCCAATTATTGTACTAATACCAAAAAGTATTCATTTTATTGCTAGTTCAAAAAAGTAACAATAGAAACGGATTAAAGAAAAGAGATCTAAGTAGCTTTGATTTATTAGAACTGTCATTTTGATATTTTGGTGTTGAGTATTTTTCCACTTTAGAAAATAGTATCTTCAATAAATATAATGTAGTAATATTTTTATTTATTTGAAACTTATTTTATTTTCAAATAGTTAATGCAACTTGTAATGCGTTTTTCCAGCGGTTTCTGGGAATCAGCAAAAAATCTCCGGAACTATAACATAAATAACAAAATATTTCCTTACTCTTTACACAACACTATTTCAAAACTGAGCGACTTCGGCACTACGGTATAGTACAGGGAGAAAAGGAAAAACGGTCAAGAGCGAACTCCAAGAGTCCTCTTGCCCTTTTATCCTGTACTACCTCCCCCAAAATTTAAAAATATACTCTAGTGGGGCTAAAACTCTGCTTGCGCACAAAAATTTAAAATTAATCCGACATGAAAATATCTAAAAATGACCAGAGGCGTATCAAATGGGAAAATAACCTGACAGGTACCACATCCAATATGCCACAAAAAACTTCATTACACGCTTCAAATCAAAGATTTCATAGAACATAAAACATTACTTGTCATTTCTCATTTTACAATCAAATCTACTACATTTATTATGTTATTTATTTTTATTTCGCTCCATAGGAAATATTTCTATAACATTTTAAATTTTTTTTTAACTTTTTTTCTGTTTTAACGCTTGAAGAATAAATAATATACAATATGTCTCAGTAAGTTGGAACCATATGGGAAACTTTTTTATTAGTGGTTGTATGAAAAAAAGTTATTCTTTATAAAAAGTTCTGCATTGTCTAAAACCTAGAATACAGTCATCAATTATCAAATTTTTTCAGTGGTATACGAGGTTTGTCGAAAAATGTAAATTTTGCTCAAGAGTAAAGTACCTTTAAATTTGGCAATATCGAAAAATGTTACTAAAAATAGTTGATCAGAATTAAAAATTACGTTTAAATATGCAAGTACATCCATTTAAATTAAAACTTCAGATTATTTTATTTTTTACTAATATTTCTATTTTGAATGAACATTTATCTCTTGTGATTACGAAACACATGATAACCTTTTAGTTTTTCGATGTTTTCTAATAATTTTGCAATTAAAACGCGTAATAAGTGCATATTCATTTATTTTGCAAATAATAAAAAATTGATGTACTTGCATATTTAAACGTAATTTTTAATTCTGATCAACTTTTTTTAGTAACATTTTTCGATATTGTCAAAAATAAAGGTACTTTACTCTTGAGCAAAATTTATATTTTTGGACAAACCTCGTAAACCACTGAAAAAATTTGATATTTTATGACTGTATTCTAGGTTTTAGACCATGCAGAACTTTTTATAAAGAATAACTTTTTTTCATACAACCACTAATAAAAAAGTTTCCCATATGGTTCCAACTTACTGAGACATATTGTATGTTACTCATTATAAGTTTCACTCAGTTTGCACAGCCGAGTCGTTAGTATACTGGACTCATCAAATAATGTTAGCCTTCTAGTCATAATAACATAATATACTATTATTTTCACTGCGTTTTCAATTTCGCTACAGATGAGACTTTGAAAAAAGCAGCCCTCTTATTTTAGAGAAAAATATATTGGAAGGCATATATTTCATGTTTACCTTGGGTATTTTTATATGCTTCCTAGGATATCCTTTTAAGGATATGGTAAACTCTAGGTATATGTCATATCCGGCTACACCAAGCTAGATAGCGTTAAGTATCCAAAAAGTGTATAGTTTAAAGAAATAATTTTAAAATGGTAAAATAACAAAATATACGATTATTGTTACCTATAAAAGTTAATTTTCGCAGGACTGTAATTTCAAATAATTCCCAACATTTTTCTTAAAAGAATATGTGCCACCCTTCCAATAAATTGTACGACAACCCTCTGTTTTTGTTTGCGGCAATTCCAAGTTATCACCTTTATCCGCTAAAAATACAATTTCTAATTGCCATCCTGCATTAAGTAGCTCGGTTTAACCCAGAACCGAAGCCCGGTCATCAGATGACACGACTCTTTTTTGTAGGAAATCAATCGATGGAAATCTGCGTATACATGATTTTTTACGGCCAACAAAAGCTTTTGATCCTCGAACCGAACACTGTCTCCCGTGGATAAAATTCAGGAAGCGTAAATGTTTGCAACCTAACTTTAGGAATGTATTATTAGAAAAGACAAACAGGATATAGTAATATTGGCGATAACCCACAAAATGTGGGGATTTATAAATTTAATAAAAATTCGGGACAAAACCTCTAATATTATTGTTCAACATTCAGTGATTTCTTGCAGAAAAATTATTATTTAATAACATTTTCTAATAGTTCTAATTTATTAAAGGTATTGACAACATCGCAAATTCCTGGCAGAAAAATTCTCACGTTACACTTAAAGGTTGTTTTAGACTATACAATTTCTTATAGCAGATTTCATTCCATTTTTAGAACAATTTTGGAAACAAAATTAATTGCTTTCTTTTTGTTAAATATTTGAACCCATATTAGACAGACTCAAATTTTTGTACAATATATTCGGATTCTTCTTAGTAATAACAAATTTCTATTAGCTATTAGCAAAAAGAAGAGTGCTGTCATTCATTTTTGGTTTGTAAATTGCAATTAATAAAAATGGATAGTGGTATTGAATATTTTCAATATCTAATGATAATGATAAAAATGGCAGGTATCATTAGTAAACGATTATTAAGTCGCAAACATAAGAGAAAAAGAACACGAAAAATATGGCAAAACAAATGGCTCATGGAACGTCATTTTAATAGAGAAAAGTTGAATATGCTGAATTTCCAAAGAATGGATAATAAATCATTTAATGTCTTATTGAATGCAATAAAAGCAGATATTATTAAGTAAAAAACTACATACAAAATGAAATTTTTGTGTTTATATTGGTAGTAACATTACGGTATTTTGCAAGTGGTAACAGTTTTAGAGATTTAATGTATGCTACTCGAATTCACGAAAGTACAATTAGTTTGATAATACCCGAAGTATGTGAAGCTATTTTAGCAAATCTAATGGCAAAATACATTAAAGTTTATTTTACTACTTCTAATTATATTCTTATTATACAATTACATAATTGTAGATGACTCAAATGGAGAAAGATTGAACGCAAATAGCTGATGATTTTGAAATGGTATATAACTTTCTTCTTTGTCTAAGGTCTATTGATGGGAAACATATTAAATTCAAACTTTCCATGAGTGAAGGTTGTTACTATTATAAGTACAACGGAACTCACAGTATAGTCTTGTTAGCATTAGTTGATGCAAATTATAATTTTTTATATGTAGATGTTGGGTGTAATGGACAAATTAGTGACGGCGGAGTATTTGCAGAAAGTTCTTTAAAAAACATTGTTGAAAATAATCTTCGAACTCATATTTACCCAATTCAACTACAATACTACCATTTATTTTGTAGCAGATAATGCATTTCCACTTTCAACTGGAATAATGAAACCGTGCCCTCAAAGAGGTCTTCCTTGCCCAAAAGAATTTTTAATTATCATGTATCAAGGGCTAGAGGAACTGTTGGAAATGCATTTGGCATTCTAGCAAACAGGCCTAGAATTTTACAACAAACAATTTAAACCCTAAAAAAGTTGAAGTTGATACATTAGCTTGCTCTGTGTTACAAAATTTTTTTAGCTAAGAAAAATAGTGCCTACAAAGAAATAGATGACCATACTTCAGAGTATTTCATAACAAGGTGGCTGCCGCGCCTTAAGCATAGCTTTAAATGTCTGGGATGAATTTTGTTATTATTTTGTGTTGACTGAAAAAAATCAGCTGGCATAATAAATCTAAAGGTTTACAATAAAAAAATCGAGAAAACATTTTTGCCTTTTTATTTGTCTAGCATGTCAGTAAATACTATTTTTTAATGCTTCGTATAAAATTCTATGTATTTCAAATCATCAATCATCCTTGCATTCTTGATTTTTCATTTTTTTCAGTTAAGGTGCTACGACTTCGCCAAAAACATCTTCATCTGATCTTTTGCGTTTATCCGTAGTAAAAGATTGAGTAACTCCACTTATACTTTGGGATATATTTTGGAGCTCAGCAATTTCTTCTTCTTCTATTTTCCTTTTTTTGTTCTTTTTTTTGTTTACCCAGAAAAATCAAAGGAATTTTACATTATTTAGAAGTTGAAGGCTGGGATTCTTCGTATTGTAAAAGAGTTCCGTCTTCACATTCTATTTCGCATTTCTAAAAATAGAAAGTAATAATTAAAAAAATATATATTACTAAGTAATTCCCTTACGTCGTCAAAGAACACTTTTTACACCTCATCTAATTCAGTGTTGCTACTTTCAGTTTCTGTGATTGGGCAAGAGGATCTGGAAGATCTTACTTTTAAATGGTCACATTCAATAAGGCCATTCGGTAATAGTACCACAATGATTAATTTCCTCTTTTTCATCCATCCCTGACCGAATTGATTCTAAAATAATTATTATGGTAGTCATTATGTTTTACATTATACAAACAAGAATAATTTAAAAACTCGCTAACTAGAGTTTCTATATCTTCCTTAGACCAAAACAAAATAATAAACCACAAATAAACTAATCATGCTATCAAATAACTTTGACTGATGATTGATAAAATATGAAGTTTATATTTCACATGAAACACAATTTTAAATCACAGAACACATGACATATACCCAAATTGTGTGAAAAATAGAACATGCTCTAGTTTTCAAACAATTTTTTGAGTTTACACAAATTCACGAGCAACTTTTCATTTCAGACGATATTGTTTCAAAAGTTGATCGAAATCTTGTAAGAAAAATTGTGTAGTCTAAAGTTACCTTAATAATATATCACGCAATGAGCATTTAATGGTAGCTAGTAAGATAAGTGTATACAAGCCTCTAAGTATCGTAATGAATATGAGTGTCTTAGTAACCATTAAAAGTGCATTGTATAGGATTTTTAATACAAATCCCGTTGCACGTCATATATCAATTATGAGATCACGACCCTGCAGTGTTGTCGGCTTGTCTAAATTGTCGAGGAATGTAGGAAGTTTCAAAAATGTAAGGTTAGGTTATGTTGTTTAGCTTTATTATTATGAAAAATTAATTTATTGAAGCGTATATGAACAATATATGATCCTCACACTCAAGACACTTCATCCTGCCAGTTTTAAAGTACATTTGAAAAATGTTTTTCTCAGTTGATTCATTAGCAATCTACAACTGTGATATTCTTCCTCTTCTTGCTATATTATCTACTTTTAATATTCAATAATCTGTTATAAAAATCGTTATATTATGTTGTTTATTTGTACTATATTTTTATTAAATAAATAAAATAGAGACATATAAAAAAGATAGAAGAAACTATTTATTGTTATTAAAATAAGACAATGTTTTGTTTAAAAAAATGTATATTTTTCTTATAAGAAACAATTCAACTACAATATTCGAATTCCTACAAAAGGTAAATCCTTTCTCCTAATTCAACTGGTTGACGGCCGGACGTCAGAAATCGTTGAAATATTTCAATCTAAATACTCGACAACGTCGCATCAAGGCATGCCAATCGCTACAATGTCATTTCTTCATCATAAATACGAGTCTCATGGGCGTAGAAAATTTCAAAATTATTTAATGTAAATTATGGTTTTTTGAGTACTAAACATATAATAATGATTTATAAACTTTATATTAAAAAGAATAAGATGTATATAAGCCAATATAATTGAAATAATTCTAAAATTATCAAAATAATTACGATTACTTTTTCGGTTTTTTAGTACTGTGAATACGTTCATGAGTCCTCGTGAATTTTCGTGATGTTTCGCATGATTTATCTTAGTTAGGGAAATTTTAATTAGTTGGCAATACTATGACGAAAGAGGTACGTCACTCCTGACGTGCAACGGTATTTGTACTAAAAGTCCTACGTTATTTTTGGTACATACAGTGAAAATTATAAAAATATACATTTTATTTTCAAAGTTTATTAGATTTATAATAAAATTATATATATACACTCACCGGCACGAAAAACGGGCACCCCTATAATTTTTGTTTAAAATGCCTAAATTTTGTATTTTTTTTTATTGTAACTTTTGTCAACGATAGGCACGGATTAATACATGCTTTTAAAGTATGCTTTCTTCAGAAAATGTTTTCAGAAAGCTTTTATTTAAAGAGAATCACGTCTGGTAAACATTAACACAAACAGTTATATGTACAATTATCATCAGAAAAACGGAAAACAATTTAAAAGACCAGGGTTTATCACTTGTCTGTCTAAGTAATATCTCGTATTACCTCCACGAGCCTGTATAACGGCATTCATTCTTCTAGGCATACTGTTAATCAAGTTGATTACTTCATTCTGTGGAATTGCTTCCCATTCCTCTAAAAGAGCCACTCTGAGCTGATCCAAGGTAACAGGTGCAGGTATTCGGCTTCGAATCCTTCTACCGAGCATGTCCCAAACATGCTTGATGGGATTTATGTCGGGACTGCGCGCTGGCCATGCCATTTGAGAAATACCAACTTCGTTCAAATATTCCGTGACAATGCGGGCGGCATGAGGGCGTGCATTGTCATGCATGAGTATGAAGTTGTTACCAATAAATGGTGCATATGGGACAACATAATCTTGTAGGATCTCATTTATGTACCTATCCGCAGTCACAGATCCCCTAGGTACCACGTACAATTCTGTACGCGCCTTCAAAGATATTCCAGCCCACACCATAACTGAACCCCCTTTAAAACTTACTATAGGGCTAAAAGTGCACTCGGCATATCGTTCACCTTCTCTTCTCTAGACTCTTTCGCGACCATCTGGGGATCGTAAGCAAAATCTGGATTCATCAGTAAACAACACAAAGCTCCAGTCGTCTGCATTCCAATTTTGATGCTCCCTAGCGAATTGTAATCTGGCTACCCGATGTTCCCTGGAAAGTTCTTGTCCTGTAGCAGGTCTTCGAGATCTCAGATTCGCTTCATTCAACCTTCTTCTAACTATTCGTTCACTAACATTTACGTTCCTGACATGTTCCAGGTTGTTTCTAATCTCTACAGCAGTTGTTTGACGATTTCTTAGCGCTGAAGATATCATATAACGGTCATCTCGATGAGTAGTTCTTCTCTGGGGACCGGTTCCGGGACGTCGAGTGTAAGCTCCCGTCTCTATAAAACGTGTAAATACACGTTGCACGGTACTGCCTGATACCTCGAATCTGTTAACCACGTAAATTTGACTTCTTCCGTCTTGAATAAGAGCAACAATAGATGCAACAGTTTCTGCGCTTAAAGGATTAAAATTAAAAATTAAAAGAATTAAAAAACAAATTCAAAAATTAATGCATTTTTATCAAAAAATATCGAGGTGCCCGTTTTTCGTGCCGGTGAGTATATTATTATAAGGATTAAAAAAACGCAGAAATGTGAGAAAATTAAAGTTTAGCAAATTGAGGCAATTTTAACATTATTATTTTTGATTTACACTTATATTTTTAATTGTAATGTTTTGTAAAGTGTTTTTCCAGCCAGTCCTCTATTTTTGTGGAGTAGACATGATCCCTTAAATTAGTAATGAGGATGCATAGGTAGCAACAGATGGAGATACGGTATTCCAGGGGTATGATTGAAAAATTACCTTAATATGAAAGTAGTGAAAAACAGGTCTTTATTGGTGTTTGGAAATTTCTAAAATTTAACTCAAGTATATTTTTTAAAACAAATGTTCTTTATATTAATTGGAAAAATTAGAGAGAAAAACAAAATGGATAAATACAAAAATACACAAGATGCTTACAGTTTGTTCAGATAAAATCGGATATTATCAAAAATCTGCACAATTTCCGTTACTATCAAAATAATAAAAATTTGTCTTACTCTCTACACAAATTCAAAAACTAACTGTTTCGGCTAATACTTTCACTACAGGTTAAAATCAAAACACTATCAATGGATCAGAGAGCTTTTTAGATGTTACGTGCCCTTTTATCCCTTATTTTCCCCCTAGAATTTAAGTATACAGGGTGTTACTATATTCGACCGACAACGCTTTACCCCAGAGAGCTCTCGTTAATTGATGAATTTTGATATGGGAACATAAACCCTTAAAGGGCTTAGTTTCCGAGATACAGGGTGTTAAAAGTTTGAAATCAAAATTAAAAATTTGTCATAAATCAGAAACGCCTCCAAATATTTTTTTCAAATTTGGTGACCAATATGATCTTTAAGAAATTAATATTTTGACATAAACTGACTTTTGAAAAATTTAACCAGTGGCGCGCTATCAGGGTTTGTGGCAACTTTTATCCCCGTTTCTTTTACGCCACTGGAACAAATTTTTTTTTTTAATTTTTTTAAATTCTCTGTTCATTTTTAGGTAAAAAAGTAATAACCTTTTATGGAGCTAAAATGAACGGTGTTGTAGATATTTGATTCTGAACAAAAGTCTGCAAGTACTTAGATAATTCACAAATTATGATTTGTTGTGTAATTTGCCCGTCGGCGTTTTGCTAAACAAGTAAGTATTTGCTTTTAATCCATACTATTAATTCGATTTCGAATAATAACTAAGCGTTAGGCGTTAGTTGAAAAAAGAATACATGCTATTTCTGAGATTTTCTGAGAACTTGATAAAAGTAAAAATCACAATAACGCAAAAGCTATCAAAATTAAATTCAAACAAATGTATTAGATACAACAATAACAAAATTGACAAAATTACAATAGTTGTTCAAACTGTCGGCCGTTTACTTGTAAGCACGTTCTACACCATTTTCTCATTGAAAAACGTGTTTTTGAGAATAACTCCGGATTGGACTGAATGAGTTCTGTCGCAGCTTGAATTCTCGCTATTAGATCTTCTTCAGTTTCAACGATGATTTCGTACACTAAGGACTTCATGTAGCCCCAGATAAAAAAATCGATAGGGTTTAAGTCGGGTGACCTTGGAGGCCAACATTGGGGTCCACCCCGATCAATCCATTTTTCTCTAAATCGTCTGTTTAGGAAATTTCTAGCACTTGCAGCAAAATGAACAGATGCCCCATCGTGCTGAAACCACATCTCTGGGGTAAAGCGTTGTCGGTCGAATATAGTAACACCCTGTATAAGTGGGAGAAACTCGGTGCTTGCACATAAAATTAAAATACCGAATTTAATTTTAAAAATTTGCAGAGGCGTATCAGATGAGATATTTTAATGAACCAACCAAAATATTAAACAAAAATAAACCTGCAGATATCTGAAACGCTTAAAAAATGCTTCATTGCAATTTATTAATTGTTGGTTTGGCTATATTCGGTTGAATTCAAAATTTGATTAGTTAGGTTGACTTTATTTTGAATTGATTTGTCAATGCATTTTTCGACCGATGCCGTGGATTTAAGCAAGTAGCAATTTCTGTTCACATGTCTCCAACTTTTTTTATTTCCATGTTTTGTACGGTGCAGTTAGACGTAGATTCCTGTAATTCTTGCATATTTCGTAGTATTTTCCTGTAATTTTAAATTTTATTGTTATTTTTGTTTTTGTTTTTAAAAGGTTGATCCAAAATCACTACATCTCTAAATTCCAATTTATATAGATCATTTCTTCTACAATCTTCCATAAGATACATGCCACAGTTTTTCATTCACACGTTACATTGAAAATTAAGTTCTTCTTATTCTTCTACAATAAATTGCTTTATTTGATTTGTAGACAATCTTAGTGGATTTTTGAGTCTATACCCCTTTAGAATATTTGGATATGTCCATAATACATAACGTCAATTTTAAAATTTAATAATGTGTCCATATAAACTTTTGGATTTCAATGTTTGAGATAATTAAAATAAACAATTAGGATGCTAAACTTACTTGTATCTCTCGAAACCATAAACTGAGAGTAAAACTTTTTGTATGTCTTTGCTTACTTTACGCATGATAAATTGTTTGTGGTTCTTGTGGCTTATTTCTCTATTTCTAATATAGTTAAATCTCAATTTCATTTTTACTATCGCACATTTTCAGCGCACAAAGCACAACTTAAATGAATTTACTAAATAAACGATAACTATGAGCTGTCCAAATTATCATAGTTCCATCTGTCATGACCATGGTAATAGTTGATACTGACCGAATGTTATCTGATTTCGCATTTCTATTAGTTATAGATCTGTATCTAATTGAAAAAACGGTATCTTTATGAACCTGAATAAAATGTAGGTAGTGGATGTTTAATAAATAAAAGTATGGGAGTATAAAAATAATCTGTTATGTTATTTTCATTGACGAATAAGGATCCTGTATTATGTGATACAATTAGCAGTTTTTATTTTATTAATAGGAAGAATCACAATATTTCTCATCGAAGTAACATCAAAAAAAACTTGTGTCAAAAACACCTAAAGATAACAATATAAAATAGTAATAAACCCTTAAACACTTGTAAATTAAGCATCATAGTTAAGTTAAAATTTATGTAAAATTACATTTATGTAAAGTTTAACATTTATATACAATAAACCAACTGAGAGTTGGAAATTCTGGGTTTCGTTTCTTTCCCAAGTGCTTGAATTAAGACGAACGGCGGCATGATATTTCTGTTACACAGACTCAAATGCAACCCCCATTTGCTGCCAATTATCCTGTTAAAAAAACAGTTTTATAAATATAGTACAAAAAACATAAAAAGTTATTAAGTTAAAAGTTATTTAATAGATCTAAACAAAGATTTTAATGAGAAAAGGCATTAAGAATATTGAAATAAAAGGATCATCTTTAAAAGAGAAGCAAAGTTATATAATAAACAATACATTTTCTTAGATATTAACATAAAAATAGCATACATGTATTTGAAACCACAGTAGAATGGTAATAACAATTAAAATTTTCTAGTAGTAAATTCAACGTTATGGTACTTATATTTATAAAAATAAATTTGAATATTAAATAATACAATATTGTAGCTTTGAACTCCGGTACGGACTATGTAAGATCAAGGTTAATGAGACAAGTATATAACTCAGTCACCATTTTTAAGAAGATACGATTAAAGGAAATATCATTTTAAAATGTTTTTTAATGTAGTAATCTGTATTTACCTACTTTTTTACGTTTTATTATTTACAATAGTGATGTAAAAAAAATGAATGAAAACGAATATACCTTAATTCAACAAAAAAAATCATCCCAATATAAAAAATAATCCTGGAATGTTATTCCAAGTGCAAAGATCTAATCTTAAAAGACTAAGAAAATTTGTGGAATTAACGAAAGCCCATGTTGAACATTTGTTCTACTTTATTCTACTGTGTTGCATTTTTCTATTATCGTTAATTGTTTCGGTACTTTTTATTTTGGCCAGTTATAATAGAATTCTGTAGCTTAGTTAAAATTTATCAGTATTTGTTGAAAAACTAAAAAATGGGAACTTTGAATCTTACATCGAATATCTTTTTTTAACTGTTTTTGTTGTTTTCGTATTTTTACTTTTGAAGGTGTATTCGTTTTAATTAAATTTTTCTTACATCACCATTGTAAATAATAAAACAAGTAAAAATAGATTATTAAATTAACAAAAGTTTAAGAATGGTACTATTCTTCATATACAATGTTTAGATTTATTAATAATTTAATAGTAATACGAGATGTTTACATTTATTGATGCATGGCGTTATTAAGTTAGACTTATTACGAGTATATATACGAGAACTAAACCTTTTCATTTAAACAATATTTACATGCATATACATATACATAATAAACCAATTCTCAAAAATAAATTTAATTAATTTCTAGTAAAAATCTGTAAAAATTAATATTCTAAAGTATTTTTACAAAAATTGTTTGGTGTTGTATAAAACCATTAATATTATTAATAGATTAAAAAAGATAGATTGGTTATTAATTAATTATAAAGGTTTCTTTTTCATCTGTCGGAACTGAGTAAATAAATAATAATGAAAGAAACCTCACTTTCCTGTCATTACGTATGATGTAATTCCTTTATTAAAAAAATTCTGATTAGTCTTTCAGTATTTCAGAAAGACTTTTTTATAAAAGAAAATAAACAAATAATGATACATTGCCTTAATATATAGAGCCTGGTTTGAGGAGAAAACAAATTGCACACTTGGTCTATCTAAAATTGATTGATGTTGATGACCTCTAGAAATTTTACATTATTGCAATGCCGTTAAAACCAGACTAGTTTGAATCTTTTTTATATAATAGTATTATTATTCTTAATAATTGAAAATTCAAACATATCAAACTTAATACATATATTTCAACTCCTAAAACTCCTTGCTCATACTGACACAAAAAAACCTGTATAGTGTCTCAAAAAATCTCATATTATACATTTCTGTTTTATTTTCAGGTATGTTGTCCTATTTTTTTACTACTATTCCAAGATTTGTTTTGTTGTTCAGCGCTGTTGCTCCAACTGTAATCTGCGAACTGGAAAATATATTTTATGAAGGGTATGTTAGTTACCTTGTCAATTTTAAGTAATGATATTCATTTTCTAAATGTGTTGTTAATTTAAAAGCTGTATATCTTTTGCCAAATTTTCTCAGAATTATTTATAACACTTCCATATTATTAAATTTACTGAACTGTCCTCGAATATTATCTTAGAGTACTTATCCTGTATATAGGCAGTTTATAAACGAAATACATAAAACCAATTGAACCAAAGTGTTATATTAGTTACAAATTTTCTGCATTGGATACACAACAAAAAACGAGAAAATTCGTTCCAAAAGCCAGAAAAATGAATACATTTAAAATAAATTCATTATGGTACTTAATTTTAATTTTAATTATTTAAAACATTTATTATATAATCATTCTACACATTTTCTAGAATAATTGTTGATGATCCTGCTCTTTTCTATTATTTGTGTCATTTAATTATTTTTATTTTTTAATCATTTAGTTAGTTTTGAAGTAAAGTTTAATCTTAAATAAAAGAAATCGTTGAAAACAAAAACTAGATTAAATATTGTCCAACAAACACATTGGATTGAATTTCAGACACGGGAGAAGATAAAAGTGATTGTAAAATGCGGAAAAAATACTTAAGTGAAATTTCAAAAAGTTCTGTGAGCTTCCGGAAATTCTCAAAATTTAGTTGAATCTGAACGTTTATTAAATCTATACGGCTGCAACAAATACTAGTACATTTAGAAATTCCAATAATAAACCCTTACGTACATAAATTGGGTGATAAAATGCATTCCGTAAACATGCCAGTAGTTGCTGCTACTCCTACTATCAACGATCTGAACTTATACTATAAATATATGAAAACTGGGAATGGCAGATTACAGTGTAATAAATAAGAAATTATTTCACTAAAGTATGCAATGAAAATAAGGACAGTAATAGATGCACAATTACGATCAGTTTCTTACTAGTTTTCTCCACAGAGTCATGTTTTCGCATGTTAATTTAATCTGCACTTGTCAGTCACTTAAGTTGCTGAAAGAACTTGTTTACCTATAGGTCAAAATAGCATATTCTGTAACTAAGCTAGAAAAATTTCGATACTAATGGAAAATTTCGAACGCGAGCCTTAGGAACCACGAGAAACGAATTTTGTCATTCTAACCGAGTAACAGACTATATTTTTTTAACGACTAGAAATTTACTCGTTTTTTCACTCATTATTTGATTTAAAATAAAAGTTGTTTGATAACAAATTATTACGATGCCGTAATTTACATCTGACATTGACACTTTTGACATATTCATGGCTATCCATATTTGTGAGAAAAATTAGGGAATGTTTACTTTCCGTAATTTGTTATAGAATATTCACTTCCATAACTTTCTGTTACGATTCTTTTGATTTCGACTCCTTCGGATCATTCTTTTATAAAAAAATAAAATCTATTACCACACTGCTGTAATGGAATTAAACTCGGCTCTAAAATTTTTAAATTTTCTAAAATTTTAAAAGCTTCAGTGGCTTTCCGAATCACCAAACTGCAAGTAATTTTGAGTTCATTAAACTTATCTATTTTATTCATAGTTTACTTATAAATTGAAAAAGTTATAATGGAAATTACAACAGATAAAAGTAAGAGAGCTGCTTTAGAGTATGAGAAGAAAAGAGAATGTATTTATAATTATTACTTATTGTTCACTTATTTTATATTTAACATTCTCCAAATTATAACACTTACTATATATTTAATATTACGTGGGTGAAAGTTATGGGACAGGGTTGTGATCGCATAATAAATAAATATTTTTATTAGTGTCATCAAAATTATCAAGAATTTAGGTATTTTTGGTTTGAAAGTAAAAGAAAATTAAAAAGTAAAGTTATGGACCTCCTGAGATCAAAACATGATAGTGCCTATCGCTGCGAATAAATGTATTATTTATTTACAGATGTAAGTTGCTCTTATATTTGGTACTAGTTGTATTTATAGATAAATTGTTTTGTTTGACCTCAGCCTCTTCAATTTCCAATAAACAAGTTACATTACGGATTAAACTCCTTGAAAATAATATCTACATGGTTTTCATATATTTACTGAAAGAAAACAACCCAGTACGTAACAATACCATAAAACAAACGTAAGAAAAGGATACATGTGTGTACAGTAAAATACTACTGATTCTTGCCGCTACAGTGTGAAAAGTAAATATGATATTGCTAGAAATTTTCTCGCCTAAACAATTTAAAATATATCCTAGACTCTGGAAAATTGCAGAAGCCAATGATATACCAACGCCAGGTAAACCTCACCATGAAACTCCCGATACTGACCTATCTCCCTGTTGCCTGTCATGTCGAAGCTTTTTGAGAAACTTATTCAAAAGAATAAAACCCCCTTAATACCTCAGAAATAGAGACCTCCATGGAGACTTGGAAATGGAAACTGTTAACCAGACTATCAAAAAATTTGTTAGGAATTACGAAAATCGGCTCCATCGTCACGTACGTAGTGAGACCTTCTAGCTACTATTAGTACGAAAACAATTAGAAGGAGATTTAAAGAAAAACGTTTAAATGAAAGAGATCTATCAAAGTTCCACATATTTCTAATAATCAGAAAACTAGTCTATTAGAATTTTCTTCAATGCATGTTTAGTAGAATATCCAGCGATGAAAAAATAATGTCTTTATAGGTGAAACCAGAATTCAATTATAGAGACGCGATGGACGAAATCGCGTCTACAGAAGAGTAGATTTCTACTATTGCACAATAACGCTCGACCACATGCGGCTAGTAAATTACCAATTTCCTTCACGAAGTGTGATTGAACATAACTGTGACTATTTAAACCGTTTACGTTGAAGAATTCCCATTTTAAATACAAAAGGATAGCTTTCAATTGTAGCCCAAGAGGAACGAAATGCAGTTCCTTAAGAATTATTTCAAACTTTTTATTATGTCTAGAAGAATAATAATGTTCGAAGATAAAGTACTAATCATATCTTTATTTAAATCAAAAACATAGTATTTATCATATTAATGGTATTTAGTTTAAAAGTTAAAATATTTCATTTTGTTTATTTAACAATATATTTTTTTCTAGATTTTTTCTTTTAAACACTCGTTTAAAATTAACAACATTTTTTTGGTTTGATATTTCATAACTGATCAAAATTTAATATTTTAGAAGACATTATAACGAGTTTCAAACAAGAGTTCGATTTTGAATGTCGTACAGCAAAGACGTGTTGTTTGTGTGAGATAACAAGTGAACGATAACGAGGTTAGTAAAAACCATTAATTGCTATACACATAAATAGGCTGGGTGTTAGAAGCAAAACACGACATGAAATTTAAATTAAAAAAGATAGCTGAATCTCGAAAAAGGTCAAGAAGATATAGCCCGGAAAATACAAAAACCATGAAGCAATCTAGTAAAAAAGACTATTGGCTCAAACAACCATTAAAAACCACCAAGAGATTCGAAGGTCTCCAAGAAGAAACAGAGACTGAGAGCCAAACAAGCGCCAGCGCTGCTGAAAAGGTTCCGAAGCCACCTCCAATCTTTGTGGCCGAAGTAGGTTACTTAAACCCGCTCACGAAACTCCTTAATGAGATAACACCGGGACTATATACAATAAAGTGTCTCTACAACAATCAGATTAATATCCAACCAACAACAAATGATAGCTACAGCACCATAATAAAAGCACTAAAAGATAAAAACACTAAATTTCACACATACCAACTAAAACACGACCGATCATTCAGAGTTGTACTGCGTAATATGAATCCGACTGTCGACAAGGACATGCTAAAAGAAGCAATAAAACAGCTAGGCCATGAAGTTACCAATATTTCCAATATATACGAGCTCAGAACTAAAACAGCTCTACCGCTCTTCCACGTGGAACTAAAAACAAATCCAACAATAAAGATATATATGAAACAAAAACCCTCCTAAATATGATAATAACATTCGAGCCTCCTCACCCCAAAAGAACAGTACCACAATGCACAAATTGTCAGCGCTATGGACATACTAAAAAATTTTGCCACATGAATCCTCGCTGTGTTAAATGCGCGGGAAACCACCAGACCGGAAATTGTTCTCGAAAAGAGCGTAGTAACGACGTAAAGTGCGTACTATGTGACGGAAACCACCCTGCAAATTATAAAGGCTGTAACATCTATAAGGAAATTCAAAAAAGATCTTTTCCCCAACTAAGAAATAAGACTGTACCAAGTCAAGATAATAAACCAAATCAAAACTACAATATCCAACAAGGAGTATCTTATGCTCAAAAAGTAAATGGAAACTGCCTTCCCCCCACAGAACAACAGTCTATCCCATACCAAAACATCCATCAACCCTCAAACAATCTAGAAAATATGATGGCCAAACTAATGGAAAGAATGGACACTATGCTAAACCTACTAACAGCCATGATTTCTAAATTAAATGGATAGCAGTCTCCGGCTAGCAATTTGGAATGCCAACGGTCTTGCCCAAAACATGCAAGAAATCAAAGTATTCCTAGTAGATTACGACATAGATGTCATTCTAATATCCGAAGCACATGTGACTGACAAAAATTATATAAAAATACCCAAGTATCATGTTTACTGTACTAAACATCCGGAAGGCAAAGCGCGAGGAGGGGCAGCTATAATCATTAAATCAATAATTAAACACCATGAATTAGTTAAATTCAGTGAAACGTATCTTCAGGCAGCAAGTGTGACAGTAGAAAGCAATCGATGAAATCTAGTACTATCAGCAGTTTACTGTCCTCCAGGTCCTGTTGTAACTCATGAACAATTTACAAAATTCTTTAGCTTCCTTGGCCATAAATATCTTATAGGTGGAGATTATAATGCTAAACACAACAGCTGGGGGTCAAGACTGACAACCCCACGTGGTAGACAGCTGCACAAAGCAATAACAGAAAACAACCTGAGATATCTATCTACGGGTGAACCAACATACTGGCCCACAGATCGCAACAAGATCCCTGATCTATTAGACTTTTGTATAATAAAAGGTATATCACATAACTACTTAAATATAAAACCCAACTGGGACTTATCGTCGGATCACTCTCCTATTCTGGTAACCATCAGCACTCAAATAATACTAAAACCAAAAACCATAACATTAACAAACAAAAATACAGATTGAAACACATTCCAACATGAGGTTACTAACAAGTTAAACTCAAAATTGCCACTAAAAACCCGAGAAGATATCGATAATGCAGTAGAACATCTAACCACATCAATTCAAGCAGCAGGGTGGAAAGCAACTCCTGAAATACACAACACTAGCCAAACAACTATATACCCTGAACGAATCAAACAGTTAATCAACGACAAACGTAAACTTAGGAGAAGATGGCAAATCACTCATGCACCCAATGACAAAAACAATCTTAATAGAGCAATAAGGAACATTAAAAAAATACTCATCGATTATAAAAACTGTAAAATCCAGGAGTATCTCAGCAATCTCACAGGCACGGAGGAAACAAATTTTTCACTCTGAAAAGCTACTAAAAAGATCAAATATACACAAGAATCATTTCCTCCAATAAAAAAAAGCGACGGAAAATGGGCCAGAGAGGACTCTGAAAAAGCAGAGACATTCGCTAAACACCTGGAAAATATATTTCAACCATATCCAGAGACTCCACCTATCGATATAGTGTCATCAATATCCATACTTCTACAAGCCCCTTACCAGCTAGAGTTGCCGATAAAAAAATTTAAAACTAAAGAAATAGAAGATGCCATTAAAAATAACCTTAAACCAGCTAAAGCCCCAGGTTATGATCTAATCACGTATAAGGTCCTAAAGGAACTTTCCCCAGAAGCAATCAAACTTATTACTATTATCTTCAATGCTATTCTAACACAATGACACTTCCCGCCACAATGGAAAGTAGCTCAGATAATACTAATCCTAAAACCCGGTAAAAATCCAGCAGATGTCAGATCAGAGTACAACTCTGGGGACCAGCCAGCAATTCAAACATCATAAAAATTCAACGCTTCCAATCTAAACTACTCAGAGCCGCAACAAACGCCCCCTGGTTCATACCAAATTACGTTCTCCACCACGATTTATTTTTTACCAAGGGTCTTCAAAGAAGTCTAGTTTGTATGAAATGCCAGTATGTGCCTATTTCTCTTATAACCATAATAAAATATTAACATTAATATTAATTTTTCCATTGCTGTTTTAATGAAAATCGATTCAATCTGGAATTGTTCCTTGTATTTAAAATGAGGTACTATTGTTTATATAAATGTTATAACTAACTAGCTTTTAAATTGAAAAAAAAATATTGACTGTAATATCGTTTCCTGAAGTGTTGCACAGCATCTATTAATGAGTAGAAGTGCAGAAAACTATTTCCAATCGACATGAAATATTCGTTATTTGATGTTCTATCCATTTAAGTGCTTCCGTAAATGTACGTCATTATATAAATTATGTAAAGCAATAACACGACTGTTAATATAAATGCGATGTTAAATTTATGGCAGGTTTTTGACTCTAAAGTGTAACAGGCAAATGTATCCATTTTTTTATAATTGCGGTCAGTTTATCAATATTTCAGTAAAATTATCTCGTTCTTGTGACACAGTCGACGTTTACATTAACTATAAAAACATCAACAAGTAATTTAGATGTCTGTAGCAGCCAAACTATTGAAAATCTATAAAAATGGCTTACATGTTCCTATCCTATCTTTTCGAATTCTGTGCTATGGCAATAAAAAATATTTGATATAGAATAATCATAAATCAGATGGGGTTTAAAGTTCTTGACTATACTTGGGTAGTGATTTCTTTTAACGACCGTAGCTCCAATATGCTGTACTCTACTTATTTCTGATTTTATCTTTATCATTTATAAAAATGAATCCGTTCCTTAGTTAGTGTTTTACAAAAAAACAAAAAAAATATAGAATAATATAAACACTTGAAGAAAAACTCGAACATACTGTATTGATATTCAAAGGGTCGGGTTTTTTCTGGCTAATGCCCTTTTACGGTTGATGGAGCAGTGGTGGCTCGTCAGATGACTAGTCAAGTATGCGTTTGGACAGGAGAAAAACGTCTTGGAAGCTGATGATCTGTGAAAAATTCCTCATGAAATTCATCTCTCTGGAAAAAACTGTATATAAGTTTTTAAGGATTGTGGGATTCCGTTAAAATGAAACACTGAGGTTCGCGTATTTTGCCTGCTAAAAACAAAACGTTAAAATAAAAGGGGATGTATTGCACTACTATTTTTAAACAACTAACCCTAGATATATAAAGAAATAAACTTAAAATAAAAAGCTGCTGAGCTAAGGTCTAAGTCACTAAGCGTGTAGGCGGGAAGAAGTTAAATAGAGAACCAGGGACGGCTTTTCACAAAAAGGATTAATAGGAGAAGAAAATTTATTTTAGTAAACAATTTAATTAAAAGAGAACAATCATATTACAATTATCATTGGTTGTTTTCATGATCGAAACAATCTCTGTCACAACAAATGATGATGATGAATTGTAAATATGAT
Organism: Hermaeophaga mercurialis; assembly: GCA_951812935.1. Taxonomy (NCBI): domain Eukaryota; kingdom Metazoa; phylum Arthropoda; class Insecta; order Coleoptera; family Chrysomelidae; genus Hermaeophaga; species Hermaeophaga mercurialis. The sequence goes on from OX638363.1 coordinate 38,509,777, forward strand.
TAACCTAAAAATTCATATATCCCATTATATATAATTTATATATACATATTATCAGAAGGATTTCTATATATCAATTAGGTCCTTTCACTATAGTTTTTATACTATTGTAGTCAATATTAAGAATATATACAATATGTCCCCCTAAGTTGTCAAAAAATATGAGTTTTACTCAAGAGTAAAGTACCTTTAAATTTGACAATATCGAAAAATGTTACTAAAAAAAGCTGATCAGAATTAAAAATTACGTTTAAATATGCAAGTACATTCATTTACATTAATAAAATTATTTTTAAAATGTATGTCTACAATAATGCAAGTTTAACTGTAATGCACTTATTACGGGTTTAAATTGCAAAATTATTAGAAAACAACGAAAAACTAAAAGGTTATCATGTGTTTCGTAATCACAAGAGATAAATGTTCATTCAAAATAGAAATATTAGTAAAAAATAAAATAATCTGAAGTTTTAATTTAAATGGATGTACTTGCATGTTTAAACGTAATTTTTAATTCTGATCAACTTTTTTTAGTAACATTTTCCGATATTGTCAAATTTAAAGGTACTTTACTCTTGAGTAAAACTCATATTTTTTGACAAACCTCGTATACCACTGAAAAAATTCGATATTTGATGACTGTATTCTAGGTTTTAGATAATGCAGAACTTTTTATGAAGAATAACTTTTTTTACTAAAATTAATAATAAAACAGTTTTCCATATGATTCCAGCTTAGGGGGACATATTGTATATGAACTACATTATTGTATTCATTCATTATGATTACAATGTCAATGAAGATAAATAAATATAAATTTATTTATCAAAAACACAACAGTACAGTTACAATAGTTAAATACAATGGTGCAACTACGTCAATACTCTTTTCAATATTCAGTTGAAATTTTACAACGATATGGAAGGTCACGAAGAGCTGGAAAGTGTAGAAAGGTAATTGCTGGAAGGAAACTCTCAAGATAGTAACGAGAACAATAAGGAAATTCTCCGTCATTCATTCGAAAAGAATTATCTCTTTCATTGCCACTAATTTCTTTCAGTAGCAACACATGTAAATACTCATTAAATTTTTTCAGCGATTTTTTCATTTCACATCGACCTTTTACGCGACGCTTTAATGCCACAGCCAAAATGATGGTAAATCAAGCCCTGCTCTGCATGTTCTTCTTATAGAAAATAGACATAAACTGATATAAAATATTGACAATATCGTTGATCGTGTAGGGGCTGGAATAGATATAATGTGTTTTGCTTTTGCAGTGTACTTTGTATTATTGCAAACCCATTTAACTACTATTTCATGAATTTCCACTGTAGCTTTGGCAACGGCGGATTATAAAATATTTCAGCTAATTTATTTTTATTTCTAAAGAAATTATGAACTTGTCTTCTAAAAAAATGTCCTTATTTAACAGATAAACAGCAGTAGTTTTTAAGACACTGCGAATGTTTCTGCATCATTTACCCATTAAAAAGAACTCTGGTAAAGAGGAGAATGGGTACCATATCCTAATTAATTTAGGTTATTAATCACACTTAATCAGCGCTAAAAAACATATATGATAGATGACACATAGAAAACAGTACCGTATGTCTTGGTTTTATTATATCCTTTTTTGTTTAATACACATAAACTACTCTGTTTTTTACGTGTTGGCTTAAGGGTTAAGAAAAATAATATAATAAAAAAATATTGACGGTACTGTTTTCTATGTGTCATGTATCATATATGTTTTTTATATTATATTAGCACTGACGTTATATTTGGAAGTCTGAAGAATATCAAATAAATGATCGAAACGTTGATAATCAAATAAAAAGTCTTTTTGTGCTGTCCTAATTCCTGAAAATTTCTCTTTACTATGGTGTCAAGCTGGGAAGCTAAAAAAATTTATAAAAATACGTTTTCTTTGACTTTTTTCTTAAAACAAAAACACGGAAAAAGCAAGACGCTACAAAATATATTATTTATAGATTGTATAGGGAAATCTGAGTTTTAATACCAAAGATATGGGTATTGTCTTGTCAGAATTGGTACACAACGCTCTTAATTAAATCTAATCAATTATTCAAATATAAAATATTATATATTAATTTTGGATGTATTATAGTTTTATAATAAATATGTATATTAAAGTTAACTATATGAACGATTTGGCAACATATTTATTGATTTTATAAATGAAAGAATAACAAACGAATTACTATGTGTGTTTTTTAGGTAAAATATGATGGAAATACATTTTTTTAAATATTTGTATTCTCTTTTGGCCGATAAATTATTCGTAACACTATACTAGTTATAAAATATTTTTAAAGTAATTATATATACAGGGTATCGCTCAAGTAACGCACAAAATTCATAAATTTTTTAATACAAATTTAATCGATATTAATTTTCAAAAAGTCATTTATTGGTATAATAAGTCAATGCGGCCCATCACTTTACAAAATTGCACACAATGATCATCCTCATTAAGCATTTGCAATAAATATACTCTATTCGGATGGTATTTTTCATTTTTTCAATTTTAGCAACTGTTGAATTATGAATGTTTACTGAATTTCGAATAGTTTAATTAGTTGCAAAAAAATGTTTAATTTTGTGTCATCGTTGACTTGAGGTCTCCCTCTTCTAGGTAAATCTCTTAAAATATCGGTGTTTAAATACTTCTGGACAAACCTACCAACCCTAGTTCTTGCAGTAGGGCCTTATTGGGAGGGTTAAATAATTAAGACGCTTCCTCGTGACTTCTTAACCTGTCAACACTTCCAACTATTATCAATTACTTAATTTGCTCACTTTCGCTTATACTATTTAGAAAATAAAAATAAATAAATTGTTAATAACTGTGTTTAATCTCAATTAATCAATCCTGTCCCGCAGTTGAAGTAAAACTATAAAACTAATTTAAATTAAATGTAATTTTTAAATTCTAAAAGTAAGATAACTAATAATAATCATTTTATTTAGGCATCACGCGTCGTTTAAATAAAATTTAAGAAATTTTATCCGTTATCAAGATTCTGAGACCTTATTCGGATTGTTGTAAAAATATTTCTGATATTTTTTTTAATATTTACTAACAATGTCGAACATTTAAAGCGCTTATCTACACTGTACGGTATACATTTTCGATAAAAGTTATTAAAGAATTATTTTTTAAAAAAACACAGTTTATCTTATCAAGGATATGGTAAAAACTATATTATTTTATTCAAAAACAAAAATAGGAAATTTGGCCTGAATATTTGAGGTCATACGTGAATCCATGCGAGTGATAAATAACGCGTTGTGAAAGACAGAACCCATTACTAATACTTTGGAGTAGAGATATATCGAGGAGGGAACATCGTTCCAGTCAATTCGATAGTACGTACCGCCAGTCGTTGTCATACCTATAGTTCGGTGGAGAGGTGACACATCCCTGCCCCCTCTTTAAAATTTCGCCTATGTCCTTTTAGATACTTTCTGAACCTGTCTATATAATTGAAAGGTGACAATGTAAAATAAAATAAGTAAGACATATCTACATCATTTACAATAACTAAAATCAAATTAAATAAATAAAATAGATAAATAGTAAGGTTCTACTCAAAAAAAAGAACACAGCCCAATTTTGCCCTTAAACTAGATTAAGAATATCAATTATTTATTTATACATTAAACGATACGAAGTTATACAATAAAACGGAGAATCGCCTTTAAATCTCTAATATGACTCATTAAACGGTAACAGGGAAGTGTATATTTGACTACTTGCCTAAATTTGAGGTTCTGCTTTTATTCTAAAGGTAAAATCTGGTAGGTTAATGAACACCTAAATAATATGTCACCCCTAGCCACTGAAATATTCCAATTCAAAAATAAAAAATTAAAGATATTAGTAACATTCAACAATGGTCTTCTCCACAATATCCAAGACTATCCGCGTAACTAATAAAACATAGGTTAGACTTTAACACTTCCGTCATGGTTTCTATGTCTATGTTTATGTAAGTCAAATAAATTGTGTCATATGGTACATTTAATGAAAAACATATAGCAGTAAGTGCGAACAAACATGAATATCAATAAATATATTTATATAGGTAAATTTAAATGAATTTGATAAAAATAATACGATATAAATACCAAAAAATAATACTTACATGTTTAAACCTTGAGACACAACACTCTTATAAAAAAAAATACTTTACTTTCTTCACTTTCGCCACTAATTTCTCCGATACGCAATCTTCTCTGGTTTTGGAGACTTTGTTTATGTTATCTAACCCAAAGAGGGGTGAGGATTTTTAAATAAGACATAACTGTACTGCATTCTATTAATGCTTATTTAGTCCTTGAATGAAACTAATTTTCTTTATACAAATTTTGCAACACCGTGTAAAATTTATTTTAAATACTTAATACACCCGATTAACATATGTAGTAGTTATTTCTAGTAAATTTCACAAGGTGTTACAAAATTTGGAGAAAAACATAACTTTCTTTCTACACCCCATATATGGGTAAAATGTTGATATTTCTCATAAGCTTTGGAGCAGTCATTGCTTAGAAATGAACCTATAATATGAGAAAAGAATAATTAAAATTCAATCAATGGAACAGAAAAAAAAATTCAAACTTAAGGCATATTTTAGGCGGTGTGTTAATTTTGGAGAGTAGTGTAGTTCGATTAGGAAATGCCGGTGAAGAAACTACTGAAACATGTATTAAAATTTGGAAATATGGTCCACGAGGGATATTTTGATACAGACGTAGTCGTCATAAATAATAACCCCTTAAGTTTTTCACTTATAATAAAAACCTTTTAAAAATACTGCTAAACACTGGAGCTTCAGTTAATATTATTTTCAAAAAATGTTTGAAGCCAGAGGAAAAATTTATAGTGCCATCAAAAATACTCTTTGTACTGTAGCTTCCATTACCTGTATAGTAATAGAAGGTTTCAATAATTTTTTTACTTATTACTGATGCCTTGAATATACATCATAACCACTGGCTTTTCAAAAATTTAAATTTCAGAAATTTCAACACTTCCTAAGAATTTAAGAAAGGATTTTTGTTTTTCTTTGATGACTTTGAAGTTGTAAAATTTCCAGTAAATAGTGTCCCAAAATATTCAATACATTTTAATACTTTTCTCTAATAACTATATACTGCCAAGCTTTCAATGCCTTTTTTAAATAATCTAATCCCTCATGTACTAATTTTCGTTCCAGCAAACTAACAAATATTTTGTTTTGTTTCGTCTCTCCATTAATCAATCATTCATCCAGCATACTCTGTAACATCTCAAACCTTAATGTTCACCTTAACCTAAACATTGTTTTATTTCTTTGTTTATTTATATACCTATATATTATCCAATATATAAAAAATCATATCTAAACAGGAAAAAATATTTGCAATTTTTCAAAATTGTGTATGTTGTAATTAACGAGAGGTATTTAGTACAATGGTGCAAGTATATTTAACAAATTACTAAAGACATTAAAATATTTGATAAATTCTCAGTCGCATTTTTTCATAAACAGTTGAAATTAGAAAATCGGTTAAAACTGATATATTAAAATTCAAAATAGTCCGATCATTCAAAAGAATCAACAGATCAATTACTTCATTAAACGATTACTTAAAACAAAACAACTACCCTGTAATGCTTGTAGCTTTCTAACTAGTGAATTACTATTCTTATATGGTTTAGACACTTAAAACCAGGAATCAACATCTGAAGGTTTATAACTAAATAACTAGAAATTATTTGTAGTGGTTTGTTTGAATTGTTTGTTTTTGGATGGTTATAAATTGCTTCTGACGTACAATGAATGCTTACAATTAATATTTCCGTAGCATAATTCGAAATATTTAAGTAGAGTAATGAATACCTGTATACGAATGAATAAATATATCCACTCTCGTCATTACTTTAAGGTGTTAATTTTTCAATATCCTTTTGTCAACGTAATTAATAAAATTTTCCTAGTCGCGCTCATGAAAGGGGATGTCAATTAGAAGCAAAGACCTGCACGCCTTTTGGTCGCGTGGTTTGAATGTTCAGAATTTTAATTACATTCAATTTGTTTAGAGGAAAAGAGACTAAATTAATTTCAAGCTTCAACCTCAATGTGAATACGAAAATGGAAAACGAATGATCGAATATTTTTTATACTCAGGAGTTTTACGATAAGTAGAAAATGTTTGGTTCTTTGGTAATTCTTCAGCTTAATGGAATAATTAAAAAAAAATGAAATCACCAAAAAAAATAATAAATAGATAAAAATTATTTTTCTAAACTGTGAATAATGGATTACATAAATTTTAAATGAGGTACCAGATGACTTATCTTTACATTTATTAAAATTAATTTGACATCCCTTTCACCGCCATCCATTATATTTTAAAATATGATAGATAAATCCGATTAAATCCTATTAAACCTAATTTAGACATTGTTTAATAAAGTATACAAATTCACGTAAAGTCAAAATATTTTTTATTTACAACACAGAACAAAAAAATTTGATTATTTCAAATAATTTGTATAAAGTTTAAAACCTGTTAAGATTATGAAAATATTATTATTTGATAATTTTGTAATAATCCAATTTTTATTCATATTCGAATTTTTCTGCAAAAAATGGCTTTTAAACTTATGTGATAACAAAAATTTATAATTTAGTTGACTGCCAGAATAAATGAACTACTATTAACTTCTGACCTTTATTTCATAGAATTATCGGATATTGATCGAGATCCTTTCTACAAAAGAACATCAAGGATTTTCCTATCAATCACTCTAAACCGTTTACTGAACAACCAAGTTTCTAAAATCCTTGACAAAAATTCTTGGTGAAGTATTTAAAGTTATTTATTTTCAGGCGGATTCTTGCACGCATTCAGAAAAACTTATTAAAATCATTTTGATATTTTAGTGCACTTTACCTTTGTCATTTTCATTCAATTCAATTTAAATTGAATAGAATGAGAGTTTCGTGTAATTTTTCGGCTCTGTCTTTAAGAAAGTCAAATAGATTGAAAAACGATTTAAATGCCTTTAGAGAGCCATCTTTTTTCTGTGTAGAGCTGCATCCCATTGTAATTTTTAACATTTCACTTTGTCACTTTCGACAGTATCATTTTCGCTCTTAGTACCCAAATAACTATTTCTAATTTATTCAACTGCAACGTACCGATCCGAGTTTATATATAACTCTGATATAAAATCTAAACATTAACTTTTTAAAGGGAAGAGGACACATTATCTACTTAATTAAAGACAAAACCAATCATTTTGAAGGAGGATCTAGTAATTAAATTTTAACTAAATTAACCCTTTACCCCTTAACGTTGGCATCCACATTGATTGGCATCTGAATGGTAGTGATAACAGGTTAACTTTGAAAACAATCTCTGGAATTCCATAGAAGCCATTTTCTATGCAAACTACATCATCATGCTCCCCATCAGTCTATTTTAGTAAGAATTAAGCTCATAACTCATTACATTCGATGGATTTTAATGTTGCTTAAATATAAATAATATTTAAAAACTATTTGGGAATTTATATTTTTAATGGTTAACAATAACAATGATAGAATATTGACCATTACCAGAGCTTAGTTTAACGGATTTTTTTATGAATAGAAACACTTTCGCTTAAAGATGTACTTAAGAAAAGAATAGGATTCTGACAATATTAAAATAAACAAATTACAAAACTTATGCCAATATCTGATTCAACAAGGCTAAAATCAAGGATAACGATAACGTAACTTATTATTTTAAATTAATAATTATTTTTTAATGTACATTCATTCTTTTGTGTTAGATTCAGCATACAGTATGCTCATTAAACAATATATAATTTAAAAAATTGGTAGTTACTTTTAGATAGCCGCTGTAGCTATGCATATTATAATTAATCTCGGGCGATCATCCAAACAAAAAAGTCTAAATATTCTGTGCTGTTGTTGTCCATGATTTGTCCATGTTTAATCGTTAATTTATAGTTGAAAGATGCCAAAATAAATTTAAAAAAGACGAATTAAAGTGGATAGCAACGATAGTGATAGCGACAATAAACAACACAAAGAAAAAAGAACGATAAATACGCAGAAATAGTATCTAAACTTCGACAAAAGCAAAATAAACTAAATATAAATAATTTGGGATTGAGTGAAAACGGTAATTTCTATTCAATTAATGTGATTGGCTATTTACTGTCTCGTTTAAAACGCTACAGTAATTAACGATCGTAGTCTTACCACACACAGTTAAATAAGTAAGTAAGTAAGTATAAAATAAAAATGTAAAGATCTAATAGACGTTTGCCTTACATTACAAAATATCAATGAAAATAAAAATTTATTTTAATATGCAGTCGATTTAGAGGGGTTACTTCTACCTGGAATTTTTTTTCTAGTCGTACAAGTACCTGCTGGTTAATGCATACAAAAATTAAGAGCTAATTTGGTAAAAATTCTCTATAAATAAAAAAAAATAAAGAGACAGTTTACAGACGAAATAATTAAGAGACGAAAATATTGAAATCTTTAAAAATAAATCTGTATCCAGAAAATTTCGAGTTGAAACATGTAAGTGCAATGAAGAAATTGATATTTCTGTACCACGGAAGCCCAAAAACAAGATGGTTTTGTATCATAAATATAGACCCAGTTGTCTTGGTGTTTGACGGCCAGTAGTTTATTAATTTCTAATTTACTACTTGTTGATTTATAATACAATAACTATTTTAGCTGAGAGTGGTCAATTGGTAACTAATTAACAGCAGAGTTTATTTAACTGAAGACGTTTTTTGATAAAACCTTTTTTAAATGAAAGTAAACTTAAACGTTCGATCGGTTTTATACTTAACGAATCCTTCCAAATCAATAAATTTGTACCAGTTACAGGTAGGGGATTGAGGATTAGTATATACAGGGTGCGCCAGAGAAACTTACTTATTTGAAAAAACTCCCGAGCGGTGAGTTGGGCGGGTAGATGGGTGGGAGGGGGCGCATCTGGAGGGGGAAGTCCCCAAGTTTGTTTCCCCCTCTAGTCAGTTACCATCATGCTCTGGTCTAGAAAGCAGCGGGCGTTCGCCGTCGAGAGCTTCTTCTCTAACGGTCGCTCACTTGTTGCTCCTCAACGTGCCTTCCGCGCTCGCTTTGAAATTCCTCCTCACAGACTCGTTCCTGGCCGTAACTCGATTCTGTCGTGGGTTCACTCATATCAGGAGTGTGGAAGTGTCGCTAAACCCAGAAATGGACATCAACGAACCACCAGAACTCCGGAAAATGTCGAAAGAGTGAGGCAGTCAATTCTGCGTTCTCCCCGACGTTTGGCTCGCAAACATGCAGCTGCTCTGGGAATTTATGACACCATTGTTCGACGAATTCTCCATGATTCTCCATGAAGACCTTCGATTTCATCCCTATAAATTGGCTGTTGTGCAAGAATTAACTGAACGCGATTTTGTTGCCCGTCAAAATACATGTGAAGTGCTTCTTGACAACCTGCATCAAGACGCGGTCGTTTTTTTCAGTGACGAGGGTCACTTTCACATTTCCGGCTGCGTTATTTGAAATCCCCTGGTTTATGTCGACCTCAAGAACAACATTCGCGACGCCATTGCCAACATACCGATTGATATGCTGCGAAGAGTGGAGACGAACTTCAGAAATCGACTTAATCAATGTATGCACAATGGGAATGTCAGTTTCAAGACTGTATGAAAAAAAACTTGGGATATCGTATTCTCAAATAAAAAAGAATTAAAACAATAACTGAAGTACTTTTGTTTTTATTGACTTTTCAAATAAGTAAGTTTCTCTGGCGCACCCTGTATAACCTAAAAAATTAATAAGAACGAATGTTTTTTGTAAACCTCATCTGACTACAGATCTACAGGCTGACTTACAGAAACTTCATAAACTTCAGTTTTCCTAAAAAACAACTTCAACAATAAATTCTAACCAGATGAAGATAAGAATGGGACTAATCTATACAGAGAGTGAGTTCTGGAACTTCCAAGGTAAATAAAGGTAATCAATATAAAATACGGCTGTTTTTCCTATAAGAACGCCTAAAATGTTGTTTAATTATTCTTATTATTTTGTAATGGTTTCATGAAATCTCTTAATGTGCCCATTTGATAATGGATTAGGTGAGTTAAGGTCCAAGGTAATTTCAATAGCAGTTTTATTTAAGATGGAGTATGCTTGTGCTAATTTCAAAAATACTTGCAACATTTCGTAATTTTACAGACCATGCAATAATTTTTTACTTTTGTTTTTTTGTTTTTTTTTCATATTTTCCAACAATATGTTGTGTTAAATATATTTAAAAATATTTTGACACATTTGAAAATAGCCATGTTTTTGGAAATACATTTGTCTTCTTTTCGTACTAAAACTTTGAACTTTCCTTTCGATTAATTAATATTTATTTAACTATAGTTCCTAAAACACGCAAAATAACTTCAAGATTTTTGGAAATCTTTCAGAGGTTCGCTACGGATACTTATTGATTTGCGGAAATTTTTTTGTAAGCGAAACCGATTACTTATCCTTCACTGACTGCGTCAATTATGTTGTTAGGTATTAAATATGATATTATAAAAAAGATGTTATTTTTTAAGAATCAAAACCTAAAACTTACACACCACGCTAAAAGATAGTATCACGTCTGGCTCAGTGGCACTAGAGGTCAAGGGTGTTACTGGTTTTTCGCATTTCTCTTTTATATATATACTTAATTACTTGCTTACTTACTTACTATAAATATGTATATTATTAAACACAATTTAACAATTAAGTAAATAATACAATTTAGGAACAATATTTCCGATGATACTACTTCCCCATTTTAAAACTCCTAGATAGTTCTTATCATCCACTCAAACGGAACGGTCTAAATGAATTTGACCTTTCATCCTGTTCTTAATTACGGCGTGTATTTCCACATATATAATAAAAGCTATAAATATATTACTTTATAATTGTTTAATGGATTAATTTTTATAACCTTTCATAACAATATTTCTTCAAGTCTCGCTAAGAAACTTCACAATGTTAAGAATTCGTAAACATGAAAATTCCGAAAATAGTTAAAACATACCTTGTCTTTTTAGAAAAAAAATGTAACTTATTGTTTACTTTAAATAACTATTTTTTGTCTCTGTTACATAGTTTACTGACACGCTATGCTTTGTTTGCTAATGATTAATTAAAGTTAACGATCATTTTATTTAGTTATGGTTAGTGGTTCATTTTTTAATAACTAAATATAGATGAATGCTATGATCTTTAATACAATAAGTTAGTAGTAGTTCGTGTCGTTTTTTCCACAGACATTCTTTCCTATAAAAGCTTACTACAGATACAATTGGGTTAAAAATAAAAAGATAGGCAGTGACATACATACAAAGCATCAATAACCTAATCTAAGAAAATAAATAATATATTTGACGACTCGAAAAGGAAATATAAAGATATGAGGCTGAACGAAATTAGGGAGTGACCAGTTTGAAAGTCTTATATACAGTGAGATCAACGAAATATTAAAAGGAGGAAACGTAGTCAAATTCAATTCTTTAAGTCACAAAAGCTGCCATGATATGGTCACATAAAACGAATATATACGGACAAAGAAAAGGATTACAGAGTGCAAACCAGATGAAAATAGACAAACGAAACACCTAAGAGTAGATAAAAGATCTGGTATAAAAAGTTCTGGACAGTACGGACGGAAATAGAAAGATGATGGAAATGAATATGCTGTAGACGGAAATCGAAAAAATCCCGAGAAAGCAAAATGCCATCACAATGATTAATTATACCAAACACTGAAACATAAAGTGATTCACCAAATTAATTAAATCAAACAGTTCAACTAGAGCAATTTCCATTCTAAAAGAAATATATCTAGTCAGCGTGGTACTTTTATATAGCCTTACCTTTGTTTCCCAGAATTTCTACCATTTAGGATGACACTGTATTAAAATATTATTACAGAATAATTTCTAACTCTGTAACTGCGAATTGATTTAGGTCAAGCTGATATTTATCATTATACTGCATTAAATTCACCATTTTTCTTTTGCCCCTGGTAGAATGGTCAGTTTGTATCTGTAGTGTATTCTTGGTAATGGTAACGTCTTCACAGTCAATAAAAGACGTCTTCTGTCAACTTTATTAAAAATTACAGTACGTCGTTCTTAGCTCATAAACTGTCTTAACTAAGGTCGTTTATAGGAAATATCAATTACTATACAATTTTAGAAGTTTTTAAAAACACCTCTATTTTCTGTCCAGTCACATTTAATTTATGCAGAACTTAAATATATGACCGCTATCTAGGACAATACAGTAAAAGTTTAAGTTTTACTGGAACACTTTTTATTTAAATCAAGTACGTCAAGTAAGTAGATTCCTCTAGGCTCAATAAATCCATCCAAAATCCCGAAATTTACGATCAGTTGTAAAAGAAAATTTTATTGTAAATGTCCAAAAAACCGGAAAGTTTATTTTCCGTAAACTCCCTCGAAAATAAATAAACAAAAAGTTAAGTTCATCGCCGAAAAACTTTACGGATAATATGTAGATTTTTTCAGTGGCGGCCAAATGTATGAAAAGATGACATTTTTAAATTAGATATCTGAATAAATTGATAATGTAGGTTGTATAGTTGGTTTCACTTATTATGTATCTACAGACTTTATTTTTTAAACGTAAACCATAGGTTAAAATTCTCAGTTTTATAATCGAATTGTGTATATTAAAATAATAAAAAGGATTTTTTAGTGAACGCTAATATTTAAGTAGGAATCAAATTTTTAAGAGTAGTGGTAATTGAAAACTAGTCTTGCACAAAATCCATTAATTTTTTTGTGATAAAATCATTCTTCTCCTAATTCCTGCATCTTTCTATCTTGTTTCGAATAGAAAGTAAAACTTAGAAATAGATTGAGTATTAAGATAAATGATACTTTTTATATATATTTTGCCTATTCCTAATAAGGGGTAGTGTTTGGGAAAGTGGTGGTAATCCTTTATGTTGGTCTGGATACAGAGGGCTGGTCTTAGTGTAGCTCCTTGTGCTACATAGGCGTTTATCTTTTTAAGTTCATGATATGCATTTTCTTGCATACTGGATTCTTAGATTTCACAGGACTTCAAATTATTTACATTTTTTCTAGCAGTATGCTTTAAATCATTAGGCGGTCCTATTAAAGGCGACGTTTACATCAAAGAATAATTTGTTTAGTTTGAATCACATATTCTCTAAGATAAATTTTAATCCATTTAAAAGTACTGTTGTAGATTTTTGGAAAACACTAGTTTAAATTGACAAATAATTAATAATCATAATTAAAAAATTAATCAAAAATAAGTTTTGGACTCTTTGACATGACTAGCTAACGTCATGAGGATGATTAACTTAAGTTTGCATAATCCCACAGATTGGCTAAGTATTCCAAAACTCTCTGTGGATCCCAGGTGGTTTCGTAATGAGTTCATGGTGGCTTTTATCTAAGAATACTGTGCAAATATCTTTTTAGATGTGGATCTTGTCCTATATTTTCTGAGACAATTAGGGAAATGGGAATGTGCCATAAGTAATGTTGTATTTTTATAGGTGCTGAAAAAAACACAACATGTCTACCAGCTTATCTTCAAACAGATTTAATTTGTAGTCCAGAATTCTCACGATTTCTTGAAGGATATTTTATAATGTCTGAGAGTTGCTGGAGCTAACGAGTCTAAAGTTGTGTTCAGTGCTGATTTCGGAAAATAGAATGTAGCTTGAAGTTCTAAAAAAATTATGTGCTTGCATAAAACGTTCCATTTGACTATTACAAAAAGCATCTCAGTAATTAGGTTAGTATCGGTATAGACTTTGCAAGGAAATTATTAACGATAACATTAAAGTTATTCTGCCATCAATTTCAGTCAGGGACATTTTTTTCACGTATGTTAATCTTTGCCATTTATTGGAGTTATTTCTCTGCTGAACTAAAAATTTTGCGTGTTCTAATCGCTCAGTATATACTCAACTGTACTTTACAGCTGGGCAAGCAGAAGTGAGATTTCCAATTAATCGGGCTAAATTAAAGATTAGAAATTTTATCACGTTTTTCGTGTGGCAATGCCAAAGTCGTATTTTTCGAGTCAAATATGAACTCTAGATCAGCTAATACCATAAAAGAAATGTTTCTGGTGAACTCTTCAAGAGAGAAACTTAATATTAAAAAGTCGTCTAAATAATGAACACATACAGTTCCTAAGATAATATCTGTGGTTTCTAGTGCCTTCACGAGAGGAACCTGTTATTATAGGGTCGTCCAATTAAGTAACACATATAATACCTGCTGATATTCATACTTGTACAACTGGCTTCATAACTTTAACAAAATTATACAGTATTGATGGTAAAATGCTTTTTTCTGTCAGATGGTAAAAAGGTTTTTGGTACCCTCTTCAAGAGAGGAACCTAATATTACAAAGTCGCGTGAATAATGAATACATATAATTCCTGCTGACCTCAATACTTTTACAACTGGTTTAATAAGTTTAGTGAAAGTGTGAGGTGCTGATGCTAAACTAAATGGGAATCAAGATTATTCAAAGAGTTTTTTTTCAAAATAGAATCTTAAATACTTTCAGCGGTTCCTAATATGGGAAACAAGTAATAATCAACTATCAAGTTAATCGCTAAGCTGGCTGTTCTTCTTCTGGCATCCCTCATTTTAAAATGGAGTGTTTCGACATAACTTTAAGATTTAACTTTTTTCGGTATTCTTATTACAAGCAATTTGTAACCAAGTTTTAACATTTTCTCTCAAGTTAGAACCGAACAAAATTCTGAAGTTGGTCATTTATTAACTTGCTCTTTGATATCCTTGTTTAAGAAGGGGAAAATTAAATTTCTTGGAGATATCGAGACCCTGTAAAAATCCCAATACGTGAGCTTTATGTAAAGAGAAGCAATCAGTATTAAGTTGTTCCGGGTTTTCACCAAATAAATTTACGAATTTTTCATATGGTTTTTCAAATGATATCGAGGATTAGACGCTGAAATATAATTTTAAATTATTTTCGCCTTTGTTCCATATCCGCTCATATGTGTAGCTGATATTGGTAGCTGATTTTCATTCTTTCAATTACTTATATTCAGAATGGTACAAATTCGACATTTTTAAAAAATATACCTTATTTTTACACGTTTTGATATAAGGTTCTATTTATAAATCTGATTATTATTATTAGTAGTATTAGCAACATAATTAAAAAATTATTATTGTGTTTACTAATTTCTCAATTCTTTAAAAGTACCTATGTAGTTTTAATTCTAACAATATGTAAATATATTATTATACTCGTGTGGGATTAAAAAACTTTATTTAGAGAAAAATCCACAACTACCTTAAAAAAACTAAAATTAGAAATTAACTTAGCATTTAACTTCTACTACACAGCATCATTCTCCCGCATTTATATACATATTTCTCCCAACAATGGGCTTCAAACCATTAGAATATTATTGACCTTATATCGTAAATTGAAGTAAAAGTTATGTTCTGCTGGTTCTGACTATATTTCGATACTTAAAAAATATCTTTAAGTCTCAGTAAGATATACTTTTATTTTTAAACAAGTACCACTTCTGTTGATATTATTGACCTTATCCTTTTAACCAAATCTCATGAACTTAAAACATACCTAAATATTGTTTTTAATTTACTTTTTTTAAGGCTTTCTACTCTTACAAACTCATACATTTATTGATTCCTTTCCTTTATTTTATTATATTCCAATCTTTTATATTTCTTCATTTTTTAAATTATTAACTTTAACTTTACTGACAATCTGTTTATTTCCTCCCTTAGTAATCAATTTTGCATTTCTATTTGACATATCTATTTCAAACTCTTCTCATTTGTCTTCTTCATGTTTATTATAATATTGCCAGAACTCTTTCAATACCATCCCACTATATAAAAACATTATTTAATAATAATAATAATAATATTAATATAATGTTTATTCAATTAAATACAATAATCACAAATATTACAATAGTTGATTTATGAATAAACAGTGCTAATCAGATAAATAAGTAAAGATATCAGATGTGCAACGCTAAGACGAAAAACACTCAAATAAAATAAATTTACTATAAGAATAAAAGTACACTTTAAAGAAAATTTGAGGTAGATTAATGTTATTGTGAGTACTCCTAATTGGGGGTAAAAGTCGCAATCCATAAGATTTTGGGTTGAAACCAGGTAAAACAGTAACTTCATTTTAATAGGCATGTATATTTTTTTTAGTTTTTTTAGTTACTGGGTACTCTGATTTATAAAATCACTAACAAATTTTCGATCTTGTTGAAGAAACCAGATATGTAATTTGAGGTTTCGGCAAAATTTCCGGTTAGGGGTAGCGTGCTCCCGGCGTCGGTGATCAGCCCTGGTCGCAGAACTAGACCGACGTTAAATAAAACAAATAAATAAATAAATAAAGATATGTAATTTTTTTTGGATAGGTTTGGAGACAAATTATCTTTTAGGTCGTGTGGTTGGAGAAAAAGTTACTGGAATATTGAGAATTATAGTTTTTGTGAAAATTAAATGTTGTTTTTAAATGTAAAAAATATATGTTAATTTTAGTTTGAAGAAAAAGTAATAAACTATGAGAATAATCTTATTTTGAAATTGAATTGAAAAAATATTATGTAGTAGATTTGTTAATTTAGTAAGAAGCAAATGTTGAATATTCTGATATTTAAAAATAAATTTTTGGTAAATAAATTAAAAATAACACAATAGTATTTAAAAGTATTCTAGCAATTCCCATGAATACCTAGCAATTTTATATTTTATATTATATTTAAAACGAAGTAACGTCATACTAGTACCCCTATATTATTTAGTAATTATCACATACAATAATACAACAGAGAGCATTAAATTGTAACCTATTTTTAATGTTTATTTCCTTATTAATATGTATCGTGGCTTAACAGAGTTAGCCGACCCAGGAAATAACATAATATAAAATAATTTAATTTTTTATATATTTTCCATAGCAAGTATTCAGTTTGGATAAGACATTCGAGCCACCACTGCTCCAAAATTTTTTAACTCCCAATACAAGAAAGTCGCGAGAAAAGAGGTTCAGAGACAATACATAAGTTTCAAGTTCGTTCCCTGAAATCGTTAAAACTCACCCTTACGTTTTTCTCGAACCAGAAAAATATTGAATAAAACAATAGCTGAAGTGCATGAAAAAGTTTTTTATAAGGTAAATTTAGTTATTCAAGAAAAAAACTTTGCCAGCCTTTGCTCGGCTACGCGTTTAGTACAATCAATGAAAGTTTGCTAAGTCATCCGAACAACTTGATAAATTATGTTTTGTTGAGGTTTTTTGTTTTTCAAAAAAGTTTCTTTGAGGTTTTTTATTTAGGTGAATGAGGAGGATGTATGTTTAACTTATTATAAAACAAAGTTTTTTTTAAGAAAAGCACAAAAAAGCAGGGTTATTAATTAAAAAAAACTCATGGAAGTGTTTCTTGGAAACTTGAGATTTGTTATATTGTTTATTTTGTCTGAATTACAAAACTTACACAATTTAGTCGACATTTACTGCTATATTCGTCAAGAAAATAGCTATTTGTTTATTAAGAGCGGAAAATGATAAGTACTTCGTCGCTTGGAGACAGAAAATTGCCGCGCTGTACTTTTTGTGTCTATTGCATAAAATAGTATATATTATGTTACTAGGTGTAGAAGCTTAACATTATTTATTAAGCCCATTATATTGCAATCTGGGCGAAACATATAAAGGACCCTTTTAATTCAAATGATATAATATTATTTTTTCTTCAAGGGTTAAAATATATAAAAAAGATTATTCAACCCTTATAGCTATATTTCCTATCTACCCAAGTAGTAAATACTAACTATTTTATTTACATTAATAATTAAATAAGAACATTTTTTAGTTGAAAATAAAATGACAAAATTGCTTTAAAATCTAAAATATAGAAAATATATTATTTTTGAATATTTATTGTAATGTAAAGTTTATATAAATGTCAAAATTATTTATGTTAAAACTTAGTAGCAGTATTATTTTATTTTATTAGCAGTAAACTGTTGATTTAATTGTCACATGAAATATGACAAGTAATGTGTTGTGTTCTATAAAATCTTTGATTATGTTATTATTATGTGTTCTATGGTGATATAAAAATAGAATGAGAGATCCGAGAGTTGAGTTAAGAATCACTAAAAGTTACATTAACAATTTGAAAATAATTTTTAAATAAATAAAAAAATATTACGTTGTATTTATCAAATGTGGAGTTTTGTAAAGTGGAAAAATACTCAACACTAAATATCAAAATGAGAGTTCTGATAAATTAAAGCTACATACATTTCATTTATTTAATCCGCTACTATGGTTACTTTTTAATAAAATGAATACTTTTTTGTACTAGTACAATAATGGGGTATTTCTACTAAACACTCTTGAACCGTACTATTAAACGCTTGAAGAAAAAGTAGTTTTTATTAATTAGATGAGATGGTTGGTGATATATATGATGGTTAAATATATACGTACAGTGTGAAAACTTGGAAAAGATTAGATTAATTCATTAAAGACCATTTATTTACCTGCAGATATATTTAATTTAAGTCATAAACAAGGCACATTCGTAGCATACGATTGTGTCGCAGTTTGTGACGGAATACTTATTTTTCCACGATGTATTAATTTCGAAATTATTTTTAATAATAGAATGTAAGTATTGTCACTCTAGAGATAGAATATTTATTCTGAAACACTTGCTTCTTAAATGTTTTGTATACATTTTCATTCTATAACTGTTCTAAATAATATCGATAGCCGTGGATGTCAAAACTGTCAATGTCAGTAGTAAATGGCGGCGCCGTAAAAACAAATTTTAATTTAAATAAAATAGTGAGTGAAAAGTTGAGTAAATTTCTGGTGGTGGAGAAAATATAGTCTGTTACTTGTTCTACTCGAATTTTTTTCATTCCAACTTTATTACAAAATATACTATTCCATAAGTGAGTAGGTTTGAAGTTAGATTACATTAAAATTCCCATCAAATTGTATGTAGTACTCTCTATGTATGTTATAAATGTTGTATTCGTAATTAAAATAAGAGGAACGTTTTCAAAATTTTGTTTCTTAGAGCGACAAAGCTGTCATTTGACGTCACTCCTCGGAAAAAGTATATTTTGAGGTGGCTTTTTGAAGCGTAAAAGCCTACTTTTCATAATGATCGTAGAAAAATAAATTAATTTGGTTTACTTAAGGTACATTGGTAAACTGATGGTGGACAAAGATAATTCGAACTGCGCCCATGATGGGCTATAGAGGAAAACATTGGGAAACAATAGCAAATCATAGCAAATACTAGGATAAAGTTAGCACATTCACATTCTGACTAGTATGGTCACAGGACGATGTCGTTTTGGGATGACATGTAGTAAGTATGTTTGAAAGAACACTGTTGATTCTCTCATACAAAAGACAAAGTTGCGAGGTATATATCCTTTATCCTTTGTGCGCATGCACCAGAAAGACTAAGCTGGAAGTGCTTCGGAATAATTCATTCATGGATTTTGTTAAAATCAATTCACTGCCCAGAGACGAAACATTTACTTATATTTAACCTATCCTAATTATTTTTATAACTTTTAACACTGATAATATAATCAAACAAAATAACCATTAACTGCTCCAATTTCTTCAATGAAAATTTAAACTAAATAATGTTAAAGCAAAAATTGTCTTGACTGCGCAACTTTTAAATATAACAAGAGTCGAACTCACAATAGTCCCGAGAGCTTTTGTTATTATATTCAACCAAATATCTTCTCCTTAAATACCAAAAATATATTTCCATTCGAAAAGCAGGATGTCCTGGTAGAGATAAGCGGTAGATGGGGGTTTTTCCTTAATTAATCTTTCAGTTTAGATTTGGAAGCAAGTCTCAAAGAGATATGAAAATTGGTTTTCTTAAAGCTTTCTGCTAAAGAACAGACGGGTTCGTGTTGTGATGATTAAGGTATCGTACCGTTTTTTAGTTGAGTATTATGCTCCAGAGTTTGATGTTTTCGAGAGGTGAGCGAATATTTGAAGAATAAAGCACTCCATTATGTATATATATATATATATATATGAGTTCATTGTCAGGTAGGCAGTTTTTATTCAACTAAAATTTACAAAGATTATGAATATATTAAGATATATAAGAGAGTAAAAAACTTTAAGGAAGCAGAATTCTAAGAAGGTACATTTGGATCACCCTGAAATGAAATTATCTCAGTGTTAAAGAAACTTGTGAAAACAACAACAAAGAAAACTCATGTGTTTTTAGTATTTGAATTTAACTGATTCTGAATGGGGGAGAGCATGACGTGGTCTTTGACATTGAAACTGATTTTTACATTGAGCGAAGGTGCTGGACTAAAC
Source organism: Hermaeophaga mercurialis (assembly GCA_951812935.1). Lineage (NCBI taxonomy): Eukaryota > Metazoa > Arthropoda > Insecta > Coleoptera > Chrysomelidae > Hermaeophaga > Hermaeophaga mercurialis. The sequence goes on from OX638363.1 coordinate 38,530,314, forward strand.
TAGGTGTGCTAAGCAGATACTAGGTGTAGGTGTTCTGAGGACTATTATAGAACCGACTATTTGAGAAAGAAAAAAAAAACACCCTGTAGAAAGATATATAGAGTGGACCAAAAGTCTGGAAACGGCCAGTTATCTCATAAATTACTAGTCCGAATTCTACAAAATTTGGGATAAGATTATTTTGAGATACGGAGATTCCAGATTTGGCATTTGCAATGTTCCTAGATTTGCCCTTTCTCTGATATTATTAATCACTTTGGTTTTTTAAATACATCACCCTGTATATTCAGTCATTTTTGGAATCTTCTCTTCAATATGGGTTCAACCATATGATTTTATGTAGTCTAGAAGATCTTAAATAAATAAAAGAGAAATCTGGCAACGCCTAATTGTCTCAATAAATTTTTTAATACAATCTATTTTCTACTAGGTACATTAAAACGTCACAATTGAAAGATTACAACATTTTTAAAATAATTATTACTTAATCAAGTGATCAAAATGTTCTACATTTGTGAGTTGACAGTTTCCGAATCGATGGTAGAATGCGTCTACCATATTTCTCCATGATTGTCTAGAAATTAATCGAGATTCATCTATAATGCGTTGCTTTAGCTCTGCAAGACTTGCTGGTTTAGTTTTGTAAACTGAATTTTTCAAGTATCCTCTATAAAAACAATATTTAGGATTGAGATCAGTTGAACATGGAAGCCATTCAATACTACTAAAATACATATGGTTAAATTCGTATTGAAGAGAAGTTTCCAAAAATGGCTGAATATACAGAGCGATGTATTTAAAAAACTAAAGTGACTAATAATATCAGAGATACGGTAAATTTAGCAACATTGCAAATGTCAAATCTGGAATCTTCGCATCCGAAAATAGGCTTATCCCAAATTTTGTAGAATTCGGAATAGCAATTTACGAGATAATTGGCCGTTTCCAAACTTTTGATCCACTATGTATATAAAAAGTTTAATTCTAAATTTGTAACCATAATGTAGTTTATATTAAATAAAAAAATTCTAGACACATGTGAAAAAAATAGAACGCATTTTATACAAACATTATACCTTCTATGAATATCGGATTTAAACATTTATCAGAGTCAGGTAAGTAGTAACAAAATACACCACTGTGCTGAATGTGCTCTCAGTTCCTGGAGTTAACCTGACAGGGTCAGCTCTTCGTGGTTGAATTTTCTTGTTTTTGTTTTATGTCATTTGGGGGTCAAAAGGGTAGATATATACAGCTTGTATCTACAATCATAATTATAAATCATTATCGAGAGTCGTGTGTTAAATGTTTCAATATTTGGGGGTGATTTAAGTCAGGAAAAAGTGGTGAATTCGTTCGAGCCGCGCTTGGATTTCATCCTGCAGAGGAAGAGACGTCCACCAGATAGATTCCCGCCCAAAAGAAACACTTTTGTCTGTTAGTTTTTGTTAGATTATGATAATTGAATAACACAAGAGTTGTTCACAATACGATCTTTTAATGAAGAGTTAAAACATGACAACGTAAATTTATTGGTTGCTAACAACAAGACTTCTATGACAACGTTCAATTAACAGTAAATTCAATAAAACAAAATACACATGACGTTGAGAGAGTAACATAATCCAACACCCCCTCTCGAATGAATAAGTCATGTAATAAACAAAATTATGTAACTAGTTGAACACCAAGAAGACCCATGCATTTATAATGTTTATCTTTTGATAAAGCCTTGGTAAGTATATCTGCTGGCATTTCGGTTGATGGAATATATTCAATAGTCACCAGTTCATCCTTCACCGCTTCTCTAATAAAATGTTGTCTCAGTGCAATGTGCTTAGTCCGGCTATTCGTAATTGGTTCGTTCGCCAAAAATTGAGCCCCTTGATTATCATTTCCAATCACAATAGTATCTGGATTACATTCACCCAGTTCACCAAGAAATTTTCGTAGATATAAAGCTTCTTTCGCTGCTTCTGTTAATCCCATATATTCCGACTCTACTGTAGAAAGCGCATTTGTTTTCTGTTTTCTTGCTTCCGTAACAATAGCTGCACTACTCATACAAAATGCATAACCTGTATATGACTTTCGGTCAATTGGGCATCCAGCCCAGTCTGCGTCTACATAACCTTTCAATGGTGCTTCATTAGATTCATAAATTATTCCATAATTGTCTGTGCCTTTGAGATATCTTAAGACACGTTTTGCTGCTTTCCAATGTTGTTCGTTATGATTAGAATTGAATTGACTCAAACAACTTACAGAATAGGCAATATCAGGCCTGGTAGCAACGGCTAAATAATTGAGAGCTCCAATTAATTCTCTGTATGGTCGTTTTGTGTCTTCGTTCTCTTGAGTTTCATTCAAGAATTTGTTTCCAGGTTCCATTGGGGTAGTTATTGGTTTTGAATCGTTCATTCCAAACCTTTTTAGTATTTCTCGAATGTAGGCTGTTTGTGTCATTGTGATAGTTTTTTCAGCAACTTTCACTTCAATACCTAAAATATAATTTATCTGACCCAAATCTTTGAGTTGAAAATCTTTTCCTAAACCTTCTCGTATGAAATTCAAATCTCCAATATATTCATAAATAGCAGCTATATCATCAACATAGACTAAAATGAAAACATTTCTATCATTTATTTTTCGTATATAAACACAAGGATCAGAATTGAGTGAAGTAAATTTCAGGGCCTCTAGTTTTTCACGTAGTTTCTTATACCACTGTCGACCTGCTTGTTTCAATCCGTAAATAGATTTGACCAATTTACACACTGTATCATTTTTCTCCAAATCTAGAAGCATTTTCTCTGCTTTCTCAATTATTGGATCTTTTGGCTGCTTCCGGCGAATTATTTCCTCTAAAAATTTCTCTAATTTATCTGGGTTTTCCATATAACATTCTTCTTCCATAATTCCATTCAAATAAGCTGTTGTTATATCGAACTGATGGATTTTCATATTTTTATTTACAGCCAGAGCTAACAAAATTCGGACAGAGCTCATACGAGCAACTGGGGCAAATGTGTCATGATAATCCAAACCATATTGCTGAGAAAAACCCCTGGCAACGAAACGCGCTTTTCGTCTTTCAACCTCTCCTTTTGCATTTAATTTATTACGCAAAATCATCTTACTTCCAATAATATTTCTGTCACTAGGTCTTGGTACAAGTATCCAGGTGTCATGCCTAAGAAGACTCTCAATTTCAGATAAAATTGCTTCCATCCATTCTTCGTGTTCGGGACTGATTAATGCCTGAGATGTACTAATTTCACAATTACCTGCGTAATCTATACTCAAGTTAACCTCATTATTTTCATCAGAAGTTTCTCTTGCTAATTGTGAATTGGCTTCTGTTGGTTCTAGTGGTTCTCGATTTACACAGATGAAATGTTCTTTTCTCGGTCTTCCTCTTTTTCCTGTACGAATAATCTTAGGTCGACCTGATGGTCTTGTTATTGACTTCTGCTTATCTGACTCCTTCTTTTCTGTATCTTCGTGGTTAATTTCATTTACATTTGGAAATTTAAAATCTGCATACGTTGTGCCCTTGTCTACATTTTCTAGATTTTTATTATTAATATCAGTACCTTCAATTATCGGTAAATTATATTCGTCAAATTCATCAAGAAATTTGACATCTCTCGAAATTACCACCTTTTGTTCTGAAGGAATCCATACACGATACCCCTTCGTGGCTTGATCATAACCCACAAAAATACATTTAATTCCTCTAGGATCAAATTTTCCTTTATCCGGTTCTTTATTCAGCATGTACCCTATTTCTCCGAACGATCTCATGTGCTCAACTCGAGGTGTTTTCTTGTGCCAGAGTTTAAATGGTGTACAATTATTAATTGAAGAACTAATACAAATATTTCGAGTGTAATTAGCTGTTGCTACTGCCTCTGCCCAGAATGATTTTCCAAGACCAGACTCAAGGATCATACATCTTGCCATTTCTACCAGAGTTCGATTTTTCCTCTCGGCAACACCATTCTGTTGTGGCGTATGTGGTGCGGCAAATCTGCGTTTTATACCCTCATTAGCTAAAAATTCATTGAAATCTCCACTGCAGAACTCCCCACCATTGTCTGATTGGAGATTTTTTATTTTCATACCAGTGTGTTTTTCAGCATAAGCTTTATATTTTTTGAAGCATTCTAAGACATCACTCTTGTTCCTTATGAAATAAATTTCACACCATTTGGAGCAAACATCTATAAAAGTTACAAAATATTTAGCTCTGCCTCTGGATTCAGTACGCATAGGTCCACATACATCAGTGTGAACAATATCTAATATATTCGTCTCTCTTTCAGAAATTTTCGGAAATGGAGTACTTGTCAATTTTCCTTGTAAGCATATATCACATGAAACTAATGACTCCCGTTTATCAAAATCCATTCCATGAACCATTTTTTCTGTCAACATTTTCTTCATGTCCTTTTCATTCAAATGACCTAAACGTTCATGCCATATTTGTAGGTTGGATTTATTACAAGTTTCTATTTTCTGAACTGTTTCTACTTTCGGCACTTCTTCTATAAAGTAGAGATTCCCAATTCTTTTAGCTGATATTAAAATTCCACCATCTCTATTAGTGATAATGGCTTTATTTTTATCGAAAATAACCCTATTTCCTCCGTCAGTAATTTTGGATACCGATATCAAATTACTTCTCAATTCTGGAACATGTAAAGCATTATTTAACCGAATATTCTGAGTTGAATCACCATTGTTCGCTATAAATTGAATGGCCCCACTTGCAGTAACTTTTGTCGATGTATGATCCGCAAGATTTACACATCTATTATTTGAGGTTATCAAATTTTTAAATCATTTGTCATCGTAGCATAAGTGACTCGTTGCACCACTATCAAGACACCATAATTTGTCATTTTCCACAATCCCAAGATTGCATGATTCATCTATTTCAGTTACCATGAATTCTAAATCTTTAACTACTTTCGCGTTTTCATTGTCATTATCTTGCTTTTTTGAGCTCCGACAGTCAATAGCTTTGTGGCCCTTTTTACCACAACGGTAACAGCGGAACACATAAGATTCGTTTTTACTCCTCTCGTCATTTTTCCATTTTGAAAAATTCTTTCCCACTTTCTTGACAAACATAGCGCTCGATTCCCCAGTTAATTTTTGTTTTCTTGCATTATCTTCATCAAGTATTTTGACCTTGAGACTTTCTGGAGATGGCAAAACATCTCTAGATTCAATTGCACATCTAAAATTGTCAAAAGTATCTGGCAAACTCTGGAGTAACATGAGCGCTTGTAATTCCTCTCCCACCTCTATTTTTAACTCTGATAATTTATTGACTATATCAAAAAAATCATCAATATGTGCTTTAATATCACCATTTTCTCTTAGATTGTGAGTCATTAATTTCTTCCACAAGGATGCTTTTCTCGCTGGTCCTTTTGACTCAAATATGGTTTCAAGTTTATCCCATATGTCCTTTGAAGTATCACAGTTTCTAACCTGCTTCAATTCAGTGTCACTGATTGCCAAAAGTAAATCCGCTTTGGCCTTTTCGTCCTCTTCCTGCCACTTTGCCAGCGCCAAAATTTGTGCTTCATCTCCTGCTGTTGAGACCTCTGCTTTGGGTTTCCTTCCATTCGCATAAGCCCAAGTTTTGGTTTTTATCATGACAGCTTTCATTCGAATTTTCCATGTGTCATAGTTGTCCCGTGAGAGCGTTGCAATGCGAGCGAATCCACTTCCAGAATCCATTTTTAGGATTATTTTTCTTTTAACTATTTTTAAATTTTTGGTTCACTTTTAATTGCTTCCTGGGCCCATAACCTGTTAGTTTTTGTTAGATTATGATAATTGAATAACACAAGAGTTGTTCACAATACGATCTTTTAATGAAGAGTTAAAACATGACAATGTAAATTTATTGGTTGCTAACAACAAGACTTCTATGACAACGTTCAATTAACAGTAAATTCAATAAAATAAAATACACATGACGTTGAGAGAGTAACATAATCCAACATTGTCCTCCCCCGGACGTATTTAGGGTGAGATAAATGTTATTTAGTAACTAACCCCCGCTTATTTTGTCTCAGTGCCACCAGTCAAATAATCTTGAGTAAACTCAGTAATATAGCTTTCCTTGTTTAAATAGAAAGTAAAATGAACTAGTAGAGAGTTCTCTCACACATTATTAAGTAGGTCTGTAATACAAAAAGAAGGGTTAAAGTCTTGAAGCTTAACCAAAGTAGGCCCGGCAATTGCTGTACCGGCGTTAATCAAATTCATTGTAATTTTTTTTGGGTCGTTATAGTTAAGGAAGTCTTTGCTCCTACTATTTTTTGGGGATAATTCAGCTTTTTTTATTAACTAAAATACTACTATTGAAAGTCTATCTGTACTTGGTTTTTATAGTAGAGTTTGTAGACAATTTTATTTTTTTCAATTACTATTTTTGGGGATATTTCAGTTTTTTATTCACTAAACTACTGTTGCAGAAAGTCTACCAGCAACTGATTTTTATAGTAGAGCTGTAGACCATTTTTATTACGAAAATGTTAACCTATGTTATTTGATCTTTTTTTTAATGTTCATTTTATTTTTTATATGTTTAACCGTTTAATTTGACTGTTTTGTTCATTAATGTGCAATATCATCTCTTTTTTTATAACTTTTGTTTAAATTTCAATAAAGTCATTATGTTTTTAGTTATCCGTCAATATGTTTGTACTCCAAACTGGTTCAAACTCTAACCCTTCTTGGTGGGCCCTGCAAGTTAGGCCAGGGTCGAATTTACACGTTCCTTACGCAACAGAGGTGTCTAATGCCATTTGCCAAATTTTAACCGCTCAAAAGTTTCTGATATATAGTCAGAGGACGTTATAATTGGATTGGCGACAGTAGACGAACAGAGAAAGCATTTTGGGAGGTTATACGGTGACCTCAGAATGTATTGCAAATAAAGCTAGAAGTAGAGTTAAGGTTAATAGTGCGAAAAGACAAGATAAACCGTTATCTATATATATATATATATATATTAGAAATCATGGGGATGCAGCTAAATTTTTTTATGGGTGAAAATTGAGAAATTCTTTTCACTAGGTTTGAGAGCTTTCGGAAATTCTTTATTCCTTCATCAGTTATTCTACACGATATTCAAAATTTTACCAAAATGTATGGGTTTGTAGTACTTTTACTTATAGGGATCGAGATTGTTGTTACTAAACTATACATCATTATAGAACACAGAACATTTTTTTTTTATAAAATAGTATTTAAAAATACTTTTTAATCTTTACCATTCAAACTTTTCAAAGGATTAGGACTAGTAGCATATCATAGCTCGCGGACACTAAACCAGTGAGCACGAGGTATAGTGCAGATATGCCGTCTTTCGGAGGAGACGTTAAACTGTCGGTTGCGAGTCCATGGATGTTGGCTCGTTAAAGATCCCTACCTCGGGTTGGAATACCTCAGGATTCGGCAAAATTTCCGGTTAGGGGTAACTTGCTCCCGGCATCGGTGATCAGCATTGGTAGTAGAACTAGGCCGACGTTAAATAAAAACAAATAAATAAATAAAATTATTTTGATATTTGACGTTAAATATACATCTTCTTTAAGTTCTATGTTTAAATATCATGTTTTGTGTAATAGGCTGTAAATTTGAATTACTTAAGTATTACATTTTTAAAATGAAGATGTATAAATTTTAAATTTATATATTAATATGAAAATAATTAACAATTCTGAATTATAAAAAAATTTTTACGAGTTATATTATACAACTTTTTTATAACTTGAATATTAAACAGACCCAAATATTTGCCAAGTATTCGGTTGTGCTATTTAACCACAACAATAAGAGGGCGTGTCCCATAGTTTTTTCAAGGCTACCACCCTTGTTTAGGGGGCACAAACTCTTATTAGTCTTGTTACAAAAAAATTTAGGAATTAGCAGAAATATTATCACTGATATTATTTTTTATTTGGTTATTTTGTTGAAATTGATCATCCAACTGTAATATGTTGGAATAAATCATATTTATACCTTGGATATCAGTTTTTTAGTTCATCATAATCTTAGTTTAATAATTTGGACATAAAAACCAAATTACGTTTGGTCCGATTTTATAAAAATATTACTCTTAAATTGAGCAGTTATTACACTATGGTTTAGTTCGAGAATTGTGGGGAGTGACTCATCTTCTAACTTTTTTACTGTTAGAGAATGGTTCCGCAAATAGTTGCAATCATTTTACCAGCGGGAAACCTATAGATTGTTCGTTGATTAAAAACTACTTTACAGTCTCTAAACGTGTTTCTATTGAACTATCCTCTTACTTTCATTCGAAACAGATGCTAAGCCTGCGGTTTCCAGTATACTCATGTTAGATTCATTAAAAATCCTTTGGCTGGAACGTTAAAAAGCTCTGCAGCAAAATTTCTGGCTAGAAGGTGTCGTGCTCGCCAATAGCACAGAAATAGGTCAACGTAAAATAAGTAAATCGACAACATAAAACCTTTTAAAATGACTAATAAATGAATATGAAAATTTACCTGTACAACAAGGTTTCAAAATAATTAATTTTATGGATTATTAATTATATTATATATTAAGGAAGAAAACCATCACTGATCATTATATAGGTACTAACTAATCCTTCTCATTACTTTCAGCAGAAATTAGCTAGCTTTCATTTTATAGTACTATGATTAGTTAATTTTCCTCTTCAAGATATATTCAATATCACGAATATATAAGAATGTTTCGAAAAGTAATTATCTTTTAATCATCTCCTAGTGATGCTAACATAGTTAGCGAAACGCGCGACAAAACCAGAATTTTGTGTGGAAATGGTTCAAAATCCAGGGAGATAAAAAGTATACTTTCCAAGTAGTTTAATTGCCATATTTTGGTGAATTCGGCTTCTCTATAAATGTTTATCTTCTTTAAGAAGGAAAAGTATGCTGAAAAGTAATTATATAAAAACGATATAGAATGGCATAAAAAGTTTTGGTTTCAACACTAAGGGAGTTTTACTATACACCTGACCAGATAAAAATACAGGAAAAAATAAAATCAGTAGTAACAAAGTAACAGGAAACAAACAAGAAGTTTTTTGTTAAAAAGTAATTAGACTTTGTATTCTATGAACTCATTTTACACTATTATCTTATTTTGATTCTATTGATTCCCTTGTCGGCAAACACTACCACTGCAAGAATATCAGCTGTGGATCTCATTCTGTTGATGTCACATGCAGACTTAGAATACAAAGATAAAAAACATTACAAAGCATTGTTAACTGTAAGGAATGCATGCTTTTGAAGTTTCCTCTACAGAGATTATTGCAATGCCGCAAATACAGTAAAGACTGGGTGAAAAGTCAAACATCAAAGATATTTTATACATCTTATAATCAGCTGCTTTCCTAGTTCATAGCAGATAACGGTTTTCGTTTGGCTAAAAGGATTCTTTGTCTTTAAAATATAATGGAGCGGCGCAAAACATTGAAGCTCAGATAGTAGTAAAAAATGAAAAAAATAATAATGTGTATCAGTGGTATATAGAATATTAACTGTTTTAAGTTTGTTATATTTGTTAAAACTGAAGTTTAATCTTTTTTTTTTAAATTTAATTTATTCATTACTCACAAATTAAAATGAATCCTTTAAAGAGTTTATTAACGTTTTCATTTAGTATAAAGTATTTGTATCATGTCAAATGTTCATGTACTATTTAACATATACATATGTGTCATAGAGTTTTTACTGTACACTCAAAAATTATAGTTCTACTTCCATTGATTTTCAAGCAAAGCAATGGAATTTAAAAAATAAAGCTGATTTCTATTTTCATTATTTTTCTATAGCATTAAGTGTTACAGAGATGTGTAACGTCTTACGAGTGCGACCAAGAATACGGCGAAATTTATATAAATAAATAAAATTCACCAATATTTACTTTGTTCTTTAATATTTTATAAATTTACATTAATTTTGGCATACAAATCGATTTATCTCAATTTTGGGGATCATTATATAGATTTCCACGAAACAATTTGTTAGTTTTCCTAAACGTCACCATGAAATTATGCCCTTAATTAAAAATTTCTTCATAATCTGACTCGATAAAGAAAGATACCACTCATCTCAGAAACAATCAAAGAGATCATCGACAGGATGATATATAAAAAGGTCGGAATATTTGATTTTACTGAAATTAAAATATTTATTTTTTATATATTTAATGCTATATCTAGTAGATAGCTATTATTAATTACATTTCGAAATTTATAATTAAATAAGAATCATACAGCTGATCACTTAAATGAGATTATCTCTAAAATCGTTAAGTTTTGGGATTATTAATAACTATACTTTTTTTTGTTGAAAGGATGTGGTTTAAATATTATTTTACAAAAACAGCGCTAACTTCTGGGCCAAACATATACTTAGCTTTCTAATGAGAGTGATATAAACCATTTTTTCTTTAAGCGTTAAAATAAAAAAAATAAGTATGGTAAAGATTACGGTATAGAAATATGTCCTATCTAGCCAAAAACAAAAATAAATAACATAATAAATACTAAGAATGTTATTTTTATTTATAAATAAATAGGAACCATTTTTGTAACTGAATACAAAATTTTCAAAGTTCTTTAAAATCAAAAATACAGAAAATATATTATTTTGGAATATTTATTGTAATGTAAAGTTTATAGAAATGTCAAAATTATTTATGTTAAAATCTAATAGTAGTGTTTTGTTTTATAGACGTAGGCTGTTGATTTCATTGTCAGATGAGAAATGACACGTAATGTTTTGTTTTCTATTAAATATTTGATATACAAAACGTGTTATATGATACAATGTACCGTATTATTATACGCATGAAAAAAAAAGTTATTTAACTAATATGATTAAGAAAATTACAATAATTACAAGATTATGAGAATAAACGTTAAAATATGTGTAAATAAAGTTAATAGAAATTCTTGGAATATATTCGGGGAAAAACAGAAAATGGCTCGATAATGAAAAAGGTTTTCAAGAAATAAAGACAAATAAAAAAAGAAAAACAACATATTATCTAAGGAGAACAAAACATTGACAAGAACAAATTAACTAATTGTACGTTGGAAACAATGTTTTTAAGGAATCTTTTGAAGCCGTATTTAATGTATCGGTATATTTATGGACTGTCAAGCTATTAAGGGTAGAAAATGGTCGGATGGTGAAAAATAATTGCTAAAAACATCAAACACCCATGATTTTTTTTTTCACATTCATAGACGATTTCTCTGCGACTGATTCCAAAATAGGACTTCCAGAATATTCGCCAAAATTTCTGATTGAACCGCGCTCACCAAAGTCGGTAATTAGCCTTGGTAACAGAAATAGGCCTACGTTACATAACTAAATAAAAAAAAACAAATAGGTATAAAGAAACTAAACTGTTCACGCTCTTTGTGCCCAAACACACAATGTTCCCTGACAGTTGTAGAACAGGATTTCACTATCATACTCGACAATGAAGAAAAGGAAGTCAAAACAAAGGCTAAGGAATAATTGGTCGGTAATAGAAATCTCAAACTGACGCATTTTCTATGCGCTTAAAATTTAGGACAACAAAACCTAGAAATATGGAAAGCAGCTTTCAAAAAAAAATATTAATAAAAATGTAAATACAATTCTATCATAGGTTATCCATGAATAATATACTTATTATGATATGGACATTGGACCCTGCGTCCAGCGCCATTTTAGTTTCTTTGTTACATTGTCTACACTGTATAGATCTTCTGCGTAAAGCACTATTTTTTTTAGGAGCTCCTTCATACGTAAGTCTATCTTGTACTATACATTTTTCTACATTTAACAAAACAAAAAGTTACTTGCCAAATTTGTATTATTCTTTATACTTATTAGAAAAAGTTCTGTCATTTACAAATACACCTGAAATATGTGTGAGTATGTATCACAGGAAAGAGTTGTTTAAAAGTCTCTGACGACTATAAAAAATAAGTAAAATAGAAATACACTAAGACTCTTCGTCGACATGTACTATATCGTCACCATCAGTTTGCCTTTCGGCTGAAATAACAAAAAGATAATAAATAAGCACACCTACCGCTCTCCAAAACCGTAAATACATCAAGCGCTTTTTTATTTGGTAGCAATTTTAGCGAGGACGTCTCTTAATTAGATAGTAAAAGCCCAGCGACCATGATGCAGTTAATGGTAATATTTCCGGATATTTATTCACGGTATATTTCCCTTTTTTAATCCGCTACCGGCAGAAGCTATACTTCTACTATATTTCTAGTTTTTAAGGAAAACGGATTAATAGTTTTTTAGAGCTTACATAAAGTAGTAAAGATATAAGAATAGTTGCTATTTCTATACAATGTGTCCCCGAAAATGCACCATTACCAATAAAAAATTCTATTAACATGTTTTCCGTAGGCCATCTATTTCCGATGAGCTCAGTATTTTTTGAGGGTGTTAAAATAACTAGCATTTGAATTAACGGTTTTTTATTCAAACTTGAATATTTCAAAATATCATGTTTATTTGTACACACAACTGATTTTTATTATACATAAGATTATTAGATTAAGGCCATACCGGGGTCACACTGCAACTTCGAGATTTAAATGTTATTGAAAAAAGTTAAAAGTGAAAATACTGATGAATTTCGATTATTTCGAGTCACAAGCATGGTATTTTGTTTGGAGACTCGAATTCCGTTTAAAAGGAATCAATATGTTACTTGATTATTAGTGTCGATGTTAACTTTTTGACAGCTAAAGAAGGAAGGAGAGGTAGGGTCTTGATTGGTTTATATGAAGTTGGCTACATTTTTTAATTGTCAATATTTTTGGACCAATGAGATTTGAAATATTTTTTGTGAAACGGATTTTTTTTAATTTAATTATTTTAATTGATTTGTTTGTTTCGTTTTTTTAAATAAAATTGATCAAGTTTTATATTATCATAATTTGTTCTCTTAGAGGGTGGTATGTAATACAATATACTTACAAGTATTATAGTTTGCCTGCTAATAATGCGCATAAAAATTATTGTTTTTAATTTTTAACAATCCGTTTTCTGAAAAATTGAGGATAACATTTTTAAATCAAAATTACATTTGGTAACTCGGCTATCTAGACCTTATATTTGTGGTAGACAAGTCCTACCCGTTGTAATTAATTGAAACATGGTGAGGAGTTGTCGACTTTAAGTGCTTTTGTCTAGATAGTAATAAATATAATACATATATAGATAAAAATTAAAGATTTTTTATCAGCTTATTTTAGAAAATATATTATAATAGTTTTTTATTTTGTACACTTTATTATACTTCATCCAAAAAGGAACGCACTATTTGCGGGGACGCTCTGTATATCGGTATTGAGAGAGTGCCGTTCCTTTAGATCTCATATCCTGAGTACCGTATCCTGCAGCTTGATTTCCTAGATGGGTAAGACATCTAGGTACTCTCTCTTCATTATTTCTTCCTCAGCAAGCTTAATTTCTTCTTTAGGTGTGGATTCATGTTGGATCCTGGAGTGCCTGGCTATAAACATCTTATATATTTTTTTCCAATTTTTCCATGGTTAGTCCATAAGTTGTTCCAGTCTCTCTAGGCTAGTGGTTGCTGGTGCTGGTTACTAGGGTTTCCTTGTATTGGCCGCGCCGTTGTTGAAACTGAATCTTGATGTCACTTCCTTTGCTGGTGGTGCTGGTCGTCTTGGTGTTACCTTTACTGGTGCTCCCCTGGTTGACGTTGGTTTCGGTCTTTTTGGACAGCCTCTATAGCTGGAAATGGAAGATTAGTAGGGAGCAATTTCTATGGTGAACCCTGATAGGTCGGAGGTGGAGGTAAGGTGTGAAGTCGGACTGCTCAGTGAAATTATATTATTCCAAATGGGACAAATATAATATCCATCGTCTCTGTTTACATGTTGTATTTCTAATGATTCACGAATCTTCCGATGGTAGAAATGGGAGGTTTTGCTAGTATTACTGTGTTGTAGTCAGGATATGTGTCAGTATGGGTTAGTTTTCTATATACAGAGTAACCTAAAATGGCGTTGGGTTTACGTGTGACCCGTACATCCATAAAAAGGAGGGAGCAATTGGATTATATTTTCATGGTAAATGTTAATTGGATTGTTGGTTATTTAGATAATTTAAGAAAGATGTAAGTTTGTGTTGGCCACGAGGACAAATGAAAAAATTTTAAATAATATGAAAATGATTTAAATTTATAAGTCATTCAAAACTGATTTACATCTTTTGAAATTCATTTGGAAATGGTTTAAATAACTTGAAAAAAGTAATATACATAAACAAAAAATGTCATTATTGCTATTAGATCCTCCTTCTAGCATACTTATATATTCATTAGTTTAATATATATTTTTTTAATTTTCATTGCGTAATTCTTTCCTCTTCAACATTTAAAATTTTTTTGTCGGTTTTAATCATAGTTCGTCATGGCAAGCAATTAAGAAGCTATTACACCAACTTTGTATTTTAAAATTTGAGATAACGAGTGATGGAAACTTATTACCCCTGGGTAGCTAATGTATCCTATATCCTAGCATATTTTTATTATCTCTGCCGATTTTGGACGTCCAGCTTTTCTCCAAAGTTTACTTCATTTATTTATTACGCTTGTGTGCCTCTCTCTCATAGCAAGATTTTTATTGAATGTTGCTATAATGTCCATTCCAGCCATGAGATTTTAAAAATAAGCTACACATCTTAGATGATTATATAAATTAATACCTTCATCACTGGCAGTATGTTGTTAATTTTTAGCGGCTAGAGTTCCTGGATAAAAATATTGTCCAAATCGTCAGGATATTCTTCTTGTAATTGTCTTTATCATCCTCATTATCAATTTGAATGACAGGAATTGATTTCAAAACAGATCAACTTCTGAAGGCCTTGAAATGAAATTTCTCCAATTTTTTCAAAGGAATGAGTTATAAAACGTGCACATGCTAAAGCTATTTGAACTTTTGAAAGTAGTTATTGAATATCTTTTAACATATTTGTTTTTAACTTTTTCATTGTTGGGAACTAGAGATATAACATCCATCAAATAGTTGTATAAAGTACGAATTATTAATAACACAAACAGCATTCAAGGAATTAACAATAAACTTTACAATCCTTGAGTCAAAATATTGTTAGCATAATATACATATAAAAGTAAAGTGGACAGAAAAAGTCAGAGTGACACCGACGGTGTAAATCATAATGGTAGATTCTGTAATGAGGTTAGAATCAAAAAAATTCTATACAATTCCGAACGCAAGCGTATCGAGTGTGAAGAACCACGAGTATCGAATTTTGTTATTCTAACCGAGTAACAGACTATATTTTCTCCTTGAGCAAAAATTTGTCCAATTTTTCACTCATTATTTTGTTTAAATTAAAATGTGTTATTCCGACACCGCCATTTGCATATGACATTGCAATTTTGACATCTATGACTGTTGTTTAGAACAATTACGGAATATTCATTCCATCACTTGTTGTGGAATGAAAATACATGTAAAACACATAAGAATCAAGTGTTTCAGAATAAATATTTGCATTCTATAATTAAAACTCATTTTGGAATTAACACATTCAACTAATGGTCGTTGAGAAATATGATTTAAGCGTTTTTCAATAATTTGAATCTATTTCGATTGTTTAAATCTATTATAATCAGTGTTAAGAGTAGGTAAACACAGCAGGGTTCAGAACCGAAACCGGTTTTCCAAGGGGTTAACTACCCTTCCAAGGCCAAGGCTAAGGCTAGGGCTACGACTACGGCCAAGGCCAAGGTCAGGGTCATGATGTGCTAAATCCGAGTATATTCTAAATACAAGGTCCTTCCAAGATAAAAAGGTTAAAATCCGACAGTGCGGTTCAGTTCACAATGCTTTGTCTGTACGAACAGAGATTAGACAGATTTTAAAAAAAAGTATTTAAACTAAAACAAGACATAATGAAATACGAGCAAATGAAAAACCTTATAAAGTGTTGACCAAAACATCATAGAGTATTGTACTCGACAACTTCAAAATGGATCTACAAAAAGTTAACGAACAGCTAATGTTAGATGTAGAGCATAAAGAAATTATAAAATTAAACCAGCTACAACCCAATATTCCACACAAATTAAAATCAATAAAAATGGTAACCACAAAATTTGGAGAAGCAGTGTTGGTGGAACTTGCCCAGCATAGAATATATTTACCGGGGAGATCAACTGCATTTTTGAAACCGCACCTAAGTGAATTTGGGAATGGTGATTATTCCATAATCTATGCTGGAGAGAAAAGTTTGTCAATGGGGAAATCAACATGTCTATTCAAATTTGAAAAATGTTCATTTATTGAAAAATAAAAATATAAATTAATATGTATTTTACTATAAAAACATCGGAACAAAATCTAGACAGTAAGTCTACAATGAGTTTTAGCGAGGTATTTCCAAATTCAGTTTCAGACAGTCCACCTGAGGTAGATCGCTGCATTGGTACATGTTATATTTGTAAAGAGAAGCCAATACAAGTATTATTCCTTCCCTGTAGTCATAGGATTTGTTGTGTAGAATGTGGAACAAGAGTAAAGTATTGTACTTTTTGTCATGTCAAACTAGTAGCAATTGTTCGAGATGAGCAAAGAATGTGTTATCATGCGGACATAATGTGTGTAAAGGATATGTAAGATTTTGTTCGATATGTGGTTTAGAAAATAAATAAATTTTACTTAAACAGATTTTTTTTTACACCTCTAAAGTTGTACAAATTTGGTGAAAATTATTCTAAATAGCTAAAGAAGGATGTACGTGAACAAATAACAAAAATTTTATTATGTATTCTAAATAGCTAATGCACACGAAATACATTGTGTGTTTCCCAAGGTATGTTGTAGAAGGTCAACCGATAAATATAAAGACATGTGAAATTGAAACGAGAACTCAAACCATGTCTTCGACTTAGTAATCGTTAGTAAACGTTCTTTAGTAAGAACGTTGGGCAGTACAAAATTTTGAAAATTTAAAATTTGAAGATTTTGAAGATGGGATTCCGATTATATTATATAGTGATAGTGAACGTCCGATTACACCAGATCGAGACATAACAACACTGATGGAAATATATAATAAACATCCTAAGGATCCCAGACAAGTACCACTACCCATTTGGAGACCAATAGAATTGAAGGTTATTTCATCTTATCCCCACCATCCATAAAATGTATATAACCAAGTCTAAAGGTGATCAGTTCATCAAAATGTGGCGAGCCTACACAACCCAAGTTAAGGTAGTAGATTTAAAATCTGCAGTTACCTACTTTGCAAAAATTTGTGGAGAAGACAACTTTGAATGGGAACATGAAGCAATCTATGGTAGAAATAGATGGTACTCTGTAGAAGAATGTAGGGAAAAAGCTATACAACATGAAAAAGCCGCTTCAGCCTGTAATGACTATCTTGATGGTGAGTTTCATCTTTGCTGTTTACTAAATATTTTGGACAGTCTAAATTTAAATACAAGACTAGAAATTTCCAAATACCTACCAATTTATTTTAGGGATGCTAACTATATAGAAGAAAATGATGATGATACAGACGAAGAAATGAAACCGTTGGATACTTTATCATATGAAGAAGCTGAAAAATTGGTAACACAGTCAAGTCCATTGTAAATATTTAAAAAAATAAAACACATATTAATAAATAGTTTTTTATTTCATTAAAAAATTGTTGTATAAAAAATATACGTTTGCTAAAGCACAAATACATTTGTCCTTTGTGTGGTAAAGACATGCAGGTTCCTTTAGTTGAAGTTTGGGTAACTCGTCAAAAGCAAACACAGGAGTCTTGGAAAACGTTTTTAAATAATTTGTTTTTTCTAATCCTTTAACTTAAATAAAGTCTGCATCTTTGGTAGCATCTTGGTAAATTTTGGAAAACTGATGGAGTGGTGTAAAGCCGGAATCCCATTCAATACAATGATGGTTATGAATTAACCAAGATGCCTGCTTATACAAATCTGGAGACAGCATTCTAAAAGGAAATGGCGGTTTAAACACATAATGGCAAATTTGAGAACCATTATAAGCAGCAAACTCCTTTACGATAAATTTATTATTTTCAATTTTAAAACATTGTACATCTACCACTAGCTGCATATTGCTAATAATCACTGAATTAACAAAACGTTACAACCAGACATTTATATTAAATAAGGAGCATGCGTGTTAAACCTGCCGTACAATTTTTGTTAGAGGATTGTACATAAATTCCTTTTGATGTAAAATAAGACAATAAGCAGAAACATTTTGACCCACATTTTTACTGGTTTCAAATTCTATTCTTAGCACAACCGACCCCCCTTGAATAATTTCTCTTTGACGTGAACAATCGATATGAAATATTGGAGCATTATTTTTAAATTCTTCCGGTGAAAAAATTGGTTGATTTGTTGGTAAATGATAGTAGGATTCTTGAAAATTAGCAAACATTTCATAAGCAGTAGCAAAACGATTAGAGTCAAAATCTAAATTTAAATCATGATACGGATATCGAGTTGAGAAAGATACGAATATTTGTTAGATTACATCTCTAACCGAATCAATTATTACGCCATTCATTTCATATCTTATTTCCCTAAATAGATGTGCTATACCATTGTTTATAAAATGAAATTTTGTTGGTGTCTTATTTTGTTCTGTTAAAAATTTGCCCTCTAAATAAAGGTAACTATTACATGGGAGAGTATAAGCATCAATATCTTGAACGGCAATTCTAATTTCATCATTATAGTTAACAGCGGTTAGGGTATGGGGTTGATAGGTGTGAAATTGATAATCCTCAATGGTCGTATCAGTAAACGGTTGTCCGGTTACGTTTAGGAGATCCATTACAAACTTTAAATCCAAGAGATTGTAAAAATTTACGGTTTTGCGATGTTAACGGCTTAGTGGTTCTCAAAACACTGTTTTTCTTATTGCTATATGGTCTTTTATAATGGGGGTGACAACGTGGAAACAACCAAACCATTATTCAATTTTTCTAAGATGTAAGCGAATAGTAATTGTCACTATTTTATAGCCATTGGGAACCTGAGGGAAAAATTGGTGAATAATGTGAACCGGACGTCCATTAAGGAAAGAGCCGATCGCAATGTTACAATCAACGCAAATAGTGTTTACACTCAAAATATTTACTTTGTCGGAGGTATGAGCAACATTTGGAGAGAGTCTAGTGGAAAAACCTCAGTTTTCCAATTGAATTTGGTACATTGAAATTAATGGGAGCAGTACTTTTGAGAGTGACTGTATTAGTTTTTGAATCTTCTGTTATATGAATTGTTATGCCAGTAAGAAAAATATATTTTTCAATGATTTTTATCAAATCATTAATCTCATATGCACCGGTTGGTATAGCAATCGTAAATTCATCTTTGTCACCCCACACCAAGACGTTATTATGTTCATGAACATTTGGAATGCTATTGAAAGTGTCAAAATTAACCAAACCAATTTCATAATCAACATTTTCATTGAGATAAATGGGTGGATTAAAGTCAGCACTCAAAATGGATGAGTTACCATTTAGAGTGAACGTATACGACATGATGGTTAACAATCTAATGAATTTCATAAATGATTAAACTGATTAAATAGAAATCTTAAACTGTGCTGTCCACATTAATATGAATTGAATGATTGCAAAACATTATAATTATATCTTATTCTTACATTCCCACTACTTTTGAAATATTTGGTAACCTCGAGTGGTGGGGGTATGTTGCCATAACTATCAAAATACTTAATATCATCATTATTTTTAAAGTATACGGTCCAATGAGTACCAGGACCACTATTTACATCAAGATTAATTATACCAGTTTCAAAGTTCTTAATCTTTTGCGGTAACGAATCTCGCATAAAAACCCCTCGAAAATATGTAATGTGTCTCGCAAATTTTTTCAACTCAACATTGGTTAACGCATGTTGAGGTAATTTTATTTTCTTCTTTTTATCCCATATCCCTTGTATGGTCGTAGGTAAAACCCCCGACCTCGTTTCATTCCAGAACCTTGTTTAGTTTCCATTGCTAAATTATGACGTTTCTGTTCCTCCAGCTGTTGACGATTAGCTTTAGCATCATTCACAGCTTTGGCGATTCTAGCTGCACCACCCCCAACAGCTCCTAAAGCTCCTAGCAAGGGTAACAGAAAAGGTAAAAAACCACCCTTTTTCCACAAAAAGAATAACCCTGAATGTGAAATTCCCCTGGGAGTTTATTGATTAAAGTATTTAGTAATCCACGACCTTTCGCATCATTCTAAACCTTTATATAGGCGTGTGCACCTTATATAGGCACTAGTAGCCATGGAGATTCAAAAACAAAGAGTCACTTTACCAGTTAAAAATTATGACATTGAAGAAGCTAAGAAAATAGGTAAACATGGTGTAGTTTTTGGAGGTGACTCGAAACGAGGTTTAATCATAGGTCCCAGTGGATCTGGTAAAACCAACGTTATGTTATCACTTATAGAACATCCGAACGGTTTAAGATTTGAAAATGTATATGTATGCTCCAAAAGCTTACATCAATCAAAATATTCATACTTGCGAAATTTGCTTCAACCTATTAAAGAGATTGGTTATAAGGAGTATGACAAAATTGAGGAAGTGATTGTACCTGAGTTAATCAAAAAGAATTCTATTATAATATTTGATGACATTGCTACATGTGATCAAAGTATTATACAAAATTATTTTTGTTGTGGGCGACATAAATCTACAGACTGTTTTTATCTTTGTCAGACATACGCAGCTATTCCCAAACATTTAATTCGAGATAATTCAAACCTTTTAATTATATTTCAACAAGACACGACCAACCTCAAACATGTGTATGATGATCATGTTAATATTGACATGTCATTTCAAAATTTTAAGGATTTGTGTGCATATTATTGGAAAGACAAATTCGGTTTTATGACAATAGATAAAGATTGTAATTTAGGGTCAGGTCGATACCGACAAGGATTTGATTCTTATATAAAGCCAAACAGTAATATTTTGATTAGTAAAGATGGATGAACAGTTGGGAAAAGAACTACTCGAAACACGAAAGGATATTAAACGTAAATATAAAAGTTTAAAAAATGAACAAACTGCAACGGAAAATCGTTTCAAACAACAATGGAAGCCACTCGTTGAACCTATACAACAACTTATTACCACCACTAAACCGGAAATTAAACAGGAGTCACCGAAAACATCACCAAAAAAGTATTACTCTATCGTACCAGATCTAACCTTCAATCAAACAATGCAAGATGACTTTGGTGCGAGTTATATAGATGATGACATAGTTACAGATACTTCACAAGCGAGAGATGAGATCCTGAGTTTTTAGAAAACTATGATCCTTTGCCCAGAGGATATATTGAGAATAAAATTATGGATACTGAGAATCAGTTTGATAGCACGTTTGGAGTTTATTTTAACCCTGAAAATCAACAATGGGCTATTGGTGATTCTCCTTTAACATTTGATGGAAAAGATGTAGTGATTCAAAATCTCAAGTATAAAGGCACTCATGGTCTTTATGAATTTTTATTCAAAAAATATCCTGCTGGATACAAAACTCAGGACCTTGACTCATATATTGAAATTGTTAGAAGAACAAATGCACAATATTTAGGTTATAATCCAAAAAAAGGATTATCCACTTCAAATGCTTCTAAATTTATTGATCTAATTAAACCTCGTGTTACCAATTTGCACTCTCTAGCCTTGGAGAAATTTGAAAAAAAAAGAAGAGCAATCGAGCAGGAAGGTATGTCAGGACAATTTCGTCCGAGACTCAGCTCCGATTCCAATGTAAGAAAAAGTCTGCTTCCTCTAACCCGAAGTAAAACTAAACAGACTCTTGGAAGTGGATTAAATTCTAAAGTTTTAATAGATTTAACTGATAAAGTAGATTATAAATATTTTGATGATTTTAATGAATTGGTTGATAGACTTCGATTACTCGTAGCATCACAAAAATCTGGTAATACTGGGGTCAACAATGAAATTGTTTCCATTATAGAAGAACTACGTGAAGGTGGAATAATCTTATAAGCATCAGTTTTCCAAAATACTTTTTAGTATTCAAGATGCCTCTTAACAAGTTCAACCAACACTTTCTTACTTCCTACACATGTCCGGAAGAGGAGATAGTGTCCTCCCCAACTCCAACACCCTTCTACATTTGTAAACCTTCCGAATTTCACAGTAAATGTATATTAACTATTCGAGGTATTAAAGATTGTAATGTAAGTAAAACAGTCTACCTATTAGAAGATGGTACATTCTCGTATACGTTTCCTATAAGTGGAAAAGTGGAAAGCATACGCTGTTTTCCGGAAAATCTTTATATTTCATATAAAACAAAATATGGTAAAATTAATCAACTTCTAGAAAATAATATTATTAACAAGGGTGATGTTATTGAATTTCACATGCATTCACAAAGTCTTATAAAAGATAAAATTTTTATTCAATTTGTAATTCAATGTCAGCTCGAAAAAAGTGATTATATGTAATTCAACTTTTTTATTTTGTATTTCATTTTTAATAATGCCTTTGAATCGTTTTAATCAACACTATTTCTTTCAAGCTGCGCTGAAGATGGAGAAAAAGTTGGTTCTATTCAAACAAATACTTCATTTAATGCTCCATTTTATATTTGTGACAATTTCGACTATCACGTTAAATGTCTGATCCGTTTAAGAGGAGAAAAAACAAATTTGAGTAAGGATTACTATGTTCTTGATAATGGAAATTCAGGATTCAAGTTTCCATTGTCAGCAAAAATTTAAGGTATTTCTCATTATCAGGCAGATTGTGAAGTAATATTAAAACAGAAAACTTACAAACTTCATGAACTGTCAGGTGTAAATATTGTTAAAGGGGATGTAATTGTATTTAAGCTGGGATCAAAACAGAAAATTTGTATTGAATTATTACTTCAGTGTCCGTTAGTCAAAAATGTCTAAATTGCAAGTCGTTAATGAAACCAGCTCGAATTAATTTTAAACGACGCGTTGTTTTAGTTAAAGGCTTGCATGATTTAATTCAAGCTGATCTGGCTATCATGTCATCGTATGCTAAAGAGAACAAGGGATACAATTATATTTTGGTTGTAATCAATGCATTCAGTAAATTCGTTTGGAATGCACCTATCAAAAGAAAAACTGGTAAAGATATTGTTAATGCCATGAAAGTCATTCTAACACAAATGATTCCTCCCAAAAATCTTCAGACAGATAATGGGACAGAGTTTTACAATAAAGATTTTCAAGATCTTATGCAAAAATATAAAATAAATCATTATAGTTCCTATTCGAATCTCAAGGCTAGCATTGCGGCACGGGTAATTAGAACTCTTAAGTTGGCTTTATGGAAACATTTTAGTTTACGGGGATCGTACAAGTGGATAGATGCTCTACCAACTATTGTTGCTAAATATAATAATACTAGACACTCGACTACTGGAGCCATACCCAGCAAAGTTAACAATAGAAATGCAAGTATATTATTGCATTTAGTCGAGCAAAAATTGTAGATCCTCGAAAACCTATATTTAAAGTTGGTGATTATGTACGTATCAGCAAATGTAGACATGTCTTTAAGAAAGGCTACACTCTCAACTGGACGACGGAGGTTTTTAAAGTGAAAAAAATTCAGTTGACCAATCCTAGAACCTACATTTTGGAGGATGAAAAAAATGAAGAGATTCAAGGTGGATTCTATACGGAAGAGTTGCAAAAGGTGAAATATCCCGATGTTTTCTTAATTGAAAAAATCTTGAAACGAAAAGGAGATTAAATTTTAGTAAAGTGGTTGGGAATGAATGTACAATCTTGGATAAATAAAAATTCAATAGTATAATATGTACTTTTTTAATAAAATATTTTGCATACAATATGTTTTATTTATAAAATGATCTCAATAAACAAGGGTTTATAATTTTTGCGATTTCTTCTATGTGACGTTGAAATCTTACACGGTCACGAGCAGCTTCCTCCCAACATCCTCCTTTTCTGGCTTCCTTGTAAGCAAAACACCATTTGTATAGGGTATGAAATTTGTTCATCGATTCGTTAAAGATAACCTTCTTCATAGTAGTTCTGGATATTGATATGGAACTTCCAACGCTAAACCATAAGTAGTTGGATTGACGTCTTTTATAGGTTCGAGAACTTTGAGCGCTGTCTGCACTATATTGGAGCTACCTCTGACACTCATTCGTAAAATTGTTAGACAATATACAAATTTTTGTTCTCGATATAGATCAATGAAATGTTGTATTAACGGTAGCTCGTGTAACGTTAAGCCCATTATGTTGATAATGGTCGCCCACTCCTCTTCGTTGTATATCCTAAACAACTTTGCTGATTACTTTAGCCAATCTTTCTCTGCTTCAACAGCATTCTGTTCTACTTTTCACAATGTTCTCACTTCCCACCTCAATATTAAGAGTTTTAGTGAAGTAGAAGTACACAGGGTCTTACACTCAGTTAAGCCAAAAATGACCACGGGTCCTGATAGTATTCCGGCATTCGTACTAAAGGATTGTGCTGCAGTCCTTTCACGACCGCTTTCAGTATTAATTAATATCTGTTTGAAAACATCCACAATTCCATCCATGTGGAAATCCTCAAAAGTGTGTCCGATTTTTAAAAAAGGTGATAAGAAAGATATATCAAATTACCGGCCTATCTCTATTATCTGCAATCTTTGTAAAGTGTTTGAGATATTACTAGAGGAAGAAATATACCGTCATGTCAGTAGGAAAATTACACCAAATCAGCACGGATTTATGAGGGGACGCTCCACAGTCACCAATCTCATAACAGTTACTCAGTTCATAGCTGAATCAATCGACAACAAGGTTCAAACTGACGTAATCTATACAGACTTCTCTAAAGCCTTCGATAAGTTAGACCACGGAATACTTTTGGATAAACTTACCTCTTTTGGACTGTATTCGGCTTTAATAAAACTTTTTGAATCATATGTACACGATAGGAAGCAATATGTTCAACTTAATGGCTTTAAGTCTGTTGAATACATAGTCACATCTGGCGTTCCCCAGGGATCCAATTTAGGACCTCTGTTATTTAACATGTTCATTAATGACATTGCCAGTGTTATTGACGTCAACTATCTATTGTATGCCGACGACTTGAAATTATACAGTTGTGTAAAAAACATTGGTGACTGTGAAAATCTCTTCAAGAATCTGGAGCGTGTTGTTGAATGGTGTAAACGTAATAACCTTTTATTAAATCCGGCCAAATGTAATATTATGTCTTTTGATCTAAAAACCAATTTCTTAACTTTCAACTACATGATTGATCATATTTCCCTTCAACGACCTAAAACTTTCACTGATCTAGGCATTATTTTCGATGCAGCACTATCTTTCACCCACCACATTGACAACATTGTAGAATCATCCTATCGATCGTACGGATTTATTGCGCGTTGCAGCCGCGATTTTAAAAATGTGTCTATCCTAAAAAGCCTTTACTATGCATTTATACGGTCCAAGTTGGAGTACGCTGCAGTTGTGTGGAATCCGATGTACCAATATCACATTGATCGCATTGAAGCCGTTCAAAGACGTCTCCTAAAATTATTGAGCTATAAATGTGATGGTATATATCCGCAGATTGGCATATGCCACGCAGAATTGTTACAAAGACATAATATGTTCAGCCTTGAAATACGGCGCAACTATCATTCCGTAGTCGTCACATTTAAAATACTAAACAATATGATTGACTGTACTGACTTACTGGGGATGTTTAATATCTCTGTTCCAAGGATCACATCTAGAAGAACACAGACTTTTTATGCAAGTGTACCTCGTACCAATATTCTGAAAAATTCTCCGATTCATACAATGTCTAGTATAACTAACTTAATTAGCTCTGATATAGATATATTTGCTTGTAAATTAGGGGATATTAAAAAGTATTTTTTTTCTAAATCTTAGATTTTTTTGTATGTAAACAAATTTTCTTTTATCTTATATGTTCTGTATTGTTAATTGTTCTGATTTTTCCTACTCTGTAATTGGGTACCTGTTACCTGTAGAGCAGTGTAAATAAATAAATATTGCTTTATGTCCTTTGATGTCGCATATTTTAATACACGGCGCAAAATTCAAATCACGTGATAGACTCACTGCTACATACTTTAGGTTTGATTTTGTATAAAATCGCTTTTCACCCAAAAAAGTGCCTTGTATCATATTTTAGAAAACTAAAAATGTCAGGTTAAACTGTAATGACCCCAGGGTAATGTATCAGAGGAGTTTTGTATTAAATATCTTTTGTCGTCTGACGAATTTAGACCAATTTTGGTTTGTTTTATGCTGTAGACGTTGTGAACATAAGAACGAATTGTAGAATGAGAGATAATTTTGTTCGTATTTTTATTTAAACAATCAACATAGTCGTCAAATGTAATTTTAGTTTGTAGGACTTTTTAACTAATTTTTGATTTCCAATTTTATAGCTATACATTTTTGATCTTAGACCTACAAAATGTGTAATAATGTTTCCGTTCGCTTCATCTTCCATTAAACCCGGCACTTTTTTATTACAAAGTGGTATATTATATGGATTTGTAGGTGAGTAATCACTTGTATCAAAATGGTTAATGTTCTGTTTATTAATTTCATCGTATATATCATGACTATTAATTTGATAAATAAAAGAATCGGTGTCGATATATAAAATTTTACATTTGTTATTTATTTTAGGCAACATATAATCATAATGAAAATGGTACATACATGTTTTTGATATATCCAACACAGCCATTCCTATATACAATGGTTTGTTAAAATAAAGTTCCGCTTTCCGTAATTCAATAGCCATTAAATAATCATCAAAGATTGTTCGACTTTGAAATCTAGGACTAGCTATTAAATTTTTAGCTCCATATCTCCCCTCCCAACGAGGGACTAATTTTACATTACGATGTTTTCTAACATTTTCCATACATTTACCGTATATTGAATTTACTTTAAGTTTAAAATGATCTTTCTCAAAATTATTTTTAGCTTGAGCTCGAAAATGTGTATTAAGATCTATATAGGGCTTTAACCAAGCAGATTGCTCAAACTGGAGGACCCTACGGATTTTTTTAATTTTTAAACCGTGTGGTACTGCTTGTTTAAGAGCCCTATAGTGAATTATATATTTTGTTTTATTATACAATGTTGTTAATAGTTTAGGAAACTTTGATCCTGGAGGAACTAAATGTTGGGCGCAAAATGGATAATCTTTATGTAAATAATGTAGTTCAATAGGATATTCAAGGTCCACTTCCAAAATGTAACCTTGGAGAGAATCATCTGGTATTCCAGTAATGTCAATATTTGAAACGACCCATTTAAATTTCCCTTTGGGCAGGGGTTGTGACATTGCCCACCCATATAAATTGTTCACATCTACGTAAAATAAATAGTTGTCTGGTTTTGAAGAATCATAATTAAGCATATATTTATTATTTGCTTCTGAATACCTACATGAACATTGGCTGATACCGCCACGGATTCCGGATTCAACAAATAATATCATGTCAACGTCATTTAAAAGTTCCAATTCACATTTGGTACATTTTAACATACTATCCCAGGAGTAAGAAGGTATCGTAACGTAAAAAATGGGTCTAACCCGCTAGTATTATATCCTATATTACGAAAATTTTCAAACACATCTGCAAGTAATAAAATATCTGTTTTCAAATACAAATCTGAATATTGTCCTAAATTTTGTATGGCAAACTTTTCCCAAATAGTTTGAGCGTGTTGGTATCGATCTTCAGTAATGTATTCATCATTTAATTTATTATAAAAATAAGAGGGGTCGGGTAATTTAGTTTCTTTTAGTCTCTCAAAACTATCAATATAATCATAACAAAATACACCTTTTTGAGTTAGCAAATCAAATTGTTCATCCGTGCAGAATCTAAATTGTTCTCTTAAATTGGTTAAATTTACTTTATCTAAAATTGATGCCAATGTATCTAAAGATGTGGCCATGAACCTAATTGAATCAATGAATCGAAATTTAATGTCATTACTGAAGTGTTGAGTAAAAGATATATATTTTTCCTTATTGATTGGAATGAGAGTAATTTTACCTAATTTAGCGAGATCTCGAATTATGAAATGACTGTCGTATCCACTTAAATTATGAAAAATAACGGGTACGACAAATTGTTTACGAAATTTTAAGTTGCATGATTCATGAGCAAATCCCCTGAAGTCCCCTGTAAAATGATTATGATCACGAACTATTATATCCTCATTTTTAAAGACCTCCTCACAAATATGACATGAATGTGCATTAACTTTTGAAAGTCTTTCTTTCATGGGAACAATATGTTTAAATTTAGATTCAATCACTTCCGAACAATGTGACATTTGATTGGCAAACTATTGCATACAGTTTTCACCGCGGTAACTATTAAAATATGACAAATTATTATCATAATCACACTTAACGTAATACCCACAACTAAATGCTTTATACTGTTGATATTTTATTGTATTTTTCTCTAAATTATCCTCAAACGGTTCCAATATTGACTCAAAATCTGCATATATAACAAATGGTGCTCGCTGTTTATTTACAAAATTTTTAAATTTAACTATAGGATATTTAGGAAGAGATATTTTATAATCATTGATTTTTTCACAAAGTTCTGCATGTGTAAGAAGTCGTCCTTCAGAACTAAAATAATTGAGACACCTATTTACATGTCTATTTTGTTTGCATTGAGTTAGATGTAAAGTAATTACGTTAAATCTCTTTTCAATCAATTCTAATCCGTATACATTCACTGATATTGAATTTAGTTTTTCAAATTTATTAATTTTATCAAACTGCATCGGAGTATCAAGTCCTTCTAAATTTAAAACGTTTGCATAATGCGGATATGAAGAAATCCTTTGTGGTAAACCTGACGGTTGGTATAAGCAGCAATAATACTCCAATAGAAACAAGATTTATCAAAATTTTTGATATTAATACAAGCTAGTTTTTTTTCTATAGCTAGAGGTAGTTTAATGTAAGAACTCCCATTACTAATTTCTAGTTTATTAACATTAACCTCCAACGATATTATTTGATTTAAAGCCCAACCAGAGTCCTTTTCTTGGAACTCGGAGAGCTTATTTGTTAAAAAAATCAAAAACATGATTTACAAACCATTTCTTGAAATCTGTTGTCCTATCAATAACATTATTTTTGGTTTGAAAATATTTCAATTCAACAATTTCCTTGTCACCCGATTGTTTAACAAATTCCGCACAAAAATTTGTATTTACTTTAACCATTGATAAGTATCCTAGGATACACACAATTTTGGTTGAAAATATGGTAAAAGCATCACGTAAAAACGGTACGACATCTTTGTGCTTTCGATTCATTATTACACCTGTTGTAACCCTATTTTTAAAAATGGATAAGACTTCTTCCCAACAAATAGAATTATCGTCGTCGCCCCCATAAAGTTTATTATAAATTAACTTTAAATGACCTAATTTTGATGTCCAAACTCTTTTTTTCCCAACATTTAAATTTTTCTTTGACATAACCTGTGTCACTAAATTAATTGCAACTTTAATATGCTTAAGCCAATTATGACAACCTCACCTGCACGTGGTGCACCCTGCTAGATAACCAACGAGGCTCTGTCGACCGAGTGATTACCGGTATAAGTAATCCCCTCTGGTCAACCAACAGCTACGGGTGGAGGAGTTGACAAGAGCAAGGGCACTCTATTGTCCTGGGGGGAGAAATCGTCCCCGAAGGCGGAGGAACTATGAAAGGTAGTCAACGGCAGTGGAATCAGGAAGGCAACGGGAAACCACCTGATTATCATTCCCCAGACAATCACATGAATACATGGATACATTCAACACGAAATTTTCCGGAGGAGTAAATAGTTCCCCAATCGGATCTCCGGGGGGAACGGTTTTGAATGTATCAAGTCTACGAGCAAACCTCAGAAAAGATATCAAGATAGGAACCTGGAATACACGCAGCCTGTTTGAGGCTGGAAAATTGGCTAATCTGGTTCAAGAGATGGAAAGAACTAAATTGGATATACTGGGCGTGTCAGAAACCTGGTGGACTGGAGCAGGAAAACTGAATATGGATTACGGAACATTTTTCTATTCCAGAAATGAAGAACGAAATCACAGAAGAGGTGTTGGAATTGTGATATCAAAAAATCTTGCGAAGTACGTTAGAGAGTTTATACCATTTTCTGTCCGTACCGCATTGGTAAAACTCCATGCGAAGCCAAACAACCTCAACATAATACAGGTATACGCACCAACAAACGATGCAACAGACGAGGAAATAGAACAATTCTATAGCGAAATCAAAGAACTACTTAAATTGACGAAAAAGCATGACGTAAATATAGTAATGGGAGATTTCAACGCCAAAATAGGAAAAGGCAGTTTTGAAGACATAGTGGGGCTTTATGGTCTTGGAACAAGGAACGAGAGGGGCGACCGACTCTTACAATTTTGTCAAGAAGAGGAGATGAGAATAACTAACACATGGTTCAAACTTCATCCTCGTCGCCTCTATACATGGAAATCTCCAGCAGACAGTCCGCAGAATGTAATAAGGAACCAAATATTGGTAGCCACTATAAAGATTTCTATTTCGTGTAGAAACAAATCGATCACGCAAAAAAGGATAGCATTAGATAAAATGAAGGAAATGGAAATAAAATCTAAGATCAACAGCGATATAAATACACAAATGCAACTAATGACGGCAAACATTGGAGAAGATTTAACACCAGCATGGGATATGATTACGAGTACGGTAACAGATATCATGAAGAGCAGCTTGGGTTATCAACCAAATAACAAAAAGCAAAAATGGATGACGCAAGACATATTGTCACTAATGGATGAACGTAGAAAACACAAGAACGACCCGGATGACAGCACATATAAAAGTATTCACAGACAAATAAAATCAAAAATAAGAATAGCAAAGAATGAATGGCTTAAACAACAATGTAAAGAAATAGAAGAACTACAACTACAGCACGATGATCACAACCTACACAAAAAACTGAAGGAGACTGCAGGAATATATAGAAAAAGGAGACCAACTGTGTTAGTTAATCGGGACAACCAGATACTGACGGGCGAACAAAACAAAAGTAACCTTTGGGAAAATTATATAGAGGAGCTCTTCAATGATGAACGTCCAATGAGAGAAGATGATGATAGCTGCCACCTATCTGGCCCATCGATCACCAAAGAAGAGATTGAAAAAGCAATACATTCATCAAAAAACAATAAGGCACCAGGCCCGGATGCAATTCCCTCAGAAATTCTCAAAATCCTAGATGAGAGGGGAATTATAGCACTCCATAAAATATTTAACATTATTTACGATACTGGCCGCTACCCTGAACAATGGTTACGTTCTATCTTTATTCCATTGCCTAAGAAGATTAATGCAAGAAGATGTGAGGATCACAGACTTATCAGTTTAATGAGCCACACTTTAAAAATATTCCTTAAAGTATTACACCAGAGAATATACAGGAAATGTGAGGTGGATATGAGTGACTCGCAGTTTGGATTTAGGAAGGGATTAGGTACGAGAGAGGCGATAGTTGCAACACAAGTGCTGGTCCAAAACTGTTACGACCAGAGAAAAGACGTCTGCCTGTGTTTTTTAGACTATGAAAAAGCGTTCGACCGAGTCCAACACCATAAATTAATGCAGCTACTCAGAAAACTTGACATAGATCAAAAAGACATACGATGTATTGAAAACTTGTATTGGCATCAAACTGCACAATTAAAACTAGAGTCTTCTGTTTCCAACCCCGTACAGATAAGAAGAGGAGTCCGACAGGGATGCGTGTTATCGCCACTCTTGTTTAACATATATTCGGAAGCCATATTTCGGGAGGCAATGGAAGACAAAGAAAAAGGAATCAAAGTCAATGGTGTATGGATTAACAACGTCCGATATGCTGATGACGCTGGCATTATTTGCGACAACATGGACGATCTACAGGAACTAGTCTCTACAGTTGGAGAACGTAGTAAACAAATGGGATTAAACATCAATACCCAGAAGACTAAATTCATGATCATCTCCAGAACACCGGAAGCGTTCCAAAATGCCAACCTAACATTTAATGCGAAACCTATTGAAAGAGTGAGCAAATTTAAATACCTGGGCACCTGGCTTTTCGAGGAGTGGGTATCGGACAAAGAAGTAAAATGTAGAATAGAACAAGCTCGACAAGCATTCTTAAAATTGAAGAACATATTCACATGTTCCGACTTCGATCTCAAATTAAGACTAAGATTTGTAAAATGCTATATATGGTCGGTGTTGCTCTATGGCGTGGAGGGCTGGACACTTAAAACTAATGACATCAACAGGTTGGAAGCTTTCGAGATGTGGCTGTACCGTCGAATCCTAAAAATACCATGGACGGCGAAAATGACAAATGCCGAAGTCCTCAGAAAAGTCAAAAAAGAACGCGAACTCTTTAACACAATTAAGAAGAGAAAGACGGCGTATCTAGGACACATCATGCGAAATGAAAAATACCAGTTCCTACAACTGATAATCCAGGGTAAAATCGAAGG
The DNA here is from genome assembly GCA_951812935.1 of Hermaeophaga mercurialis. Lineage (NCBI taxonomy): Eukaryota > Metazoa > Arthropoda > Insecta > Coleoptera > Chrysomelidae > Hermaeophaga > Hermaeophaga mercurialis. Next base: position 38,563,076 of record OX638363.1, read on the forward strand.
CAAGAGAGGAATCGGACGTAAAAAGATGTCCTGGATTAGAAACATTAGGCAGTGGACAGGGATAAAGGACATACAATCTCTGATACACACGGCCAGAAACAGAGACGTAATGGAAAATGTGATCGCTAACATCCAGTAATGGATCTGCATCAAAAGAAGAAGAAGAAGCCAATTAAGTCTCTCTTCCTCAGTAAAATTAGGATACTTTTCAAAAATAATTTTTATAGATCAAAAATAGTATAATTAAGATAATGTTCAATAAATAAAATAGAATTTGTTAGACTATGACTTCAATTATTTATTATTGTTCGATTTCTGTGGAATTTGACTATACTATAAGTCGACTCTCACTTTCATTAACGTGGTGTTGTTTCTTCCGTACCGGGTGCAATCAAATTATTCCCGTTTCGTTAATTATTTATTATATGTCTTCAATTTTTCTTGGGTGTTTATTGTACTCTACTATATAATAAAACTATTTCCTAAAACCATGAATTTTTAAAATCTTTTTTATTTTAAATATTTTAATATTTTATGCCTTTCGTTTTTTAACGTATTAATAATTACATATTTTAAAATTCCTAGGCTGAATTTTTTGTACTCTATATAAAACTATTTCCTACTATGAATTCTTATATTCTGTTTTTGTTTTAAATATTGCAAAATTTTTATATTTTCAACCTTTTGATAATTACTATCCTAAAAATTTTCTGAATTTTTTTTGTACTTTACAAAAAAACAACATAAAATTTCCTAATGAATTCTTATATTCTGTTTTATTTTAAATAATGTATCATATTTTCGAAGTTTTTTACCTGTTTGATAAATATTTGAAAATTTCCTAAGTATTTTTTTTTACAGATATAATTTAATAATTTCAAATTGTATTAAAATAAATTTTCTTTCAGAAAAATAAAATTTCTAGATTAATAATTTCATTATACTAGAATATTTAAAAGGATATCTGAAAAACTTAGATTTCAACATATTCGTCTTCTGTAAATGCAAAACGTCTCTGACGTTATGCCTTTCGCTAAAATCATTTTTTATCTGATATTTGAAAATTTCCTAAGCATTTTTTTTTACAAATATTTTATTGATTTTGCAATTTCAAATTATATTAAAATTCTCTATCAGAAAATTTTCTAAATTTTCTGTTAATTTGGCTATATTATAAGATTTAAAAGGATACCATATATTTAACCTCGTATTCGGTAAATGTACAGGTGAATGCCTTGTGGTTCGTTATTTATTGTCTGTTTCCTTGTTGTCAAATTATAATTTAAATACTTAAGATTATTTCTTGAATGTTTATTGTGCTCTAAAATATAGTAAAAATTTCCTAATACCATGATTCTTATTTTTATTTTAATTGTTAATTTCATACCTAAAAGTTCTTAATTACTTCTACTATTTTGTAGGAATAATTTTGTAATTTTTTATTAAAATAAATTCTGTTTTGACGTTAAAAAATAATTTAAAATAAAATTTCTAGCGTCATATGGGATTTTGTGACGAAAATATTTTAAACAATTACTAATTCTATTGTTTTATTTTAAATAATGTATAATTTATTTTTACCTGTTTGATACATATTTGAAAATTTCCTAAGCATTTTTTTTACAAATATTTTACAGATTTTAAAACGTTAAAAAATAATTTAAAATAAAATTTCTAGCGTCATATGGAATTTTGTGACGAAAATATTTTAAACAATTACTAATTCTATGAAACTATATTTTTATAATATGAAAGTACCTCTGTTTTATTTTAAATAATGTATAATTTATTTTTACCTGTTTGATACATATTGGAAAATTTCCTAAGCATTTTTTTTACAAATATTTTACAGATTTTAAAACGTTAAAAAATAATTTAAAATAAAATTTCTAGCGTCATATGGAATTTTTTATTTTTAAATAGTTACTAATTCTATGAAACTATATTTTTATAATATGAAAATACCTCTGTTTTTATTTTAAATAATGTATAATTTATTTTCACCTGTTTGATACATATTTGAAAATTTCCTAAGCATTTTTTTACAAATATTTTACAGATTTTAAAACGTTAAAAAATAATTTAAAATAAAATTTCTAGCGTCATGTGGAATTTTGTAACGAAAATTAAATAATTACTAATTCTATGAAACTATATTTTTATAATATGAAAGTATCTCTGTTTTTATTTTAAATAATGTATAATTTATTTTTACTTGTTTGATACATATTTGAAAATTTCCTAAGCGTTTTTTTACAAATATTTTACAGTTTTTAAAATTTCAAATTATTTGTATTAAAATCTTCTTCAGAAAATTACTAAATTTGACTACACTATAGATTTAAAAGGATACCTGTAATTTTGACCGACTTTAACCTCGCATTCGAAAGATCGTTGAATACCTTCCGCAAAAATCTGGTTTCGTTTATTCTGTTTAATGACATCCTTGTTGCCAAATTATACTTAAGATTAATTCTTGAATTTTTATTGTGCTCTAAAATGTATTAAAAATTTCCTAAAACCATGATTCTTATGTTTTATTTTAATTGTTAATCTCATACCTAAAAGTTCTTAATTGCTTCTACTATTTTGTAGGAATAATTTTGTAATTTTTTATTAAAATAAATTCTATTTTGACGTTAAAAAATAATTTAAAATAAAATTTCTAGCTAAAATTAGAGGTTAAAAAATATAATAAAATTTGTATCATATGGAATTTTGTAACGAAAATATTTAGAATTACTAATTCTATGAAACTGTGGTGTATATTTTATAATACAAAAGTGTCTCTGTTTTTATTTTAAATGTGTTTATTTTTACCTGATACATATTTGAAAATTTCCTAAGCATTTTTTTACACATATAATTTTGCCATTTCAAATTAATTATATTAAAATTCTCTTTCAGAAAAAATATTGTTAATTTCATACTATAAAATTTAAAGGATATCTGAAAAACTTTTAACTTTGCATTCGAAACGTCTTGTCTGTAAATATGAAGACATACCTTCAGGTTTTTTAGCTGATTTCGTTTTAAGCATTTTTTTAAATATTTTACAAATTTCAAATTATATTAAAATTCTCTTTCAGAAAATTTCTAGATTTCTTGTTAATTCGACTATACTATAAGATTTAAAAAGATATCTGGATATTGACCTGCTTTAACCATGCATTCGATCTTCTGTCGGTAAATGTGAAAAAAGAATAAAATTTGATTAGGCCTTTGTTAAATTTGAAAAATACATGTTTAAGACCTTGTACTCCCTCTTTGCAAACCACTCTTTTAAAAAAAATATCTGGGTATATCAACTGAAGATGCAGGCTTGTTATTATCAGTACAATGCCAAAAGCGAAAAGCTTGAGCAACTTCATAATTAGGGGTGCTAAGAAACCCAAAATTGAACATCCTCCGGTAAGTTATTTTTGTTTTAATTTTCATAATCCTATTTTCTTTTATTTTTTTATTTTTTAATATTTTACTTATTACATTAATTTTTGTTTCAGTCGTTGGACTTGACAAGTGAAATTCCTGATGATGATGGCTTTGACTTAATGGTCAAAGATATCATCATCAATACCTGTGCCTCCAGTTCTGCAGTTCCAAACTCGGAGCTGCAGGATAACTTATCGAAAGCAACGAATAAGGTCCACTTTTTAATGGACCAAGAACAAAAATTATTGCGGAGGAGGATGGAGATCGAAAAGAAAAGGATAGAAGTTGAAAAAGAAGCAATAGATACAGAAGCAAGCTTAAATGTCATCCAGATGGATATTAAAAAATTGAATAGCCATCTGTGTGACATATGCAATATTTAGTTTATTTTTTGTTTTAATTTTAAGTTTTATATTTAATAAAATAAAAATTTAATATTATTTGTTTATTTTTATTTCAATGTCATCCTTACCAAGAAAGAAAATTATTGTGGAGAAGAATAGAGGTCGAAAAAGCTCTCATATATATAGAAGCTAAATGTCATTCAGATGAGTATTAAAAAATTGAGGAGTCATTGAATGACATATTAATGTAGTATTTATTTTAGTTTATTTTTTAATTTTAAGGTTTATATTTTCTAGAATAAAAATTTAATATTATTTGTTAATTTTTATCTAAATGTCATTCAGATGGGTATTAAAATAATTGGGGTCTGGATGACATGTAGTTTATTTTTTAATTTTGAGGTTTATATTTTATAGAATAAAAATTTATTTGCTTATTTTTATGTCATTCAGGTGGGCATTAAAAAATTGGGATGACATGTAGTATTTTAGTTTAATTTTTAATTTGAAAGTTTAAGGATCACTAGTTGTTTAAGACTACTTTTTCAACTGTCTGTTGAATTTTTGGAACAATAAGGTAGACATTTGATATAGAAAAATGGGCAAAAATTGGTATATGAAGTTTTATTTTTCAATTTAATTTTAAGGTTTAAATTTTATAGAAAAATGAAAATCTATTTTTATGAAACGGAAATTCAATTCAATTTCGTAATACCTTTATTAAAACACTGTTTAAGGATATATTTTAATAAAAATTTACATAATTACATCATCGCACCTTATTAAAATTTAAATTAGTTATAAAAAATAATAAGTAAATACATTTTCAAAGTAATGGGAAACTGGTTTACAATGTATGTCTTGTTTAAGTACTATTTTGTCTAATCTCTGTTCGTACAAAGCATCGTGAACCGCGCTATATCCTTTTTTTTGATCTTGGCCTTAGCCTTGGTCTTGGGAGGGTGTTGTATTTGAAATATTAGTAAATTTAGCATTTGTTTCACATTTTCATGGCCTTTACCTTGGTCTTAGCCGTAGTCGTAGCCTTGTCCTTGGAAGGGTAGTTCACCCCTTGGAAAACCGGTTTCGGTTCTGAACTCTGCTGTGTTTACCTACTGTTAAGCATATATAAGTTCTCCATTCTGCTGGTGTAAAACGGCTAAAGCTCCTAGTTCTAGAAAATGGATGACTGTGAGTTTTATTTCATTGCAAATTTTGTGCAAGAGAAAAGAGTATCAAGATAGAATAACTAGCATAAGCTTGAAAAAAAATGTATCTGGATATATCTCAGATACTTAGAAATAGAATCTCAACAATACACCCGATGAAAGTAAAGTAATGATATATTTTCATTGATGACAAAGTTACTGAAAATTGTGTTGTTTTGAATATTTCAATATAATAAATTAAACACAATAACAATGAGTAATAAAGATATTAATTTGTAATGTTATTAGATTAATATTAATTAAAACATTTCGCATGAGACAACATTCATTACTTTTAATTAATCAAATTTTACATTACGTTTTCATTAAATCATTATTTTTATATTATTTTATGCTACAATTTTTGTTTTGGATGTAGACTGGTAAATAAATTGAACTGATTAAATTGAACGAAAATTAGTTTTTTGCTGCAAATGCCCTTAGAATGTAATGAAAACACATCTGACTGTGAAAATAACGATATTTTTACTGCTCTCGTTTATTTTCACCGTCCACTCGAATTTCATTTGTTTGGTTTACGTCCTTTCTTCTTTAACTTTTGACCAGAAAAGTAATTTTGATGTTTATTTTAATCTTATAAATATAAAACTTTTTCAACATGAGTATGTATATAATGGAAAAAAATTATAAATTTTAACTAAAAATAAATATTAATATTTATAAATCTCTTGAAGGTAAGCATAATTTAAGTAATATACGGAATTTATATAAATATCTTCATACAAAAAAATACTTTAATAAACAAAACATTAGGAATCATTAATAAATTATTTTTTATTTAAAATAATTTTAAATTTTGTATAGTATTACTTAGAATTAGTGATATGAACGTGTATTATGATACCGGGACTATAATTAAAAGAAAAGTATTTATTAACACATCATATAAACATATCATAAAATCATATTTCGCTGTATTTTATCTTTACAATCTGCTGTAATGTATATTATAGAGATTAGTTTTTTTTTTGTTATTCGTCCATTATTAACTGGTAGCAGTGGATCCTGATGGTTTATTGTACTATTTTGTCCCCATGTTATTTTGCGCACTAAAATAAACTAGTCCTTCATACAAGAACCTACAGGTTCTGAGTGCGATAACTCAATGCTGTGTTTTAGATCAAATGCTTCATTTATCTTCTTTTCGTATAATACCCTATTCTCGATTTGGACAGACTGATATTCAACCCAACCTCCTTTGTACTTTTATTAGTCTTCAAACCTTATTACATTCGTTTTCTGACTGTGTCACTAAATTTGTCTTGTGATATAATGACTAGTTCATCTTCTTATTCCAGGACACGATTCTTATTTTTGAGACTATCTATCAACATCTTAAGAGGTTTTAGAAAAAGGAGGGACAGCGTCTCACTTTGAAGACATCTTTTTACAAATCGATGATAATTAAAAATTCATTTTTACGTCATCAACATTGAATTGTCAAAAATTGAAGTGCAGTTATTGAAAAATATTGATGTACAAAATTTTTAAAAACAAGAATCTATGTTTAAAATCCCATATGATTAATATGTTAATAGGATTTTTATAAAATTAATAAACATTAACCTACCTTTTTCTGGTTAATATTTTTTCTTTCATTTAAAGACTAAAGCAAAATTTGACGGTTTCACATACAAAGAGATAATTTCTCCAGCACAAAGTTTCACACACTCAAACATTTATTACATTCAGTTACTGATTAAGCTTTCGTAGTTATGAGTCTCTATTGGCATTTTGTATAGTAAAACAGAGAATTAGTGGCAACTAGTTCAATGCTAGTCACGGCCTTAAGTCATGATTTTTTTAATACGCGGTGTTCAAAAATGAAGAGCTTATTTTTATTGCTATTATTATAACTAAAAAATAGTTTAATATGAAGGTATTACTTTTTAAAAAATATATCTTTCTGAAAGAAAACCAACCTTTTCAATAAAACGAGATATGACAGACCACAAATAAATAATTAATAATTCTAAATTATCGTAATGACTTAGACTTACATTTCTTATATTAAAACAACTTGAAAACCAGCATACAAAAGTTTTTAGTGCTCATAATTAATGATTGATTTAGTTAAATGATGTTTAGCAGGTAAAATAATTTGATGTTTTATATTACAGTCTAAATTAGCTTTCTCCAATCTACCTCCAACTCTCAAGAAGTTTTCCAAGAATGGAGATAATGTTAATAATTTAATTTTATTCAAAATTAGTAGCTTTAAATCAAACAATTTCAACATTAAAACTACCGTGCTAAACTAATTTTATAAAAAAGATAAGGTTTATTTTTTCTCTACTTTTTTTTGGTCTTTTACTATTTAAAATAAATTGTATTAAATATGCAAATACGTTTAATAATTTCTTACTACTAGAGTACTATACTAAAATATTGAAATCCCTTTTATTCTTATTTTATAAAGTAGTTATTGAAACTATCTTCTTGGTTCCTGGAAAATCTTCATTACAGCGGCAAATATTTTGAGAACACCTCGGCCATTTCACAGAATTTGCTATAAAGGCTGGCCCCTCCCACCAAAACTTGCAATTAAGTATTTGAGCAGGTTCATTACCCCGAGAAAATAGATCAGCAATGTTTTTATTAGTAGGTATATACCTCCATTCCATGTTTTGTGTGAAGTTTGTATTTACGAAACTCTGAAACAAAAGTTTTAAGTGTACTAGGATTCCTTTTAATCCTTGCTAATGTGATCATTGAGTCACACCAAAATGCAATTCTATTAAATTTTAAATTTATTACTTTCTTGCTTTATTGACTACTCACAACTGCAGCCATTAGCTCTAATCTAGATAACGTTATTGTTAATTGGAGTCACCTAATATTTGGAGCAAGTTAATAAATATTCCACATAATTGTATTTAGATAACAAATAAATTGCTGAATCATTTGATGACATCGAGGCATCACTAAAACAATGTAAGTCTATTTGGAATTTTTAAATTATTAATTTTAATATTTTCATTTTTCAATATTTTAAAACTCCTCTACGAGTTATTTGGGTTAACTACCCTCAAAGACCACAATTTTTATACAAAAATTTTTGAAACTATAACGACTGGACTTACTAATCCTAACGGATCAAATAATTGAGATATTATTGCAAATATTGCTCTTTTATTATAAACTTCATAATTTATTTTATTAACGGAATAACCAAAAACATCGTATCCGTAATATATTTGAATTAGTTGTTTTCTTTAACGTAAATGGTGTTAAGGTATCTTCCACTTTTAATAGTTTTAAAGATTTTGGGTTCATTTGATTTGATGTCCATTTTCGAAAAGGGAATTATTTGCTCTGAACTTATTATTTTGGACATATGTGAGATTAAAATTACATCCTGTTGTAAGTCATGAGCCCCAGAACTCAAATCATCCATGTAAAAATCGGTTGCAATAGCCACCTGAAAATTCTTTAAATTTTCTATAGATAACTGCTTTAAAGAACTTGGTGCTCAGCCTAAGTTACAGTATTTAGTTCGTATATTTTTATGTTTTAATAATCTTCATCTGACCTAATTATATCAGCACTTTCGGTCATGAGAGTGTATTTTATTTGACTATACAATTTCATATTTTTTGAAACTTAATAAAATATCAACGTATCGTTTAAGCTAAGCTCTGTTGCAGACTTACATGATCAATCAAATACTACTCTTACTTTTGTTGTTTCAGTTATATTCTTAAATTTAATTTCGAGTTGTCACTCCTTATCCTATTCGGCGAGGCTGCACGACATTAACTGAACGTTTATCAGAACAAGTTGTTAATTCTCGAACGTTAATTGGGAAAAATAAAATTCCATAGAAGGTGCTGCCAAATGTCAATGTCAATTATTACAGACGTAAAACAAATATCCGTATATTCGATTCTTGTGCTTATTAGCTTGTTTATTGGAGTGTTTTTAAAGTATGCATTTGTAGTGCTGTTTCAACTGTTGTAATATAACATTCTACAATCAATCTCTTATCATCTATCTTGGAGAAAGTATGTATAATTACAGAGGCTACGCCATAATCCAGATACATAAATGAAGGAAAAGTTTTTTTAAATACAGGCCAACTGACACAATTCGGATATATTAGTTGTGTTTGAAAAAGAATGAATGTTTCTTCTTGTTAGCATATCTAAAAAATATTTAAAAAAATGCTGCCTTGAGGTCTAAATAGATAATATGATGTTCCTTTTCCGTTTCTATGGAATTTTTTCCCATTAACATATGCCCCATCTCCCCCATCTTAGATGCACCCGAAAACATTTCTTATGAGTACTGCCCATCAACAGAAAATCATCTAGGTAAAACACATATCTAATTTCTATTTCTGGGATAAGACTGCAAGGGTTTCATTAATGTAATGAAAACTAAAAGTACAGAATTTAAGCGTAACATACTGATATAGATCATATTTAAACCTAAATCTGAAATATTTCCCGTGATTTTCATAAACAGGGATTAAATGATAAGCATCTTTCAAATCTAAAGTCGCGATAAAAGATTGCATCTAATCACCGTTTTTTGATGTTCGAGTTTTAAATGTTTAGTTCATAAAAACGATTTGAGATTTAAGACTCAACTTTAGAAATGGCCTCGTTTTTAACAACTTATTAATAGCAGCGCTAATAGCAGTGCTAATAGTAATAACTTCGAAAGAGGACCAGTCTGGTGGCTTTAAAGAGATTTCCTAACCATCTTATTTTTCGTCGGATTAAATACTTCACAAGATTTAACGATACTCTTGGCTGCTTTAACTTACTCCTTCAGAGCTTGTCCAAATAGCAATTTATCAAAAAGAGCATTTGAAAGACTATCTTTAAGATCCTTATTTAGGTTGATGGAAATAAGTTCTGTACCAGTAGCCGTCTCAGTCTGTTGCGAGTGACAGAGCAAACTTTCCAAATCACAAGTGATTGAATGTGATGGCGATGATTAAGTTCTGGAATTCTTAGTGTGGAAAGATTCTCTGGCAGCTCATATTTTTGCAATAATTTCTGCTTAGTTTCACCATTTAGGCCGATATTTGCACTAATTTTTCCTGCATTCCGTCATTAACACAAGAAATCTGTTCAGGCTGAATATTGTCTAAGTTCTAGCAAAGTTATATACTCTCAAAATAAATTGTATATATTCCTACCAAAAAGAACAATAGTATTTCTGCCAAAAGGGATAATATCTTGTTACCAAAAAACATATTTGGTATATTTGTTCTTGCCAAAAGGAACAATAGAATTCCTGCTAAAAGGAATCACTTATTCTTATTAGAAGGAATAATATCTTGGTACTAAAAATCATATTGTGTATATTTGTTCCTTCCAAAAAAAACAACGGTATTCCTACCAAAAAGAACAGATTATTCCTGCCAAAAGGGATACAATATCTCGTTACTAAAAATATATTGCATATATTTGTTCTTGCAAAAGGAATAATATCTCGCGAGCAAAAAATATATTGAGTATATTTGTTATTACTATTTTTTACTTTTAATATTTAATTTTTTTTTGCTTCAGTTTTTATTTTAAAAAGGCGACAACTGTGCAAATTTTCTTTGGCAATACTAAATTATCCCATGAACATATCTCTCAAAATTCTGGTTGAGTCAATGGTAAATAGTTTGGATATAAATTGACCAGTTTCATTCGAAAATAATCTACTCCTTATTGAGTTTAATTAAAAATATATCACAAAAGGACTAAATTTGAAAATTTATGAAAAATTTATATCTATAAACAATTACTTTGCAAGGGTATCTGCATAATTAATTAATTATAAATAGATTTAATTAACTCAATCAGTGTGAAAAAAAACTTACGGAATTGTTCTTGTCAATAAAATTTTAACTTCAACTTCCCATGTATGTTTGAGTGCAGTTTCGCCACTAATTTGATGATTAAGATAAAGTCAAAAATGTCAGTTCCCTGTTGCAAAGCTTTTTTGTGAATTCGATAAAAAAATACAAAAGACACAAAACGGAATTAGACGCGAGACCAAAACGGGCAAGATTAAAATGTTCATAGTAGGAAAACGGGATTACTAAGCGGTAAGCTTATACAGAAGTGCAGTTAAAACCGGGCATATATGCTAGACAGCAGAAACCTTTTCCTCTGGACCTCTTTCTGAATTGCTAATAAATGAGTACAATTAATTTTAACTAAGCCCTCTTTTTTTTGGTACGGGAAAAAAGATTTTTCTGGATTTGCCACTGTTAAAATGGGTTAGTCTAAAAGGTTACTTGCTGTTACTGTAACTTCTAATTAATTTCGTGAAATAAAGCCGCTTTTTTATTCTATTGTTTGCCCTCACTGAATGTATGTATCTTGTGGAATTAAAATACTCTGGTACGTATAATAGGCTTACGCTAAGTTGTACGTCAAAGTAATGGTTGTTTCAAAAATAAAATACAGTTCAACAATGAAATTGAAACGGTCAGTTCCTTTAATCTACACTTCAAAAGAACAAATTGGGTTTAAAATTATACTAAACTGTAAGATAAAAATGTCATTACGAGTAGATTACTCCAACTTAAAATTAATATAAAAGTTTATGCCTATCTAACATTGAATAATATTTCATTAGACAAAACGTCACATGTTTTACTTGTTATTGTTTTTATAGGACTTTCTTTACTTTACCTTACGTGTAAATTGGTGTCAGCATATATTATACTAGTTAATACTCCCTTGTGAAGAATACGCAGGCAAAAAACTAGCTGTTCTCGCAAACAACAAATAATAAAACTAATAATACTACTTCCGGAAAATTAAGTACTAAAACAGTTAAACTAAGACATTAGATTTTCATACTCATGCGCTACAAAAATTCAGTTATACGAGTATGGTGGTCCAGAAAATAATCCGCATAACGGAAAAAATCTGTCATAATTAGATTTTAATATCTGAAATCACGTCAACTAAGTATTCAAGAGAATATCATAAAACCGATAATTAAGATATTCTTGCGAAGGAGTTTAAATTAAAGACAGATAGCTACTTGTAATTACTTATAAAATGTATCAATGACAGAGTAAGTACTTTTTATTTATAGCTTTAAAAATAAATAATTAATTAAATGCAAATTGATAAACAGTTCTGATATGCAAACAGTTTAGCATAAACATATACGATTCGGAAATAAAAGGAGTTATTAAAAAAACAATTATCGACTTGATTCAACAATTCTCCGTTTTTAAAAATTAATTATGGTTATAGTTAGAAAACACGACTTGACAGGTATACTTTAATTAATAGGTAAATAAATAGATAAATGTAAATTTCAGGGTATATTTTTTATGATGATGAATGATAATTTTTTATTCTAATGCATTAGTACTATTAACAAATAATAATAATTATAATGCAAAGTAATTTTTTGTTCACATAGGTTTTTCATAAATTTTCAAATTTAGTACATTTGTGATGTATTTTTAATTACACTCAATATATTGAGAAGATTATTTTCTAATGAAACTTTTCAATTTACATATATCCAAGCTATTTACGATTGACTCAACCAGAATTTTGAGAGATATGTTTATGGGATAATTTAGTATCGCCAAAAATATTTGGACGGTTGTCGCCTTTTTAAAAAATGATAACAGCGCAGATTATACGAAATTCGTGTTTAATGCATGTTACTTTATATTTTAAATATAAATTATTAATATTGTAAACCCTACTTGTGAATATTCCAATCGCAGAATATGATCAATTGATTACTATTGCAAATTAAAAATTTAAACCCATTCTAAACAATGGAAATGTTCGAATTTATAATTGCAAACTTTTGAAAATGTTGTTTTATTTAGTTGCTCGCATTTTTAAAAGAAGAATAGAAAAAAGTTGGACGTTTTATGAAAAGAAAAATTAGTAACATAAGTTAGTAGTGGGACGGGGAGGACGACAGCTGGCTATTAGGCTTATTTAAGACCTTTTTGCTGTAACACAGATAACTGGAACTCTAAAAAGAGGAAATTAAAAAGTGACACAGCATTAAACAAAATAAATAAGGCTATCTATAAATGTTCTTTTGCCGTAGAGTTTTCATTTAAACCCAATATTATTTAATCTTCACTAGAAATTACGTTGTTGTGGTTTGAATTATATTCAAGTGCTCCTAATCGGTTAAAGTTGGTCCATATCCAAAATATCCTGTCTGTCTATAGCTTTAACCCTTTGTTTCTTTCTTGTTCTGCGTAACCCAATTTTCATTTGCGTGCAATAGTTCAATGTATAATTCGTTTTTTCTATGGCTTCTCTTTAGATTATTCCTTACAATCCTCTATTATACCACAATGAAAAAAAATTTGTTCGTGATATTAATGAACGGCCATCATCAATATTTTGAACATTAATATTATGAATCGGTCATTAATATAATGATTTCTGATCATAAATTAATAACATACTACGTTAAAATAATGACCAAGCCAACATTAAAAAATAACATTTTTTCTAATTAATTTAATAAAAACTTCATTGATTTAACGTTTAACATTTTCTAAATGTTCTTCCTCTTTAAAACAACAATTTTTCGTCATGCATCGACGAATGGTGTACATCAAAAACCAATCGCCAGTGTTCGTTGTTTGATTGGTCACAAAACCTTAATAATACCAACTCATTAAATAATAAAAATGCACCAGAAGTAATGTTTTCTAATCTTTGAAACAATAACTGAAAACATATAATATTGTTTAAAAATCGTAAAGGAGGTGTTTTTGAAAGGGATGATGTTATTAGGTTTCGGCTTCATAGTGCAAAATTGTGTCCTAGATTATCTACGACGCTCTTTGGATATTTTACCATATATTTATTTTAAGAATTAGTTTTTAAATGTACTTATTTTAGGAAATGATGTACATATGAATTTATAAAATATGATAAACTTTGTATGTAAAAGTAGGTTTTCCGTTCTGTTTTTAATGATAAGACATTTTAAAATAAAGCATAATTTGACAACAAATTCTGTTTATTGTTGTTCTGAAACCGATTGTAACCAAGCATTTCAAAGTTTATCAAATTTTAAAAAGCATATAAACCGAAAACATTTATTAAATTCTGAATCAATAGACAAAACATGACAGAAATCTAGATACATATACAGATTTCTGTTGAGGAGTCTGTAGCTAACAGTATTTTAGTATTTCACGAGGATGAAAAATACACACATTTTATAATTTACCTGAAAATGAAAAAGTAACTAACGTAAGTCAACAATTTTATTTAGATGAAATAAGAAAAATATTAAATAATTGATTCGCCGAATTCGTGTTCCTAACAATGATAACTTTACATGTAAAGATGTTTTGAATATACAAGATCTTTTAGAAAAAAAATATTTTGGAACCATTATTAATGGCGTTTCATTCTTTTACGGATGTTTTTAAAAAAATCTATTTTACCTTATAATGTATTTTCTCCTCCACCATTACTGGAATGTGCTAATTGCACAATTATTTTTAATAATATAATGCAAACTGTCTCAGTTTTGAGAGAGAATATTCATTCCGTAACACTTGCCTCATATGTGTTTTGCAAGTATTTTCATTCTATAACGAGTGATGGAATAACTTTCCATAATTGTTTTAAATAATATCGACAGCCATGGATGTTAAAACTGTCAGTATTAGATGGATAGGTGCAAATGGCGGCGTTGTAATAATCCATTTTCAGACATATCGATAGCCATGGAGGTCATGGAGGCTAAACTGTTAATGTCAGAGTTACAGAAACTACTATTCTAGTTTTACAGTGTGTTGCTGAAATTTTTTAGAACTATTCCAGACTGACCATTTACTACAAAAATGGCTAAAAGAAAATAAATTAAAAGCTAACTTTCAGGAATTCGTAGTAAATAGCGAAGTTTCTGTACATCATAAACAAGGTTACCTTGATATCGATAATAAGAATATTAAAGGAACTTAAATTTCAGAAATTTTTTGAAAAAGGTGATTGGATTAGGTCTATGCAATATCATATTAATAACTTAGCAAATGATGTTTCTTCTATAGGTAATTTCGTCCAGGGCAAATTATGGAAACTGAACAACCAGTTATATCCTGAAAAAAAATTAATACCTTTTTTTGTATATAGATGACTTGGAAATAAATAACTCTCTCGGTTCAAATAGCAGCAAACATGCCATGTGCAATATTTATTTTCATTTCCATGTATGCCAAAACCAGAATCAAAATTTAAAAATGTCGGAAACAAAGTATGTTTTAAAAATCTTGTAATTAAATTAAAAGAACTTGAAAATAATGAAATAGAATTAAAGGTAGCAGACCAAGTGTTTAAAGTTTACTTTATATTAGCTTTAGTTGCTGGAGATATTTTGGGACTTAATTCATTTCTTAAGTTTTCTGATAGACCGGGATCCACCATGCCTTTTTAAAAGTGACTACTAACAGGTAGAATTTTTGTGAGTAGCTTCATCTTAAGGAGACGCCCAACTTTTTCCTCTATGAAAACTCTCGACAGTGGTAGCTAATAGAATACGCAGTTATTTAACATTTCGTTTTGGTGATTGTCCAAAACGTACCACTTAATTTGTACGACAATGTGACCATCAAATTATATAAATATTTATTAAACAACTCTAAAAAAAATAGCTTGTTATAAGTATTAGTTATAATTTTTTTTGACTTTCTTCTCAAGACATGTTGAGAGCGGGGGAAATCCTATCAAACCATCCATTTTATAAGACAAACACTTTTTATCACATTATCTCAAGATTCAACTAAAAAAATAACTGTTTTGGGAGAATTTATTATTTTAGAAATATCTTCCTTAGTTGGACCTCCTTTAGATTTAATTAGAACAACACGCGGAAAAGTTATGCTAAAAAGTAAAGTATATTTTAAGACGTTACTGTAAATATATTTAAAAAATGTAAATAAATAAAAAAATGTAGATAAACAGTCAAAAGTTAGATTAATAAATAAAAAACATGTTTCTTTGTTAAAAATGAAAATGTAGTGTTTATGATTGTAAATGGATAACTATCAATTTGTGGGTATTTTTCATCAAACTGATCCTAACAGAAAAGGAGAACATACTCGCTTAACAGATATTTCTGGGTCATATCCCATTAATGAAAAACATTTATTGCATCATGGAATAGAATCATCTTTTAGTAACTTGGAAAGTATTCCATCACACACCTAAAATGAATGTTTTAAGCCTATAGAGAGCAATACAAACTTTAATGAAGCTGACACTTTACTGTACTTTTGTATATGTTTTTATGATTTTTTTTTATTTTTCTTTTAGGACAAAAAGTTAACTAGGATTTTCCAATAGGAATCAGACTAATGTTTGAACATCACTTACATAATTGGAGGGAGACTACTGGAAATCCATTTGCTAACACCCTACAAAACGAATTCGATATTGTAGACTTTGTCCTTGCACCATGCTCACCAACCACATCAATTTCCTATTTCTTTTGACGCTTACCGAATTTTAGCGCTATATCGCATTTCATGATTTCACATCTACTTTCATATTTCTTAATTTAATTTTTAATTTTCCTAATTTATTTTTTATTATCTTGACCTTATTGACAAATATTTACATAATTTAATACACATTCTGTCGTTTATTTTGCGTTCAAAATTAATTATGAAAGCTAGTACTTTTTTCCCGTGATATTTAAATAAAAGTATAATAGCTTCTGTTTACCAAAATTTCGGACATTTCAAAATTTATCTCAATTTTGAAATGACATTTATGAGAATGATATCTTATATTAACTTTTAATATTTATGTATTGCAAGTCGAAATTAGAAAACATATTATCTATTACAATTTGGCAAGTAAGATTTTGTATATTTGTTCAACTGGCAGACTCGTAAAATGTACAGTTTTCTATAAAGTGTCATTTTCACACTGGTTTTATAAAGAGTGAAGCTAATATGCGGAATACTTAATTATTTCGGAAATAGCTTGAATGGTATTTATCAAATTTGAATATGGGGGTTTTGTAATAAGATTGATATGATATAGACTGCTCAGATACTATCAATTATCACATCAGATGGAGTGTTTGCAATTTGGATTAAAGTTTTAGTTACCTAGTAATAAATCTAATGATATATTAGAGACTATGCCTTCCGCAAATAACACGAGGAAATTTGAATAGCGGGTGTAACTTCGAGTTTCGACCTTGTTGTCCAGATTGAATTAAAGAGATCATCTGCCATTTACATCGCTCTCTGATTAAAGGCCCTACATGGAAAATTATTAACGGGCTCTGTGTTCCCGTCTGCTTTGTCTATACTTCCTTTGATAAATATGTTGTCATACCAGTAGTCAATCTTCACCAGTAGAATAATAATTTTTAAAACTAAAAGTAAGTACTGAATTATTGAAATATTTATTTATGTGAAGGTAGTTCCAGATTGAAATTACGTTTCGATACATTTTGTAAAAAAATTATTTACAGGCTAAGAATTCCGTTTACTAATAAATATAGAAATGTTTACTGTTGATATTTCCAGATAATTAATAACAAAGTTAGCAATTTTCAGATTCACCTCGCATTTAGGTAAAACTTCCTGTTCGCCTAAATATTTTTTACTACACAAAGAAATCTGTTAATAGAATTTTTGAAAAAAAATAGGGGAGAGAATAAATGAAAATGTTCTCTTGAATGAATAAAAAAAACTAGCACCGTTTTGTATTTGAGATAAGCAGCGACACTACATACTGTTTATTGACGGAGAATAAAAAATCTTTAACTCTAATTCTTTGACAAATAAAGCTGTAATTACCTCAAAGCAAATTATTTTACATAGATAGTTACCTAGTTTATTAAAAATTTAGAAGGCAATTTGTGCAAATTCGAAATATATTTCGTTAATTAAAATGTAATCGGTTTTTTATTGCATAATAAGCAAGCAACATTACTGTTACTACATTTTAAAAGCTTTTACATTAGATGATTACTAAGTAACTAACAAAACTACTAACAACTAACAAAAATATTGTCTAAAGAGGGTTGAATAAAAAAATTAATTGTATATTGCTACTAAAAAACTAAATAAATATAAGCAAATTAATATAATTCCAAATATTTATCTTGAACTGTTATTAATGTGTAAATCTTTTTTTTTTTTCATTCTCTTGGGTTATGAATTTAAATTCATTTTCAGCTAATGTTTTTACGTGTTCTAAATTAAAATTAATATTTTTACTAGAGCCCGAATCATTTTATTCAAATTTCAGTCAGAGAGCTGGTAATGTCAAAACTGTAGGTCTCTATCAAATTTATATTTGTTCAAGCTAATTTTATGTTTTGGGATTGGGTGAATTTGGGCAGGTCTTTCGATAACACCGTGATATGATGCATTATCTACAACTAAAATAGAATTTTGTAACAAATTTGGTATTAAAATTTCCTTTAACCATTTTGCATAACTTTATGGGCTTATATCTCTTTATATTCACCTAATTTGGCCCCAGATATCACTATTAATAAATTATTAGAAATAAAAATCTCCCAACCAGCATAAATAATAACTCTCTCGAAATAGTGGCAAACAAACCTTTTGCACTATTATCATCTCAATTATACGATGATCTATGGCTACTATGTATGTAAGTTATATGAATACATACTCAAATCCTATACATATACGTGTATATCCTGCCTGTATCCATTATTTTACTTCACTTAATATTGAAAAATGTTCTTTAGAAGCGAGAGATTTTAAATCATCAATCTGTATAAATGCCTTAAGTAACTATGAATTGGCCATGGATTATAATTACGAACAAATTTATTAACTTCTGAAAGTATTATAAATTATGATTAAATTTAGATTTGACTCTACACTTATTTATAGTTTTTTAATCTAACTAAAACTTCTTCAAAACAAAACTCCATCTTGAAGCAATTTTGCGTCCAAAGAGGGAGGAAGGTGATTAATCTGCTTTGAAAAAAATAAATAACACTAGAAACCTGTTAAAGAAATTGGTTTTCATATAATAAAATAGTTTTTCTATAACTACTCATAATAAATATATACATAAAGGTTACAAATATTATTGGATTTTTGAATAAATTTTATTTAAAATGTAGTAATTAAAACCAATCAATTTTTGAAATGAAATGGGGTCTTAAAATTCAGTCGCTTTTTCAAAGTTTCTTCCTTGTGTTGCGACGACTTTCCCACGTTCTCTAACTTTCATTTGAGTAACACATTATGAAATGAGAATAATTAAGGAATTCTTCGCCTAAATTACTGCGCGGGTAGTAATCATTCCGTAAATCTACTCGAAGAAGTTAATGAGCGCGAAAAAGGGCCGAGAAACTATAAAGTCACATAACGCAAGAAATATTACCGAATTATTATTTTCGACTGAGTGTTCGGTTTAGGATAAGAAACGTAAAAAACCCATAATTAGGTTCATTGGGAAATAATGACAGTCTGTTTCCATAAATTATGGAAATTGTCGTAAAAAAACAATGCGCGATATATGTAATCCATGTCGAAATCAAAAGGCAATAAATAGATCAGTTTATTTTCAGAACATAAATAAAAACATTTTTCTTGTGTGCTTTGCCACACAGATAGATATAGAAGGTTAAGGTTTTTGGATGGGTCCTAAATTTTTTTTTTCATTGCCGACTTTTCTGTCCTTTATTGGGCCACTTGTGGACCGAAACGTCGGCAATGACATAAAAAACAGAGTTCTTGTTTTGATTTTCTGGACTCCATCCAATAACCTCAATCTTCTATATCCATCTGGGTCGCAAAGTGCACACGAAAGAGAATTAAAGTTTTGCATAAAAACCGGACGAACTACAAGTAAGAATACTTATGGGTTTCTTTAAGGATATTCAATTCAACTGTGGTTACTCAACATCTGACAACTTAAAGAAATGGTCTAACATCACCAAACAATTAGCAAATTACGAAACATCAAGTGCCCTGAAAATTGCCCAATAAAGGACCGAAACGTCGGCATTGAAATAAAAAACAGATCTTGTTTTAATTTTCTGAACTCCATCCAACAACCTCAACCTTATTATTATTATTTAATAATAATGTATATGAATGTAAACATATAACGAAAACCGTACTCGCATCATGCTACGTAGTTACTTATTATCACGCATAACGGTACAACTTTACCGAAATTATGAAACATTCGGTATATTTTACAACAATTTTAAATTGTGTATATTAACCCTCTCTACCACTTCCGTTTGCCAAATTTTCATATCAATAATAAGAAAGAAGTTATTGAATTTTATCGTAATATGTTACACCCTGTATATAAAATCTAAAACCGGGTCTACAACCGTAGTTCCCACATAGCAAAATGCAAAATATGAGTAATAAAACTGTAATATAATGGTAGTATTTTTGTGATATCAATAAACTTGGCTATATCAATTATAAACTTTTTCATTAATTAAACTTTAGGAGTATTTCGGTCAAAAATAAATTATTCTCGTAAAACGTTTAGTCGTGATATGATACAGATTTTGATTTTAAATAAACATACCAGCCTTAAGTTTACTTTAAAATGTATTATAATTTATAAAACTGACTCTAATAGTTGGGAAACTATATTACACTGGTATGTGAATATTATTCACTATAAAAGTTCGTTGAATTAATATACTATTTTTTTAGCAACGGTAAAACTGTAAGAACTTTTACTTTTATCTGATACATTTTTATTTTTAATTTTGCAATCAGGAATTTTATTAGGAAAACAGTTTTTATATTTAACTGTAAAAGTAAATATCGAATGTTTTTTGACAAAATATATTAGCAACGAACTATAAGAACAATAATTAACTTTTTAATTTATTTAGTCGAAAATGAGTCAAAATGAATGTTACCTCTTACTTTTATCACAAACTTTAATTAATCATTCAAATTTAAATTCAAAAAGATTTTTATTGAAAACACTTAAAACAAAATGACTAGCTCACAGAACCAGCCAATGTATTTAGACAACCCAATACAACAACAAATGCAGTATCCTAAGCAGCCTCAAATGCAGCAAATGATGCACTCGCAAATGTAATATCAAATTCAAGCCATGCCTCAGATTTAACCAACTATGCAGCAAAATTCATGTAATTACGTGGGATCATACAAACAAATCCTGCAATCTCAATGCCTAGACGAAGAGTGGAAAATAGCTGAATCTCGAAAAAGGTCAAGAAGATATAGCCCGGAAAATACAAAAACCATGAAGCAATCTAGTAAAAAAGACTATTCGCTCAAACAACCATTAAAAACCACCAAGAGATTCGAAGGTCTCCAAGAAGAAACAGAGAATGAGAGCCAAACAAGCGCCACCCCTACTGAAAAGATCCTCAGCCACCTCCAATCTTTGTGGCCAAAGTAGGTTACTTAAATCCGCTCACGAAACTCCTTGATGAGATAACACCGGGACTATATACAATAAAGTGTCTCTACAACAATCATATTAAAATCCAACCAACAACAAATGATAGCTACAGAACCATAATAAAAGCACTAAAAGATAAAAACACTCAATTTCACACATACCAACTAAAACAGAACCGATCATTCAGAGTTGTACTGCGTAATATGCATCCGACTGTAGACAAGGACATGCTAAAAGAAGCAATAGAACAGCTAGGCCATGAAGTTACCAATATTTCCAATATATACGAGCTCAGAACTAAAACAGCTCTACCGCTCTTCCACGTGGAACTAAAAACAAATCCTAACAATAAAGATATATACGAAACAAAAACCCTCGTAAATATGATAATAACATTCGAGCCCAAAAGAACAGTACCACAATGCACAAATTGTCAGCTCTCTGGACATACTAAAAAATTTTGCCACATGAATCCCCGCTGTGTTAAATGCGCGGGAAACCACCAGACCGGAAATTGTTCTCGAAAACAGCGTAGCAACGACGTAAAGAGTCTTGCCCAACACATGCAAGAAATCAAAGTTTTCCTAGTAGATTACGACATACACGTCATGCTAATATCCGAAGCACATGTGACTGACAAAAATTATATAAAAATACCCAAGTATCATGTTTACTGTACTAAACATCCGGAAGGCAAAGCGCGAGGAGGGGCAGCTACAATCATTAAATCAATAATTAAACACCATGAATTAGTTAAATTCAGTGCAACGTATCTTCAGGCAGCAAGTGTGACAGTAGAAAGCAACGATGAAATCTAGTACTATCAGCAGTTTACTGTCCTCCAGGTCCTGTTGTAACTCATGAACAATTTACAAAATTCTTTAGCTTCCTTAGCCACAAATATCTTATAGGTGGAGATTATAATGCTAAACACAACAGCTGGGGGTCAAGACTGATAACCTCACGTGGTAGACAGCTGCACAAAGCAATAACAGAAAACAACCTGAGTTATCTATCTACGGGTGAACCAACATACTGGCCTACAGATCGCAACAAGATCCCTTATCTATTAGACTTTTGTATAATAAAAGGTATATCACATAACTACTTAAATATAAAACCCAACTGGGACTTATCGTCGGATCACTCTCCTATTCTGGTAACCATCAGCACTCAAATAATACTAAAACCAAAAACCATAACATTAACAAACAAACATACAGACTGAAACATATTCCAACATGAGGCTACCAACAAGTTAAACTCAAAATTGCCACTAAATACCCGAGAAGATATCGATAATGCAGTAGAACATCCAACCACATCAATTCAAGCAGCAGGGTGGAAAGCAACTCCTGAAGTACACAATACTAGCCAAACAACTGTATACCCTGAACGAATCAAACAGTTAATCAATGACAAACCCAAACTTAGGAGAAGATGGCAAATCACTCATGTACCCAATGACAAAAACAATCTTAATAGAGCAATAAGGAACATTAAAAAAATACTCAACGATTATAAAAACTGTAAAATCCAGGAGTATCTCAGCAATCTCACAGGCACGTAGGAAACACATTTTTCACTCTGGAAAGCTAGTAAAAAGATCAAATACACACAAAAATAATTTCCTCCAATAAAAAAAGCGACGGAAAATGGGCCAGAGAGGACTCTGAAAAAGCAGAGACATTCGCTAAACACCTGGAAAATACATTTCAACCATATCCAGAGACTCCACCTATCGATATAGTGTCATCAATATCCATACTTCTACAAGTCCCTTACCAGCTAGATTTGCCGATAAAAAAATTTAAAACTAAAGAAATAGAAGATGCCATTAAAAATAACCCTAAACCAGCTAAAGCCCCAGGTTATGATCTAATCACGGGTAAGGTCCTAAAGGAACTTTCCCCAGAAGCAATCAAACTTATTACTATTATCTTCAATGCTATTCTAACACAATGACACTTCCCGCCACAATGGAAAGTAGCTCAGATAATACTAATCCTAAAACCCGGTAAAAATCCAGCAGATGTCAGATCATACAGACCTATTAGCCTTTTACCAATACTGTCAAAAGTTTTTGAAAAACTCTTCCTTCAAAGGCTACAACCAGTTTTAGAAGAAAAGAACTTAATACCGAATCACCAGTTCGGATTCAGAAACGAGCACGCAACCATAGAACGGGTTCATAGAGTTGCGAATGAAATACGCAATGCCTTAGAACATAAACAATACTACTCTGCTGGTTTTATAGATATCACCCAAGCTTTTGACAAGGTCTGGTATGATGGGCTTCTATACAAAATCAAGAAGAACCTACCATACACCTTCTATGCAGTACTAAACTCCTACCTGACAGAGAGGTACTTCCAAGTGAAATTCCGCGAATCCTATACTCACTTAAGCCCTATAAAGGTAGCGTGCTAGGACCTATACTTGATTTACTATATACCGCTGATATACCCACAAATAGCCACACTGTCCTTGCTACCTTTGCAGATGACACCGGTATACTAGCTACACATAGCAACCCAATTATCGCCACCAGGAACCTACAAATACACCTCAGTGAGATCGAGCTGTGGATGAAGAACTGGCATATTAAAGCCAATGCGACAAAATCTGTGCACATCACATTTACACTTAGAAGAGAAACGTGGCCAGCAATATTATTGAACGGTAACATCCTTCCCCAAAATAATGAGGTAAAATACTTGGGAATTCATCTAGACAGACGTCTTACTTTGGCAAAACATATCTGGTACAAAAGATTACAACTAGGGTTGGTGTACAGAAAAATGTACTGGATAATAGGTCGCTCGTCTCAACTATCACTATCCAACAAAATTCTGGTATATAAGTCCATAATAAAACCCATATGGTCATATGGAGTAAAACTCTGGGGATCAGCCAGCAATTCAAACATCATAAAAATTCAAAGCTTCCAGTCTAAACTACTTAGAGCCGCAACAAACGCCCCCTGATTCATACCAAATTACGTTCTCCACCACGATCTACATATCCCAACAGTTATTGAAGAATGTTCCAAATCAGCCCTGCGATGTCACCCAAACATGTTGGCTACGGATCTGCTTATCCAACAGCGGCGAAAAAGACTGAAACGGTACGACCCGCTAGACCTACCCCAGCATCGCTAGAAAGTTTTAGTTGCACCAATTCCTAGCCTCCATAGTGCAGTGCGTGCTGTGCCTTCAGTTTAGTTCTTAAGCTCCAGTTGTCAGTACCTAGTACCTATATGTAAACAAAACTAATGCAACTTACGCATTACTCGCTAGGAGATATCTCTGGATACCTCTTCTCTATGTCATATTTGTATTTGTTAACCTAAGTACTTGTTGTTTTGTAAAAGACAGATTGTATATTTCTTCGAAGTTAATAAAAAAAAAAAAAAAAAAAAAAAAATACGGTATACTTTATACTCAGTTAATTTATCGGGAATTCATCGATTGAACTAAATACCTACAACGCACCTGCTGCTTAATTCCGATTTTAACTAACTAAGCGACCTATTTCTCCAAGCTGCACATTTTGTTTTTGTAAAACCATGAGCTTTATGGGCGATTAGGATACCTAGATAGGTTGGAGGGGCACCATAAGGTCGGATGTGGTGAAAATATTGTTCACATAATTAGAATAGCGTCTCCCACTATTGTTGTAGGCATGTTTACGTTCTCAATGTGCACTAAGAACTGATAAATATGACGTGATGCGATCAATAGACATACTAGAGGCACTGCTCAAAATTTCATAAGATTTTCATGATGCATTTAAGTTCACGAACAATTGGACCTTGAAAATAATAACCTTCGTATACTCAAAGAAGGTTTATAAAAAAGAATAAATAAGTTTCCGTCTATTACTGCTAGTATTGAGAACATTATTAGCTAGTAAGAAAACACACAAAAACAAATGAAACATTTTAGTTCAATAAAACATTATATTCTTAAGACTGTATAATCCGTATTGTATTATTTTTATTATTTTTTTTACTTCTCGTTACATGAGAGGAATATGCCGTGTCTCTAGTTCCATAAAGGGGTGTACATATTATAAATACCATTTTTTTAATTTAATTATTAATTAGAAATAATTTTAAAAAATCCTCTGCTCTATTCGACCAGCTCATAAGAGCGGTTTTATATCACCAAAAAAGGTATTTTTTATAATATAGTGAAACAAATACCTATTTATATTAGTATCTTCTACTTATATATTCGCACATAGGTTTTTTTAATCTGTCATCGAAAACTTATTTGAGGGCTAAATTTCTTGTTTAATTAGATATGTATCTCCTGCATGTATAAACTGCATAAATCAGTTGTTTCGAACAATATTTATGGGAATATCGATGTGCACACATGTATCTAGTTTTAATTGCGGTATTCATCGTAACAGTACAAACTTTTATGGTTTACCTTTAATCAAAATTTTTGTTAATTATTAATTATTTCGTTTTGTACGTATGTATTCAGCTGCAATTTTTTTGCCACTGTTCTGGAATGTTTTTATATTTGACGGGTGAGGTTTATATCGTACAGGATATCCTACAATTATTCCTCTGTGAAAAACAAGAGGCGGAAACGGAAAATAATTTGTATGTGTTGCTTTCTAATTTTTAGTACATTTTCAGGAGCAATTTCAAACCATTTTAGAACTAATTTTAATTAGAGTCCTAAAAGCATTGCTTATGAAGATAATTACTTTGATAATTCATAGAAAAAACTCAATTGCGAAATGTTTGCTTAACTCATTGTAGCTTTTTTGGAAAACTCATTTTGTAAGTTGAATTTTTGTAATTAGATAAGTAACATGCTCAGAGGTTAAACAAACGTAAGGTTTTCACCTCGGTGAAAGCACTAAGCTTACATTTTTGTATTATCAACAGGGGTTAAATTATACAAAGCGACGTTTGAATAAGTTCAGAGCTTTTAGAGTAAGTTAGTTTTTCCATTTGGAACATTTTAAAACCACCTAAATCTTCCATTTTTCCCTTGTAGTACAGCGAAGACAAATTATTAGAACTCTTGTATACAAAATATATTTTGTAGACTAAAAAAATAAACACCTTGGGAAGGTATAATGAAGGTATACTTTTTTGTACTCTAGTGAATTTTATTAAATAACGAATAAGTTAATTCTATTTTCATATGGGCTGCTTTAGTAAGTGTTTATAAAAATTGTGATTTAAATGAAGTAAAAAGCATAAACCTTTAAAAAGAAAATAAAAATAAAATTGAATTCCTCAGGCAACAAAAATAATGTGAAATAAACATGACTAAGTGCTAAACCCAAATAGCAAAATGTATAACTGGAATATATATATAATACAAAATTTATTAAACCTTTGGCGGACCTAAAAAGTTGTTACCCTATGTTATGGGGAATTCAATTCTAAAACATCTTTTACTCTTATTATTTTTCGAAAACCTTAAACCTTTATCGTTGTCAACAAAAACCCGAATAACTAATAACACGTAATGCAGCTATGTAATTTA
Source organism: Hermaeophaga mercurialis (assembly GCA_951812935.1). Taxonomy (NCBI): domain Eukaryota; kingdom Metazoa; phylum Arthropoda; class Insecta; order Coleoptera; family Chrysomelidae; genus Hermaeophaga; species Hermaeophaga mercurialis. The sequence continues at coordinate 38,589,988 of OX638363.1, forward strand.
AAATAATCGAAAATTCAAAATGAAATTAAACGTCAAACTTGATGATCAGTAATAAAGTTGAAATAATAATAAGTTAGTAGAAAAACAAACAACAGAAATAACATACAATTTGCACTGATAAATTATCAGTGTAATTTATTTTAGAAGTTGTTCAAAATTATCACCGTTTTCTCTGAGGCATAAATTGGATCGGATCATTGGTCCATATTTTATAGAGGAAAATTTAAACCAACACGTGTATTTGAACATTTTGGAAAATTTTGTCTTACCATTTCTTAATACTTTAGATCCAGAAGTTCGTAGTAATATGTTTTGGCAACAAGACGGCTGTCCTGCTCATTGCACAGCCTTGGTCAGACAATGGTTAAATGATCATTTTGGCGCAAGGTGGATAGGGAGGTTCGGCCCAATTAATTATCCAGCTAGGTCGCCTGATCTTTCATTACTAGATTTCTTTTTGTGGGGTGAGGTTTACTCAAATAATCTTCCACATGATAGAGAAATATTAAAAGAGCGCATAGAAGAAGCAATCCATGAACTGAATGTGCCGCAAATCATTCGTAAAGTGTACGGTAAATTTATTAAGTTAGCGGAAAAATGTGTCGAGGTGGGAGGTAGTTATGTAGAATAATTTTAAAATATTAGAATTTTTATTTAAAAATTTGTATTTAGTCTCTATGCTAGTTTATAAACAACTTTGTTTTATAAAATTTTTGTTAAAAATAATAAATAATGGTACTTCCCTCTTGAAGCATTTTCATATTTTCCTAATTTATTAATACCCTGTACATTTAATCTAAAATTTTTATAAGGCAACTCCATTTTCTCAACAAGCAGAACTTTTTATAAAGAATGACTTTTGGTCGTAAAATGAATAATAAAGATTTTTTCCCCCTTGGGGACCCCATCCATGGACACACTGTATATACATAGATATGTATCTATATAAAATTTTAGCAACTACATTTTAACAATTTTTTTATCATTAATGACCTTTTAAAACGCTGTCCCTGATAATTGAACGTAAATAACCTTGTATTACTAAAGAATTAAAAAAAAATTAATTAGGTATTACATTTTAATACAACAGTTACTGTCATTAGTAAATAAAACTAGACAAATTCTAATTTAAAGTAGATTTACTTTAATACTAATATTATGAAACTAATCTTTTTTTAACGCAACACCCTGTATATTTTCACATTTTTGAAATCTCGAGTTTCTCGTTTCTGCAATATAGGGTTTTGCAATATTATATAGGGTTATTATATAGGGTTAGTCGAAATTTGGAATTATTTTTTCTGGGTTTTCTTAAATGGAACACCCTATATTTTAGTATTGTAATGAAATGTCATTTTATGATACTTCATTATTTCTTAAACATTCCCTATACCTAATTCTGTTAATTTTTGAGATATTCGTGATTCTTTCAGCCAAACATTAATTTAAACCAAGAATAGGTGAAATGTTATTAGGTTGGTCGTAGAAATATTTAACCGATTAAAGTGGGGATTATCAATCCTAGTTGGTTAAAACCCGAAGACTTCCCAACGATTCCAACTTTAACCGGCTGAAACGGGTTCGTGAGTAAACAGAGAACATTTCAGTTCGGTAGTTTGATAGTTTTTATCATTCCTTACCTGTATGTGTTCGTGTTGCAACAAGTTGACAAATTTATATAAAAAATGGAGACCGAAAATGTGTTTAGATTAAGTTATTACGAATAATTTTAAAATTTAAAATTTTTACATGAGAGAACAGATCTCAGGACGCTATAGTGATATACCCCCGATAATGCAAGCTATACCAAATGAAATTAAAATTGGACAAAAACGACATTCCTGTCAAACCGATTTTATGAAATGAAATGAAAAGTCATTGCCACGCAGAGTTACCCTAAAGACAATTATAGAATCATTCTTTTTTACGAAGATCACTGGAGAAAGTTTATGCAACGTAGACCATTGAATAGTAAAACTACTGAAAGAGTTGCTAAAATGTTGTTGGACATTTTTTTACATTTTTGGAGTCTCTGCCTTTCTGCAGTTCGACAATGAGAGGGAGTTTGCCGTAAAACCGTAAGGTCTATGCAGACATAGTTAAAAAATAATACATTGGAATTTACATCACATTCAGAGCCAAGGCTACTATGGAAAGGATCAACCAGGATGTTCAGAATAAAGTAACGACCTACTGTTACTTGAAAGATAGTTTAAAGTCATATGATTTCCCTTCCCAAAGGATTGATGAAGTTCTTAACGAAGAGCATTTAGAGGAGCTAATTAATAATCAAGAAGAAAAACAACAATTCATTAACGCAGCTCATATTAAGTGAAGGAGTGGTATTTAGTATGGAATGTGAAATCTGCAAAAAAATGCGTCATGTGATTCGTGCTCAAAAAAAAATGAAATAAAGTGAAAATAAACTTAAATAAAATATTTATCCTGTATTAATAATTGTTCTCGTATGAGTTAGGTTGCTGGATGCTAAGAGAGAACCTTTAACAATACGGCGAGCAGGGTTAGAATAAAAATCACGTTTGTCGATTCTAGGCAGGGTTAGACAACTTCTCGATAGTATGTCTAATGTCTTTTCTGGTTTAAGCTGGTCTGATTCTCTCATCCGCGGCGCAACCTTGTCTCCCCGCGTACGGTTGCTTTCTCACTAAAAGTGAAGTTAGGATGTGGGTCCGTCTGTTAACATAATCCACCGTGAAATGTCGCATAGAGTTAAAATTCCTTGATTATACTGAGAATGGATAATGAGTAGGGAACTATTGCTGAAGTGTTTTCAATAAATTAATTCATATTTCAATCAAAATTTTTAAACATTAGGGATGGTTCAGCTGAGAACTAGTCTTTATAGCAACGCGTAAATCCACAGTCAATTTATGATTGTCAAGGTTTTAAAAACGCTATGGTAAAACAAAATGCAGAACAAATTATGGCTTTGCAAAGCTGAAAATATTTTATTTCACTCTAAATGCCATTAAAGTCTATCTTGCAATAATAAATAGCAATTAAAAATACCTCGGATGAATTTAATTTGAGTTGCTTGTTTTACTAATAAATTAATGCCCTTATACTCGTATATGGTATTTATATACTACATAATAATATATTGATTTATAAATATATTATATCCTAACTTTTAAATTAAATTAAAATTAAATTAAACCTAGGTTTAGCTTTCATTCTTGCTTTACCTGTAACACATCGCTTAATTTCATTAATAATAATGGTACCCTAACTATGGAATATGGTTGAAACCAGCTAAATGGATAGATTTCAAAATTATAATAGAGTATATAACTTTGATATTCTTTCTTCAGACACCCTTTATACTACAAAATAGTTTTAAATTAACAGATATATAAAAAAGTTGTATTATAGTTATTGTACATCTCAAAAACCTGAATAAGTAAATTAAAATAAATACTAAAAAATATGTAATTGTATTTAAAAAAATGTATGTTTAGATTGGCTTGCAGCTATGGAACACTGTATAAGTGAAAACAATTTTGGGTTGTAAAGCTTAATGCCCCCGACAATTTTGATATTCAAAATTTTTTTATTCCAATTTAATAAAGCAACTGTTGGACTTTTATACACTATTGTAACACTTTGTATACATATATTTGTATAACTGTTTGTTAGGCTATCATCTGTATTCTTTGCTAACTTTTCGAAAATAAATGATGAATTATGAATAATTGTTAATAATGCAAGAAAAAATGTAAATTGGGTTTTTAAATTAAAATATGCTTCATTTTGATTGTTGTGGACTTTATTTTGCTCAATTTAACTTTCAATTTCTGCTATCTTTCTTAATAGAGAGTGGGCCACTTCAAAACAGTTCACCTTGGTATTTGGCAGTATTAGTTAGATTTTTTAAAAATGCTGAAACACATGGATTTTTATTTCAAAGGGGACAACCTCTTAAAAATTAAACGCAACGCCTATGTTTAGCTAATATGGAAATAATTTCAACTCATTCTCCAATATAATAGACCATTTTAGACATAATCAAAAAACACCTATTAGATTAGCTGGCGCCACTGATAAATACTACCAAATGACTTAGTAACTACTTAATAAATCTGAGCAAAGTTTGTTATTTTTGACGTAATGAAAAAATGTTACATATTACTATGGCAGATTTTCAAAAGATTTGAATTTTCTGATTCATCGGCTTAATATTTATGACTTAGTTATAGTGAAAGTAACAAATTTAAGTATAAAACTGCCCCCCAACAAGTGAATCAATCATATTCCACAAAATTCCCTATGCCAACTTTTATAATTGGTAATTTGTTCGGGGCAGGCCAAATACTCATATATTTTGTTCAGCTTACTTGTACCACTATTTTGATTAATAATATGTATAGACAACCTTTTAATATTTAATTAACTTTTTTTCATTTAAGGAAAAATAATTTTGCATGTTCTAAATTGGTGTTATTTTTTCTAGACAGACTTTATAGTAGTTTTATCTAACCTCGTAAATTCCTATTTTACCTTGATTACTTCGGGATGAGATTGTAAAATAGAGTTTTTAATTAAAAAAGGGCCACGAGAGAAATAACAAAGGTTCATTATTTTGATGTGAGAATTAATATTCTTTGTAAGCAAATATTATTGTAGAATAATATTAATATTTGTTTTTGTAAAAATAATTTGACTAAAGTATATTATCTCAACCGTGAAAATATAAAAGTATAAAACAAAGTTTTGCAAATTAATAAATTATTTTAAGAAATATAATCTTAAATATTTTCTCTTTAATTGAACTAAATCAGCTTAATTAACAATAGAAGGTATTAAATATTGCAAAAATAATTGTGAATAATGAAATGATTTTTTTTTTAATTAAATATGAAGCCGGTTTCTAATAGTTATAACAAAATATCTTTAATACTTTTTCCAATAAATGAACGAGCTAAAAAATTTAATTATTTCATTTTTAAATTTTTCTATGGATCATTTTATACAAAATTAATTATATTATTTACATTTAAAATTTCGGATTAAAGCTCATGAATATATATCATATAAAATTGTGATAGAAACTGTGTAAATAGGAAACCATAAATTTAATAAATGCCTGTCTACATACAATCCCTAGTATTTTCAAAATTGTGGCACATCGGCGTTTTTGTCTAGTGTATATAATTTTGTGCCGTTAATAAATCATCAAATATGAACCCATACGGGATGGCCTCCTGATCAAGAATCACCTTTTACATTTTGTTAGTGAAGTTGAATATATATTGGACTCAAACATTGATGACGTAATATATATCCGTAAAAAAATATTATTTTGTAACTGTAAATTAACAATGCTTTTTTTATAAATTTATTTAATTATCCCGTTACTTTTCTACCGGTTTAGGTTCAGACATCTATATATATATATATATATATATATATATATATGTATTATGTATAGTTATGTTTTTCGGATTCGTAAACTGATAGGGACCACATTATTGTGTCTCCCTCGGATATTTGGTTATATATTATTTGTACTCCTTAAGGTTTCGCTTATAGGATTTTAAATTCTTATTGAATCTGTATACCTGTAGAATATTTTGCTTCGCTGCACTTAGAGGTTTATGTGTTATTGGTGCTAACTCCTACTAATAAATTTGTTAGATATTTAAAGATGTAATGATATTTTGTATTAGTTGTTTATATAGATTATTGTATTTTCTCAGCCTCTTTAATTTCCAATAATCAAGGTATGCAATAATAGAAGTATTTTACGGAGATAACACACGAACACATTTTGAAGTTATTCGCCTATTTCAAGAAAACTTTCCAGATTTGTCCCCTATATTCCAAGAGACAATTAGTAAATTAGACAAGCCTTTTCGCGAGTTTGAACATATAAAGCAGGTTAAGAAAAGCACTTTCCTATGCAGTAATTAATGATACCAAATTGGATGTAATGCTTCTGTTTTCTATACTTCGAATTGATAAGACGCAAATTGGTTAGTTAACCATGTATCTATACTTCGATTATTTCAAATAAAATACATCCCTATAAAATGATATTAACTCAGGACCTCATGGAAAACGATTATGTAAATTGTCAAAATAGCCGCTACTGTTCTGCAGAAAATCGTCACAGGATGAGAGAAGAACATACCAATAGTCTAAAAACCTTACTGTTGAAGCAGTTATAAACCATGTCATTGGTCCCTTTTTTATTGATAACAATCTTAAAGGAGAAAATTATTTATTAGTGCTCCAAAATAATGTTTCGCCAACTTTGGCAAACACACCCTGATTCACAAAACTCACAAGTTCCAGTGAATGTAGTAGTCCCAGTAAGATGGAGCCGGCCAGATTACCGAATCAATGATTCGGCAGTACCTAGACTTAATATTTCTAAATCGGTGGATCGGAAGGCGAGGATTGATAGAATGATCAGCACGATCGCCTAATCTTACGCTATTAGACTTTTTTTATGAGAATATATAAAAGGTATTATGTACAAACCTAAACAACTCGATTTAGCTGACTTAAGGAGAAGAATAACACTTTCGATTAGGTCTATCACGCCTCAGGTGTTGAATAACGTTAGGAGAAATTTTTATTTAAGTTTAAATTGTTGCCAAGATATTCAAGGCAAGCATTTTTCTCTACATCAGCATTTTTGTTTTGTTTTATACGTTATCAATAACTGAGCAGTATTTTTAGTGTATTGTAGCGATTTTCGTCAATCAGATCATTTTATTTCTAAAAACTTAAGTTTTCTTCATTTGTTATAATTATTTTTTCATGTTGTTGTGTATTATATTAAATAATTCTAATGCCGATCAGTGTTGAGTGTGAATTTCGTTTTCTCTTGGTCGTAAGGTTGTCTTATGTAGTGCCCGAAGCTTTACTACAATTAAATTACTCCTACCCTTAGATCAAGCACCTACAGAGGGTTCAATATAAGGATGACATTTTTTTATTGAAGGATATCATTTCATAATCTAAAACTGACGTGCTTCGGACTTTTTATAAATGCACAATAATTGAAATAATGAATTGATACCATTTGGCTGTTCCACAATTTATGTATTATAGGTAAACTTAATTATCAATATAGTCAAAAAATGATATAAATTGTATCTTCTACTTCTGTTCTTAACCTTATAATGATTATTGGTTTAGGTTGTTGTTAATAACCAGTTCTTCGCCGAGTATGTATCTTATATCTTTGTTCTTACTATTCACTATTTTCTCGGTATATCTTTGTACAAAGGAGTGCTTACCACATTTGTTGGCCTCTGAAGACAATCATAAATTCCAATATTTTACAATTCTATTTTTCATATGGAATGATTGTTTCTTTATGGAAATAGTTCTGGACTAATGTATTTAATTGTAACTTGGCATCAACAAAACAACTCTGAAAAAATAAAACACTACTTGGTCAGAGGAGCTCTTGCCCTGACCTCAGGAGTTCTTGAATATTATTGTACATATTACTTGATAATGATTGGTTAAAATGTTTTTGGTATGAAGTTACTTACGCTTATAAAAAACCTGTCAATCTTATGTCTCTTGACAATAGCGAAACCTTGGTCGAGAAAACATAATTTAAGAAACTTTGGAATACTGTGGAAATTCAGATAAGTATATATTATCTATTTATATTTATTATGGATTAATTACAATTCGAAAATAATGGTTGAAATAATAAATTTATAATTAACATTGATTATACCTATTTTACCTACTACTCTACGTCACGATTATAACAAGAAATAAGCTTCCTTGGGGTCTGCGTTATTTTAGTTGTAATATGATATATACCCTAAATTTCAACACTAGCAGGAATTATTTAAGATTATGAATCCATCGTAATTCTTAATTTTATGTACAATAGAATATTTAAGTCTGAGTGTCAGATCTAGCAACACCAAATATATTGGTCACTGGTTAGCGACAATCGTGAATTTTTGTTTATGATCAATATATCTTAGTGAAACGTTTACTTGGGCTGCCTTTTAAAAAAAAATTCTTAATTCGTCTCACCGTATAGCTGTTTAATCAGCTTAGTAATAAGATTGTCTAGATTACGCCAGCAAACAGTTTTGAAATGAAGTGAACAGTTAATCACATGAATAAGATTATTAAATGTAGAATGCTTTAGAAATTAATTATTTGCTAAACTTGATTTATTGTATAAATTTTTTATGTTCCTGCCGCCTGCCTTGATATAAGACATTATTATACGTTGACAAATCAGGTATTAACTAATATAGAAGAAATTCTTCATTACCGTTTTTCCTTCATACACTACCTCATTTATTTGGTTTATAAATTTCCTTCGGCCGATATTTATGAAACAAATTAAGTTAATGTAAAATACTTGAATTATTTTCTCACCAGAACAAGCACTAGAAGGTACAATCTAAATAAAATTGTCCATATTTATAAAATATATTATATGCTATAGTTTTTCAAATGTTTGAGTATTTGCTGTAATCAGTAATGTATATATTTAAATTCTTTTTCGCTCAGTAAATATTGATGAGGGTGAATAGATATTTAAAAGACATTTCAATTGATGTATTGCAAGACCCACTTTTCTATTTAAAATTTTTATTGATAACGTCATCACGCTCACAGAGATGACATCAAAAATAAAAAGGCGATCTGATGAAGCGCCCATTTAAAAACAAAAATCGACGGGTTTCAGGATTTTCCTCTAAAATCACTGATTCACGTAATAATGAATTTATTCCTTTTATTTTGGACCATACTGTATATTTTAGCTTCTATGAATAATAGTGTGTATATTCTAGTATATTAATATTTTAATTGGTAATGAGATCAGTTAAGATACTGTAAAATTTAAAACTCTGCTGAGATGATATTTATAAGTTCATCAGAATTTTGGAACTAGTACCGGGCATAATTAAATCCGTCAGAACATTGACTTCACAATAAGAACCTGAACATCATTTAAATACTTTAGGGAAGAAAAGCATTACGACTTAAAAGATCTATTTTGACCCTTCTCGGTATGTTCAATAACTTGTGGAATTTAAGGATACTTGGTGGATACAAATTAGTTCTAGAGTTTATTATTACTACTTGTTACCCTCGATGCAGAATCTCCTGGAACAAATGCGAGGAGAAACAACGTTACACTTGGTTAGCTCATTTAGTTCTGCTCGTTATTCACAGATTATCTTGAAACTGATTATATTAGAGCTCAGCGCATTCAAGCCAGTATGGCTATCCGACGATATATAATGATTTCCTGTTTATGATACCTTATCTCAATGTTAAACGATATACATCTCTCAAAAGTATGTAATTACGGCTTGCTTTAAATTTTTTTCAAGTTTTTGGAACATGTTGTCCCAGATCCCAATAGTCCTAGTCTAACTTTTTTTCTTTTATATGTATAATTATTTAGAAGAGAAAAAAGAAGAATGTAGGGGGTTAGGCAAATCTGGTGGTGTAGAATAGCCCTCAATATTTTACAAACTGACTATCCAATATAAAGATAAAGGTTTTGGCAAGTACTTTTAACGCTGTTTTGAGATTGCTGTTTTTATGACTTATATAGAACATGCTGAAGAAAAAGTTTTTAGACGCTAATAGGTGTTGTAGATGTTGCCATAATTTCTTCTTAAATTGCTTCTGTAATAATAAGTAGACGATGTCTCGATTCGAATTCCGATATGGGCACAAATAATTAAGTAACTGTGCAATACATTTGAAAGATGAAAGATAAAAACTAATCCGAAATACAAGAACCCATAGGCTGCTGTATCCGGGCAACCGAAACCATTGTCTGTCTTCGCTCTTTCTAACGAACTAACCAACCTAGTTTTTTACTGGTTTCTCTACAGAAATGCATAATTCAATATATGTAAATGTTCTAATATCAGGATTACGCTACAAATTATTGTAATCCTATTATTATATTATTTTGAAATATTAATATTTTAACATTAAAAAAAATATTTGCTAATGTAATAATCACAGTTAAATTTAATTTAAATTATTGATTATGATTAAATATAAAATGTTAATCTATAATATAAACTATCAAAGTCCACCCCGTATAAATTCTCTCTGCTATTACTAAATCATAAAATATAATTGCGTATAGTGTATTAAAATATATTTTATAGGATAATAAAACGTTTTATGACAACGAGTGTACTGTTTTCTGTTTTAATTGAATTTTCATTGAAACAAAAAGTACATCTAATCTAATTATATAACAGTTAATCCTAAATTCAACTTTACAGCTAACGAAACAGACTACCAATTTGTGTTAAAAGGGAGTATTTAGAGAGTTTTAAAAGGATTACTCAAATTACTTAAATGATTTTCTAATTGTGTGGTGGTAAAACGAAGCAAAGCTTCGGTCTTCTTAATTATTTACTTGTTTATTTCATTCATTGGTGAATGAAGAAATTTAGTATATAAACAAGTAAAAGGTTCCTATTTCTAAAAGTGACAATATATGTATAACAAAGTAACACGAGAAGTATTAGAATAATACTAAGAAATGTAAAGGACGCAACTCGGGACACAATGATAGTCGCCTTTTGGTAACAAGAAATCTATTATTTTTTGTCTCGTTAAGATGCCAGGAAAGGAAAATAACAAATTTATGAAGAGCTACCCAACTAGACATTCTATAAGATAACTGTTAAGATGTTATTAAAACTCAATCATATGGTACAATGAAATATTTAAACGAATTAAGGAATACTAAACATATATGATTTCTCCTATCTACGAGAAAAGTCAAAGTGTATCTGGTAAATTTTTTTTTAGTATACTGGGATTATTGTTAGACTAAGTTAGCTGACTTTATTACTAAATTCAGTATATACTGGGTGTTTCATTGCGAAAGAGCCTAACTTTACCAGTAGATGGGCGCCACTATATTTAATGGATCTTCCATCCTTTAAAATCGAGATACAGGGTGTTTTATTAATTTAGCCTGTTTTTTCTGATCCCATACCTGCCGAATTTCCCAAAATATTATTTTGAAATTTGGTACGCGTAATAACTAACCGTTATCTGGAAAATCTATCAAAGTCTTACCAAAAAGAAGATACAGGTCCGGCTTAACAAAAAATTTAAAAATCGGTCTATCTGAAAAACAACGCCCTGTATATCGAAATTTATAAGCGTTTTGGGGGTTACGAAATGGTAATGATGAGATAATTATTAATTTTATTCATTCACATTAATTATTAATATATAAATTAATAATTCTAACAACATAAATAATAAAGGAGCAAAATCAAACAAGAAATGCAAGCCAACCTTATAACAATTGCTGAAAATGATCTCCATTCTGCTCTGTACATTTTGTTGCTGTTTATGCGGACAGGCTTTCTGATATTTCTCATTTCTTCTCTGCTAGTGATATCGGTGCCATACACTTTTGATTTTAGATATCCCCAAATATGGTGATCCACATGATAAAAGTGAAGTGATCTTGAGGATCAGTTATTGGGACTACACAATCAAAAATTATTATAAACAAGTTAGAAATGATATCAACATGGGGTGATTACTACAATCTTTTAAACTTGGATGCCTGGATAATCTCAAACCGAATGAATTTTAAATTCTGAGGGAATTTCCCATCCAGCATTCAAAATACTAGGCAAGGGAGGATCTAAATTCACCAATAATCCACCACCAATACAATGAACCAGTCTGGTTTATGCCTGCTGGACTTTCATGCAACCCTTGTTTAAAAAAAAGATAAGAAGTTTGGATGTAGAGAAATGATACCTGACACAATCTAGTAACAGATTTTATATATATATTGAACATAACACCTCTTCTACAGTGGAAAACTTTTAATGCAAAATAAATAAAAAATAATAATCTTCACAATAAATATACTCTCTTACGAGTTGTAGGCCGGGATTAATTTAATGTAGTAAAATCAAATTTAATGTAATGACAAGATATAGGATCTAATCTACGAACACAAATAATAGTACGATTATGAGTTTCTATAAGTAGAAGTTCCCACTTTTGGGCTCAAAAGAGACTTTATGACTCTATTTAATATATATATTTATAATTCAGATAATTGACAATACTTACTGGGTAGGATACCCTGGCATATAAATGTCAGAGATACAAATTAATATTTACAGACTATTGTCAATAAGTTTAAAAGCAAAGATTACATTTCGTGTAGCATATACTGAGAAAAAGTTTAAACAAAATTGCCATGTAAGAATATATAAAAAAATAATTTAATAAGAAAAATGAATCAGCAGATAGTCAACAGTAAGTTCTAAATCACTAATTTAGCGTTTTGATTTTCAAACCCTTTTCCTCCGACGGCGAACAGGACTTCGACAGGTACCTCGTCCCAAGCAAAGGTCATCAAGTTCGCCTTCAAGAAGTCAAATTGACACCAAGGTGCTTCCAAAGTCTAACCGGTGGAAATAATCTGATTATTAATTGAAGGTCAAAAATTAATCAAACAATAAGACCAAAACGAAAAAAAAAATATATATTTCAAAGTACATCACCTATTTGTTAAATGTTGATTTGAATAAGAAAATTGTGGTCTAACATACATATATTTGTACAACGTTACGGTCCATCGTCATGTTATTTGTACAACGTTTGCAAAAACACACACGTATACTGCTTAAATTTATTATTAAACCACAAAGTTGCAATCTATCTATATGCAATTTGTGCAAATTTTCCAAAAAAATATGTGTTGCATAATATCAAACTATGAAAGCAGTGATGTTATTTTACCTTATAAATAACGCTCGATTTTCGTAAGGATCCATTGCAGTCCTAAGTCTACAATCGATGAATCCTTGGTGAAAAATATTTCGGTAAGAAGGTTTTTTCTTATATATTTTGTTTTTATTTTGCATTGCTACTTTATTATTTTTATGATTAACAAAGTTTCTTTTTATTTTATATTACATATTTTCATGTACACACTTTTTATTTTTTACATTTTATTGTTGACAATATTTTTTGAATATTTTGTTTTATGTTAATGATGTATAATATACAATATATATTTTTATTAACATTTTCAAGACATGTTCTTTCCGTTGAATTATTCAGCTGCTTTTATTAAGTTAAAAGCCCATGCTTATGCTATCGGAATATAATAAGGGACTTGGAAGTATTCCAAAAAGGTGAAAACTTAAAGAATTATTGAACTGCTATTATTATTTGGAATAATAGGGTCTTAGAAGTATTCTTGAGTGGTGAATAGACCCAATTAATTAACGAGCTTCTTTTATTAAGTTACTGGCTAATACTCATGATGTTGGCAGTATAATTTTAGTGGTATCCCAAATCGCCGGGTGGGAGGAGTGCTTAACCTTCTCATTCGTCTCGCCTGTCCAGTTTTTTCTGGCTAATAACCACAAGTTCCTAATTTGTTCTGTCTTTTTAACTCCCATCATAGCTTTAGTAATTCTAATGTTGAGTGTTTAAAAGTTTTCTGTTGTCTTCTAAATGGGGCTCATGTCATACTATGGGATCGAAGTGGTCACATACCCTCTCAGATCCTTAGAACAAGTCGGAACTTCCTCTGGAGGGTATCTTTTGGAAGTACGAGGGGGATAAATGGATCCCTCTGAAGAAGGAAGAGGAAGAAGGTGATATATGGAATTACTGGTGAAAAACGTTCATTGAAAAATAAAAGTTTATTTATAGTTATATATACATTTTTGTTTCAGGTCACCTGTAATTCCTTAATTTAATTTAAATACCCTAAATTAGCTATTAAATATTTTTTTAAATTTTTGAGTTTTATTTGAATTAATCTTTATCACATATTACTAAAAATAGTATATTGAAAGATATTGGTTACTACTTTTAGACAAGAATTTTTAATATGCAGTTGGAAACGCACTTTTATTCAATTTTGAATTGATAAATTATACGGAAAGACGACTGTAATTGTCGTTTATATAATAATTGGATTTGTCAACTGAACTTTTCTTACAGTAAATATTTTAATGTGGTCTATTTGGGTTGATTTTCATTTTTTTCTATACACATCTACCGGTTTCATTTTAATAGTTCTATGTATGGTATTATTATATTTTTCAACATTTTTTGGTAAAATATTTAACCACTTGTAATTTCCTTGGTTACTAAATTCCTTCCATATTATAATTTTCAAGGTGCGATTAACTCGTTCAACTAATGAAATAGTTTGCACACATTGTAGTGATTGATGTGAAAAAGTTTGTCAAAATACTTATTGAAAAATTCCAGTCCTACATTGGTTTTTAAATTGATAGGCGTTTGTTTTTCAAATTTTTTTTCCATCACCTAAGTAACCTCTAACCCAGTTTTATTTTTTAGACGAAGTGCCCAAACAAACTTTGAAAAACAATTGATCACAACTAAATAGATATTTATGTATTAAGAGCGGAAAGTGGTACTTTGTCGCTTTGAGACAGCGGAGAGCGGCAATCTGTCGAAAGCGACAAAGTACTTTACGGAAAACGTAAATTTTGTGGTGACTTATCGAAGCGCAAAAGCCCACTTTGCATAGTGATCGTAGAAAAATATATTTATAACCTACATTTTTCTTAACATATAGTTGCATCTCCACTACTGTTTGGAATAAATCATTTACAGATTTAATGATATCTTTTCAAAATTTATTCGAGCAGGTTTATGTTACTCTTTAACTATTTGTGTCTTCACATCTATCTTTATCATATTGTCTATAGTATAGTTTGTGCTTGTTTTAGTTTTTCGGTAATAGGATTAATTTCGTTACCTGCTTTTAAAAAGCCATGATTAAGCGTAGACGATCGACTAATTCATTTGGATGATTCGAGTGAATGTAATCTATTTTATTTGGAGTAGATTACATTGAAATTCCACCTTTTTTATGAGGTGTTTTCAAGAGAGGTGCTTTGATTTTTTCCATTTTAGTCCCGGAAAACTGTTGATTTCATTGGTATTCCCGTCGATTTGCATTTGTCATAACTATATTTTTTTTTATAATTTTGTTTATCTTCTTTAGAGGAAAGTTGAGGATTTTTCATAAATAACAGTTCATAAAGTCTTCTTATCCCCTTGAATCGATTCCCTTTAACAAAAATATCAGATCCATCGATAATTAGATTACTATCACTTATCATCAGATTTTCCGTTTCGGTTAATCATACTCGATATTAATTATCCAATTTTTTTCCTCATCATCATACATGTTGTGAATATATCGTCTAGGTAAAGGATGATATTGTTCCAAATAATCTCTATAAGACCTCTCAGCAATATCTTGTAATCATAATTCATCATCATTCCGTATCAGCGGCGTTCTCAAAAATTGATTTTTTCAACATACTAAGTTCTTCATATTTTTTCTCTTATTTTCCGCTAAACAAAGGCATTGATTTTGATAATTTTTGGGATATTTTAGAAGACACTTTGAGCGTTTCGTAATAAAAATCATAATCTGCGTAATCTACGTCAAGATTACCATCACCAATTTGTGTACTATTTTTAATAGGAGTAAAACTCTAGAAACTTTCTTTAGTGTCATCCTGTTTTATATTGTCGCTATTAGCTTTTATAGAAGTTGTTATAGGCCCTTTCAATTTGTTTTCAATATTTTTTAAATGTCTTGTAATTGTAGTAAATATTTCTGTTCTTGAATTGACCCAAATTTTAATATATTTAATTTTTTCTTGATATTTATACGTTTTACAATTAACCTTTTTTTAAATTCTTCTTAAATGTTCCCTGAGTTCTGAAAAGTCATGCTTTTCAAAAACACATCCATATTGTTACATATCGAACAACATAGATGAGCACTGTAAATTTGCTGAATTATTTAGCTGAGGTGTACATTGGACAATATAATAATCAATGTTTTCCACTTTTTCTTCGTATGTACACTACTTGTCGTCTTGAGGACTCCTTAATTCTAAATGAAATAGTCTTAATAATTTTCAAGATATATATAGGAATCAATTTTCTTCTGTAACGACCTCCTTTGTTCAATGGACATGTTTCAAATTGAGATCATCATTGTTTGAATAAAATCAATATATTTGGGTTGTCTCTTATTAAGTGTTTAAGATTTTTTGCAACGATTTCTAGAAAAGTTGGTTACAACGTGGCGCTTTTCGGTAACTAGACGCGGTATTTCTTGGACACCAGTTTATTTAGGTGAATTTTTCCACTTCCTTTCGATTCAGCGTCAAAAGGCCTTTTGTAGCAATAGATGGAGATCTGGTAATTCCAAAGACTTCTAACAATAAAGTCAGTCTTTAATTTATTCCAGTGTAGTGTTTGGAACTACTGATTGCTATTTAATTCAAATTTAGGTCTATAACCGTCGTTATTAGAGTTGCTCAATATAAGAGAGATTTTAAGTTAGCTGCATATATTAACATCCCATTTTATATAAAAATATACGGTTATTGGAAAGCAGAAGGCAAACTCCACCCCAAATTAAATAACCACTATGAATGGCAGTACATTTATATTCTAATTTTTATAGCGAAGCGGTTTCTTTACTTCTCTCTTTAGTTGGTAAATAAATAAACATCACAATTGGGCACAAGAGTTTATACAACTTCGGGACGTGGGTAAACCTGTATACTAGAATAGAGAAAATTAGATGGGAAGATATGTTAGCTGCTCGAACGCTTAAGTCTAGCGAGAACACCTTCGAGAAATCCGGTATCCTGAAATCGAGAAAATTAGACGGGAAGATAAGGTTTGCGGTATGGATTCGCTGGCGCCAGTAAGTATGCCAGTTGAACTTTCAGGCCAGTATACGTTTACGTTCACAAGTGAATTTGGAATCACCAATTTCACTTTGTATGCGATCTGGTAGAGGTTAGTACTAGACCTAACCTACTTACTTAAGCGTGAAATGTAAAAAGCTACACGCCAGCGAAAGTTTAGATTTGTAAATCTTACATGCGCCGTCGGAAGGGGTATGCAAGTATCGGAGTGGGGAGTGCAAGTCTTTAGTGGAGCAACCAACTTTTTCGATCTGTGCATGCATGTTTTCAACTGGCACACCAACTGGTATTTATACATGTGTTTTTAGTTTACTGGCACACCAGTATATTCCAACGACAGCGAATCCATCCATATGTAAACTCGCCTTTAATAAAAAAAACTAGGCGGAACCGGTAAATTTATTTCTGTTTCGGACACTGGTCGACTTAACTGCAGCGCCTTCAATTCGCAAAAATCTCTCAAAGGATTCTCGAATCTGGTGAGTGCCCTTTTTGTAATAAATACGCAAGTCTGGCTTAAAGACTATTTCTCATTGACATTTAGATCGCGAAAATTGACTTTCCGGAATCAAAAATACGTTCAACAAATAATGCAAAGCGTACAAGAAAAAATATTAGATGTGTCAGAAAATAAACCGTTGAAGATGATAAAACTAGATGAACTTTTAATAAAATTTCAATTGAGAAGAAGAAAACAACTAGAAAATGAAGAGGAAGATAATATAGATAACAAACATATAAAATTGTATTCATGTATTTATAAGAATATATTAATTAAATAGTAAATGTGAAGAGAGAACTTACTAAAATTAAACCACAAACTTTACGTGTCGCCTTACACATTGCCTTAATAGGTATCATTGAAACATTTAAAGCAAACATTGCGACCAACTCGTGTAATCAAAATTCCAAAAACGGAAGGTATTCTCCTGTAAAACCGATCATTGCTGGACTATCAGCTCTCAGTGCATTGAGAGGCGGAGCAACAGCTGTCGCAAGGGTCGTTAATAATGCGAGAGCAGAAAATTAACAATTAAACAAATCCGAACGTCAGAACAAATCAAGGTAGGTTATAACAATAGGTAAATTAAACCATATAAAACTGAATTGAAGGTTTCTTTACACCCAACATCCTCGATTGTACGATACTAGAGATAAAACAACTGAGACAATCCATTGCCAAGCTTGATATTAGAAAACATGCAAAACTTTTGAAAATACTCCCTTTTAGGTATGATTATATTAGATAATTTTCCCAAAAAAATTGGAAAATATGAAAGTGGAATCATCAATTTAGCTGTGACTACAAGTCCAGGAACTCATTGGACTGCATATAAAAAAAGAGGAATCGTATAATTTATTTTGAAAGTTATGAAAATTTACGTCCACCTATAGAAATAATATTTTAATTCTAACAAGAATGATCAGAAATCAATTATTATCATTTATGTGTGTTATTTCTTAACAAATAATTATTGTCAGTATAATCAAAGTGATTTTATTCCTAATCATCAATATATAACGATGCCTCATTATATTTTCCAATTAGAAGGTAAAACTCAATACTCTATAAGAAATTACCAGTTCCATTCAGACTAAACGAAAATCTTGTTTATTTACTGGGTTTAGTTATATAATTACATACAATATCCAATGTCACTACAAAAAATAAAAAAAATTATATAGGAGGTTACAATTTTGAAATTTCTGTTGGTGTATATGAAATTGATGATATTGAACAATATTTAAAATCTCAAATAATTTCTAAGGAAATAAAAATGCGGAAAAACCGTTATCAAACACAAGAAAACCAGATCAAAAAGGAGTTGTTCCTACGGATGATAAAAAGACTCATCTTAGCATACAGGCAAATACGAATACCTATAAATGTGAAATAAGAAGTAATAAAGAAATAGAATTTGAGAAATAATAAATATAATATAAAATATGCAAAACTATAATCATTGGTTAAACAATAAAAACATATTTAATAATATGGTTGTTTTATTATACCATTTCAAGAAAATATTACAGGTTTGGCTTGGCTCACCACACCTTCTGTGTGTCCAGGTTAAACGATTTTGGCACTATCTCTCTCTCTCCCTGCAAAACTGTTTCTTCCAAATTAGTTACACGTTAAAACAAAACTTAATATATTGGTTTAAAGAAACTTATTAGTAATTTCATTAGTTTATTATATCATTAAAAATATTTCAAAATAAATTAATTGTTTTAACTCTTACTTTATGGAAATTAATCATAATAAATATGGAAAGATAAATAATAATACAATGGAAACAACAGTGGAAGTAATTCATATAAGTGACAAAACAGAAGAACTTGATTTTTTGGAGGAATATGAAATTAAGAAACATCTAAAATATGCTGCATATACAGTATTGAATGAACAACAAAAACCGGGGAAGTTCAATTATTTACCATCACCTTTTGAACTAAATAATACTAATCAAATATATTTTTAGAAAAAGAAGAATATTGCCTTATAATGAATGATTGTCAGGTTTATGACATGAAATTTATTTACGTTTTTAATTTGTCAAATTTCTTTCTGTCTTGAGAATGGTATTGTCAGATACCGAAACCTAGGTAGAGATTTAAAATATACTAAAACGCTTTGGACGACTGTGGAAATTCAAGATAAGTATTCTTTATCTTTCCATATTTATATTTCAAAATGTAATTTATAAAAGGTAATTGTTAATTGAAAAATATATATAGAATTATAAATTTGTTTTCATATCTAGTATCCATTACAAGAAAATAAAACAGACTGGGCTCTTTTCAAAAGTTCTCTCATTTGCTTCTTTTCTTTAAACTCTGTTCAATAATTTAGAAGGGTGTTTATATAGACTAATTCATTGAATTTGTTTATAATCTCATGAACTCGGGATCGATTCTAAATACTACACAAAATGTTTTTTTTCACAAAATTCTATGTAATTCAAAAATCAAGCGGCAGGCAATAAAGACAACATTTTGTAAACACTCACTAAGGTTAGGTCAGGGGTATGGTGGGTAAGTCATGTGGATGTGGCACACCTTCTGGTCCGGATAGATAGGTTACCAAAGTGGTCCAGTAACGCGTTTAATATACTACTAATATTAGCAATTACCATTACAAAAGCTATAATCAAATACAATATCTGCGTATTTTCGACTAGAAAATTGATAAGATATGTTCAATACTCACTAAACAAAAGATAGAAAAGAAAAACACGATAGGAACTTTAAATCACCTAACACTGTTTGACAGAAACTATAAATTTAAACACAAACAACACAAATTTCCCCAGGAGTCCCGGGTTCGAGTCCACGCGTGACTATGGGTATTGTGTGAATATGGTTATATGCAAAATGTGTATTAAAATATTATCACAGAGTGTCTGGCCGAAATGGATCGAATCCTAGTGTCATTAAAAAAAACACAAAGTTCAACGATGGTTCTATTCCATAGCCTACTAGAAGTTTATACACTCCACGTAGTGAGGAAATGAATAATTTTATCGCTTTTGTAAGCAGAAATGTATTTCTCGCAAATTATTCTTATTATATACAAATGTAGTAAGTACACATCCTTATACAGGGTGTTCTAAACATTCCAAACATATTGAATGATTATGTGCTAAATACAGCTCTATAATCACATTTTTCAGTGATCTGTGTACGTAAACATATAAACTCAATTCAATTTTTGAGATGCTTTTCTGGATCATTTTCATTTGAACCTAAAAATTAACAAAAATCTCCAATACCATTTTATAATCCACAATTTGTTCATAAATTATTTGAAGTTAAAAATTTTGGTAGTTTAATTGACTTCGCAAAAATAAAAAGCACATAAGTAGAATCAGTTTTTTCTGCTCTTTCCAATTACAAAATTTCGATATGCAGGATGTTGTTTTTAGTAAAGAAAAAAACTTTTTATAAGCCGGGCCTGAATTTTTTTTTGTTAATACTTTGATGGCACTTCCACATAATAATTGTTACCCTGTATCTCAGTTACAAAGGGCATAAGATATTTGGACCCACCAAAGTAACAGCCATCTACAGCTAAAGCCGATCTATAACCCGCGATACTGTGACTCGTTACCCAAAACAGTGATACTTCCCTATTGACTCTCAAAAGTCACTGTGCACACCTGTACAAGAGTCAATAGTCAAGACTCATTCTGTTGCTAGTATACAAACTGCTCTAAGAGCCGCCTAACCGTCCGAGAAGATACGTTAAGTTTGCTACGGATCCGTTTGTAATACTTCTTTCGCCTTAAATATGGCAAACACTTTTTATTAGAAAATCGTAGAGTATTCACTAAGAGCGTAATTTTGCTGTGAAGATGCCTGCACGTGACCTCCCGTCTACTTGAAAACAGACCGTATAACACTTCAGGCTCCCAGAGTGGGTAGGTTGATTAATGCAAAAGTTTTCAGACAGCTTTCTCTTAAAAAACTAAAACAGTGTTTTATTTTTTCGTTAAAACTTGTCATTGTCTACTTAAAAGCAATCTTGCAAAAAATAGAAAACATGGTCGGTTTGATGTTAAGAGGCTATGGAACTCTAGTAGATCTTATAACCAATGTTTAATAGTACTCTAACCAATCAACATCCTATTCACATATTAACTATATACAAAACAGGTAAGAGGTTTTGATGAAAGTGGAACCATTCAAAGCTAAAATAGAGCAAGTCAACAAAAACTTGTTTATTATGATATTTGGAATTAAAACTGCTTAGTTTATTAACTAATATTTTTATTTACAGTTAATAAACACATTACAAAAAAAACAGTCTTGCACAATTTTTTTACATTGAGTTAGAAAAACACATATATTCAATTATTGTCTCATTGCGCAGCTCTATTGCAGAAATTGAAATTTTAGTAATTACAGTCTTTTTTTTCTGCTAAGACATTTTAAAAGCTATCAAAAAGACGTCGAAGTATTTATGCAGGGTGTCTAGAAAGGCTCTTCAAAAAAACAAAACTACAAAATCTAGAGTTCATTTTATGTCTATTTGAACTAAACAGGTATAATGTTTAGAAATAATTTTATGTTTTAACAGTAACCTTTATAATTTCAAACTGTGCCGAACAAGTAATTTTTTAAGCTCCACCAACATACATTTTGAATGAAACTTTTTAGGGAGTACTATCAATATTTTATGGAATAATATATATATTTCGAACTAGATACCCATGATCTTCCATAATTTTCTCATGTAAAACTCACTTTATTACCTTTGCATCATTCTACATATTTGCCTAGAATTGAGCTTTAACAGATATTTTTTCTAAAATCTTAGATGCCAAATAACGATTTTAATTTTTATAATTTTTATAAAAAAATAATTATAAAGGTCCATTTATTCAAATGGATTCAATGATTTCATTTTTATCGCCTTTTATAGAGAATATAAAAACTCTTTATATACTTTTTATCACCTGACGCTCATATATGACCGACTTTTAATGGCATTCTACTTTTTGATTACCTTAGTTTGCATTTTTGATAAAAGTGTTCGCCGCTTAAAACTAACATTCTGGGAATATCCGGGTTAAAATCCAAATTGGATTCTAATTTAATGGTGATATTATGCACGAAACAAATAAAAAAGGAATATGTGTTCGATCGTTCGATTTTTGTTTCGATTATATTTATTGCATAAGTCGTTCCTCCCAGTTTAATAAAAGTAAAAAAAGAAAGTAGAACTTAGATACGCTAATAACATAATTATATAATCAGTAACATTATAAAGAAATTAAAAAAAAATATCATTGACGTTTACCATATCATTTTTATGAAAACACTAAAATAACATTTTCAAACAACAAGTAATGATAGTTATTTATACCAATGGTGTAATACGAACGATTTTGATCAGACGAGTAAATTAAAAATAACGGTTGGCTTTATTGATATACATATACACAGTGAATATTAATTTCCAACCACCTTTTTAAGGTTTATTGGACATTATTTAATTTATTCCGTGTATAACGGTAATGATAACAAGTATTAATAGAATCACTAATGTACATCGCTTAATCATGTAATTCTGTACTTTTCTAACTTACTTTACTCTATATCATCAAAATAAGCATATACGTATATTTGTAATGTTTATTAGTTATGTTCTCCTAGACCAAAAATAAATGCTTGCAAAAATGTTTAAATAAAAACGTAGAAGAAAGAATGAAAGTATAGTATTTTCCCTATTCAAATTGTATTGGTTAACTTGACTAAGGGGTGGGAAATGACGTATGACAGTTGAGGATATGTTAGAAAAACGTCGCTCATTGAAATTAACGTGTCTTGGCTTTTTTATTTATTGTAATGCGTTTCTAAAATTTTGAGAGTGGATATAATTCGTCCTAGTTCAGTTCAGCTTAGCAAGGAACACACTTTTGTTAATAATATTTTTTCACTATTTCTTGAGTTTTGCCCATTGATCTTAGATAATCTGCAATATTTATTTCAAAATTATATTCAGATTAATTTATAACTTATATGACAATGTTGTTTTTTATCTTTGCTTGTCTAATATTTGTAACCGTGCATGAACATTGTCCTAAAAGTAAAATTTATTTTAGTCTCGTACATACCAAAAACAGTAGATTAAAAATCAACATTCCTGGAACTTCCAAATTGTGACAAACCCACGAATGGAAAACACAAAAAAATGCTTCTTCTTCCTTGTTCTAGAATTTATTTAATGATAAAGGTAGTTATAGCATTATCATGCTGATTAAAAATGTATCATGGTACATTTTACAATTAATTAAGAGTATCAGATGTCAGCGTTATTCAAAATATTAAACCTAATAGGAAATTACAATCAAATAAATTAAATTTTCCACAAGAAGAAGCTTTAATTGGTGTGATAAAATACTAATTGCATATATATTTATAACAGATGATGCGTGTGTCCTTTCAAGAAATATAATGCATTTTTAAAAAATTATTTAACTAAAGGAAACCGTAAATTTTAATTTCCAAGATTTCGAATTTTTTATTTATATATTAATTTAAAGCTTAAATATTAAAAACACTAAAAACAAAACTATTGCATTAGGTGATTTGCGAAAATATGAAGAATCATTACAAGATAATCAGAGCAGCCGACCATTGAATATCTCTGCCACAATGATTTGCAACATTGAAATAATTATTGGCCTAGCATTTGCCTAGCATTTGCGTACTGTTATGAGAAGTCCTTTCAATAATTCATAAGAGGTCAATTATTCATTAGAGATAGAACCATATACCTTCGGTTTGCCAAGGAAAATATCTTCATATCAGTTATTAAAAATTAATACTTGTTAATTTAATAAAGGATTTTTTAAAGCTTCTTTAGCAAAATTGGTGTTAAATTAATTTTTTTTTTGTTAATTAACCAGAATTTTTCTTGAAGTACAGCACACAATAAAATTGTAAATAAACATTTTTATAAATCAAAATGGAGAGTTTGAAAAATTTATAAGAAATGAAATATAAAAAATAAACGATCTTTAATTTCCACAGTATTCCAAAGCTTTTTGATTATGGTTTAAAATAGTTTATGTTTAATTAAAATTTCTGGTTACAAAATTTCTTACAAGTACTGCATTTGTAGTTAATAACCGAAAAATGCGGCTATCATTATTGTACATTATCTCTGCAGTAGCAGTTAAAACTATTTGAAAATATCCCTTATGTTAATATAAAAGAACATAAAGTGACATTTCCTAGATTGTGGTTAGCCGAAAACAAATTTGCAATCTGAACCCGTTTTTCCCATACCGGAAATCTCAGTCATTGATTTTTATGGATATTTTACATTGATAATACGTGACTGGTATGTGGTGGTGCGATATATGTAACGGTTCACTTCCTTTTATAAATTGAGCGTTTAATGGGGTCTAAAATTTTTCAGCGTTTTTTCTTCGATCGATGACAGAATGCTAAATTTTTCTCGCGTCCTGGAAAATGGTTTTACAATATGTGATAGCCAACGTGAGACCCTTGTTTTAGAAGAAAAATACACCGCTTAGCAGAGTCTCATTTTGTTTGGAAGTTTTATACAAAAAATAATACAGGAAGAGACATTTTAATTTAAGAGGTTGTTCATGATCGTAATATAAACATAAATTTTCTATTAATTAATGTTTATTTTTATTAACACTAAACAAGCGAGTGAAATATAAATATATCATAATAATCATATTTTAAGTAATATAGGGACTCCATTTACTCCTATGTGTAATTAGATTTTCAATAAATGTAATTGGCTACTAGTTTCGATTTACAATCATCGTCAGGCCCTAATGCGGAATTAATTAATAAAGAAAATTAAAATATATGTAAAATAATTCAAAAATCAATAGGTAGATATACTTACAATTTGACTAAATGAAAAATTGTATAATGTCTTATGTGACAATAAATATCAAGTTAATTTATTATACAAAGTAACATAAGACATTATTTAAAAAAAATTAAATTATAAAATTGAAGTTATTAAAATAATTTATACAATAATACAAAATAAAAAATAAAATTTAAGCATTCACAGGAAAAAAGAGTTTAAAAATATGAGTATTAACAAGATACTTTAAAAGGAGAATGGCATGTAGAATTAATTAAAAGGTGTTTAAAGGAGAAGATAATTAATGAAAAATGATCTTACGTATGTAATTGCTTATTTACAACAGATATTAGAGTTAGCATGAACCTCATGTATAGGCAACATTTCCAGTATATTTAATCTGAGACCTCACTATTTCATTTCATCCCTGACATACATATTGGCCCCGTTGTTACTTTCATCAACTCCACTTCTTCTAAGTTATCACCTACTCTTAATAACATTCTGATAAATAACTTAATTTTCAATTAAAAAGTATACTGAACTTTCTAATAAAATTAATAATTTTAATTTTCCTTCAGATTTTTTCTTGAATTCTCTAAATATCACTAATTTATTTACAATTTACTTGTCCAATCTAGTTTGAATATCAATATACCCTTAAATTTATGTAGCCTCTTATACCTTTGATTCGATCAAGAGTTTTTCGAAATCAATAATAACATTTATAGACAAACCTCAAGCTCAGATATGGTTTCTAATTTTTGTGAATAATCCAGTTAACTTTAGATATTTTGATGATTGCCTCTTACGTTTCAAGGGTTCCATTCACGAAGTCAATATTTTTAAAATTTATTTTGTAAATTCATTACGTCCACGTACTAGATTTACTGTTGTATTTGAATCTGACCTTTCTTTACGCTTTTTGAACTTGTTGAATAAAAGGAATACTTCTTATAATTTAACAGAATTGGACATATATGGAAAGTCTACTACCACAGATAACCTAATTAATTTTCATTCTAATCATCTCCTAAATTATAAAATGACTGCCTTTAATAGTGTCATTTATAGAGCCTTTTCAACACATTTTTCTCTTTTAGCTTTTAAAACTAATTTAAACGGTATTAAACAACTAGCCCTAAATAATAATTTTCCTTTATAATCAGCTAATGGAATTTATTTAAAAACATACTCTAAATTCAAATTTAATAGTTTCCAATATCAACTTTCATGTCAATTTATATTTTTTAGGTCATGTTTCAAACAAACTTTCAAAAATTTTCCGCAAATATAATATAACCACTACTTTTAAAACTAATAATACTTTTAGACATCTTTTAATAAATGTTAAAGATAAAATATCTTGTATTTCAGGTAATCGTGTTTATATTGGTCAGTGTAGTAGACGTTTAGAAACTCGAATTCGTAAACATTTTAGAGACATCGAGAAATTAAATAATACCACTTATTTTACTTCAAATTCAGGTTCTGTTATGTTGCCCTTTATTTACAATTGCCAAAAGGGTATTAGATTAAATATACTTGAAATGTTGGCTAAGAAAATTTAATTTTTCTTCAATTATCTTCTCTTTTAAACACCTCTTAATTAATTATATGTCATTTTCCTTTTAAAGTGTCTAGTTAATACTCATATTTTTGAACTCTATTTTCTATGATGAATGCAAAATTTTTATTTTTATTTTAATAACCTAAATTTTATAACTTAATTTTTTTTAAATAATGGCTTATGTAGTTTTGTATAATAAATTAACTTGACATTTGTTGTGACATACGACATTATACAATTTTTGATTTAATTAAATTGTAATATCTACCTAATAATTTTTGAATTATTTTCTTTTTTAATTAATTCCGGATTAGGGCCTGACTAAAATTATAAAATCAAAACTAGTAGCCATTTGTATTTATTGAAGATTTAATTAAAATTTTAATGTGGTAAGAGTTTGTGTCATTTCCTTTGTAATCATATTTTAGTTTTAATTCAATTTATGCCTCTTTTAATCAGTAAAGGACTTAAGCGAGAATTATAAGTTTCTCATATTATTTATATTATATATATAACTGTTACTTTCCCAGATTATATATAATCTAATGAACCGTGCTAATACAATTTTTGTTCCAGACCAGGATCTAACTTGCAGTCAAACAGATATTTATTTTCTAATTCCTTAATTTGAACTTTAATCACACTATTTAGGAGCCCTACTTCGCTACCTATAAAATGATATTAACCCACTAAGAAATGAGCCAGCCACAACCAATCTAAATAACTGATATAAAAATAAAAGGTTGCACAAATTGTAGAAAAAGTATTTAGCTAAAAAACTGATTTTTATTTTTTATTGTTACAGATCCGTTGACGTATTGTAGAGGATAAATTCAATAATATTCTTCTTATGTATTTTGGTAAGTACGTTTTTTGTCTGATTCTTTTGTTATATAGTGTGTACATAAAGTACGGAATAAATTCATTTTAAGCTAAACAAACAATTTTGAGGAAAAATTCTGAAAAAGGTCGGTTTTTCATTTTAATTTAATGTATTTGTACATAACAATGAAATATACATTGTAAACCACTTGTGAGTAACGATGTCATCACAATTTTTTTAAATGGCACTACCTGTATATTTAATTTATTTTAGATTGCAAATTTCAAGACGCTTCCTAAAATGTATCATACTTGTGTTCGGTAATTAATAGTTTTGAAGATACGATAATTTTAAAATTAATACCAGCATACCTTTGGTTGTCATTATTGTAAAAACTTCTCACATATAAAAAGTTGTGATAATAACTCAGTGGGCTACTCTTTAATACTCACTAAAGACAATGGCACTTGTGAAGTGTAGTACCAGTTTACTTATTCTAAATTTGCCTGTTGACACTTTAAAAATGCATTTATCTATAAAACAAAGAATTGAAGTTCTTATATTAATTGGTTGTGGCGATAAGAAGCAAACTCAACTAGAAGTATGTGCTATGTTTAATAATAAATATCCAGAGCAACCTATAAGTGAGTCAACAGTGAGCAAAATTGAAAAAAAAATTAGGGAGTTTGGTACCGTAGAACATCTACCTAACTCAGGCCGTCCAGCACTTGCCGAGGATGACAATAAATTAAACGTTTTATGGGCTATGGAAGAAAATCCACACAACAGCGTTCGGCAAGTTAGTGGAGAATATGATGTTCCTTTTACTTCTATTCATAAAGTATTAAAACATGAAAAGTGGCATCCCTTTAAGGTGCACCTTGTAGAAGAACTATCAGATGACGATCAGAATGGAATTTAGCGGAACTTTGATGGATAAGTGAAGTAATGATCCACTTTGTGCACTTATGAATGCACATTTACATTAAACGGTGAAGTTAAAGACAGATTACGGTGAAAGAGAAACCATTTTAGATGGTGTCCGGCATATGTGCTGAATATCATTGCTAGTGGTTAGACACAAAATAAAAGAATAATTCCCTACCGTGTGATGACACAGAATTATTGTCCCTTTAGCCATATAAAAAAGGGACCATCTGAAGTTCTTTGAGGCTAAATGTATATTTATAACTAATTTAAATAAATATCGATTTTAATTAGTAAAATCACATAAATTTACTTATCACAAATAAAAATGACAGAATTGTAGATATTGGGCAAAGGAAAATCCTAAATGGATGAGAGAACATCACACTAAATATCCACAGAAAATTAATGTTTGGGCAGGAATTGTTCGAAATAAAATAATTCGACCCAATTTTTTTGATGGAACTATAAACGGTCCAACTTAGCTGCAATTTTTTATTAAATTTTTTATTCCAACTATAATGAATTTATTCCCTAGTGTAAACATTCCCGGAAATATCGATGAAAGTCTGTGGTATCAACAAGATTGGGCGCCGCCACATTATGCAGCCGCCGTTCGAACATATCTCGACTAAGTTATCCCCAATAAGTGAATCGGTAGACCAGGATCCATTAAGTGGCCACCAAGGTCACCGGATCTCACGCCATTAGAATTGTTTTTGTGGGGTCATCTAAAAAAGATTGTGTATAAAAGTAAACCCGACGACATAAATGATTTAAAAGATAGAATAAGGCAATAAATAAATAACATTTCGCAGTAAACCATTAAAATAAATAAAAGGTCTTCAAAAATACTGATTTTAAAGTTATTGTATCTTCAAAACTATTAATTACCGAACACAAGTATGGTATATTTTTGAAATCGCTTAAAATTTGCAATCTAGAACAAATAAAATATATATTTAAAAAAATTGTCGATGACACCGTTACTCAAAAATGATTTACCCTGTATATTTCATTAAATTAAAATCAAAAACCGACCTGTCTCAGAATTGTTCCTCAAAACTATTTGTTTAGCTTAAAATGAATTTATTCCATAATTTATGTACATACTGTATAAATAAACAATGAATAAGTTGAATTTTTAAGGTCATAAATTAAAATTAAACGTATAAATCATGAGCTATAATCTCAATATTTCTTGAAACCATTACATATTTTAATTCGAGTAACAAACACGTATATTTTTTCTATGACCTAATTCATATAAGGTATATTTTTGGTAAACACTACTTACATTGTACAAGAAAAAGAACTAGTTTATAAAAAAATATAAAAAGCTTAAACCATCGAAATTTTTATAAATAGATAAAACAGAAAGAGAACGCGCAACAAAAATATGACTTTTTAGAAACTTTCACAGCAACAAAACAACTTCCAGACAAGAGACGGGACTCGCAATTGTTACAAAATCCGGAGACAAAACAGTCGAAATATTTCAGCTTTGTTGCAGAATTGTTGAAAAACTCTTTTGTTTGTTTGGCGTGAATGCGGCATTAGATTGATATCCCTCATGTTTCGTAAAGTGTTAAATTATCACAATATCAATGATAGATGAACTATAACATATAATATTTTGACAATAATACTTTCAAATGACCCCTCTATTAAGTATCAAGGTAAATAAAATTAATAAGGCCAGTTTTATTGGAACTTTTTTTATAATTCTCTCTTACCCCTAAAAAAAATACGCTTCCATTCTCACTTATGCGACAGATTTTTTATCTCCACCTAAAAGCAGACAAACTTGCGTCTGCATTGACGATGCCAAAATGATCGTTAAATTCTAGTTATTAGAATATAACTGAGTTATTAATTAATATAATTTGTTAAGTTAGTGAATTTGGTTGTGAAGAACAGTATGCTGCATGTCTGTGTTAACAATTATGGTAAAATTGGTGTTTGTATTCACATTTATTATTGTAATCTGATATAGGTAGTTTAGAGACAATAAACCATTTTCATCATCCTTATTATATATTTCCTCCGTCTTAAATAAAATAAATGCAAATTCTTCTATAGGGTCCTACGGTGATTTCCTCCACCGTCAGACAAAATACGTGGAATTTCTACAACAGGCCCATGAAATTCTGCAGTAGTGGATTATAACACATAGCATTCTTGAACGATGCTGTTCGACGAAAATAAATTGAATTCGGAACTACATTTCAAAACAGATTAATTTTATTTCCTATTAAGTTTACCTTGAATGGAGAAGAGGATATTTGCAAGATAGGTAAAAGAGTCATTTATCCTAATGATCTATAGATTCAATTAAATACATAGCCTTCCAATGAACTTCATTTCTAGTGTATACTAATACTTTTAATTAGATAAAATATATACAAGTTATATGAATATTCTTCTCATAGTTCATTTTAAATGTATATTTTAGTTTCTAATTTCTTATAGAAAGTGTAAATATTTTTTGTATTTACAATCGTACCAGCCATCCGAACCTTCTTGTTTTATTTTAAAAATCTAAAAGAGGTTTTTTTTTTATTTAAATATAAAGTATACCATATATAAATTCTCTATATCTGTTTTGATAATTTGCCGCTTAGACTTTCCTCAGTCTTGTTCATTTCAGTTATATAATAACACTTCTTTTTTTATTTAATTTTTATAGTTATTTTCAAAATGTTATAATATTATTTGGGCCAGACGCAAACGAAAATATAGTCGATAAAAATATTTTTGGGAAGATCTAACAATAATGGAAGAAGAATAAGGAATTATATATATACATTACAGGTAATTTCAATAATAGAGTGATATAAAAAGACATTGAATTTAAAACAATAATGGGGAAAGAAATACGTAACAATAACGCACCGCAAAAAGCTTAATATTTACCAGTTATAAAACTTAGAAACCCATAATATGCGTACAAGAATTTTCTCAAATATAACAGCGTACAACCAGTCAGAAAAAAAATTAATAATTGATTATGCACTGGTACAAAGAAAAAAAAAAGAAAAAGTAGACTAAAGGTAAAAGAAGGAGAGGTGTAGAAATTTATAGCGACTTTACTAATAGCAAAAGTTAAAAAGAATAAGATAGAAACAGCAAAAATAATTAAAACATCGCAATCAAAAAAATAACAAATTTGAATAAGAACATATAAACTTAGAAATAAACGCACAGAAAGAATCGATCAAAAACCAAAAAAAAAACTGAATGGTAAAATAAATGACAAATAACTCGAATACAGAACAGAAATGGAATATTTTTAAAGATATAATCACTACTGAAATATGTAGAAATTGTAAAGTAGAAAATTGGAAAAAATAAAACACATGTTAGTAAATATAAAATAAAAAAAGAAGTTTAAAACAAAAAAGAAAAGAATAATAACAAATGAAATTGATATCATCAGAATTTCTGGAATAATAAATACAAAGCACCGAAGAAAATACAATAGAACGTAAAATTCAAAATAGTGGTCAAGAAATCGGAATTGAAGAAAAAAAATAGAAAGGTGTCAGAAAATGATCAATCACGACTAAAATGATTAATCTTAGAAGAACTAGGCATCCAAATAAAGCTTAATACTCAATAGAGCTTGGCACAATGAAATGGAAAAATGGGGCATAGCATTAATAACATCTATTCACAAGAAATGAGATAAAAAAAGGGATTTAGACAGGAGAGGTACTATTTATCTGCACAGCCTTACTGTCAACGTCTTAGCCAACTAGAATATTGTGTATTTTTATGATTGTTTTCATACCACCAATCTTAAATACTTAGATATTTTGATATTTCACCCAGCATTAGCCAATTAAGGATCAGTCTAGATTATGTATTTTTTTTTTCGAAAAATTAATTTTGGATCAATATTTCCACGGCCAACCTAATAACTTTTCACGTATTTTTGGCTTCAATTAATGTTTGGCTGAAAGAATGATTTCGGCATTTTCCCCCTTCCCAATTTAGAAGCTGTTTGGTGATACTTTTTTCTACGGCCCTAAATGAGTATCAGATTGATTTATACTAGTCTAAATGTGTTAAATTATCAGCTCACAGCATTATTTTTTCGGTAGGCTATAGGCTGTACATTTATTGTTGAGTATGTTTTATGTTTTTTCATTATTTATAATATTTATAGGAAACCTATATTTAATAATTATCCAAAAATCAAAATTCATGTAATTAGATTATCAAAATATATGAAGATAATAGAAGTGATACTCGTAGGTTCCCACTTTAACATATATCGTTATTCTAAATAAACTCAACTATTTTCTTCATTAAAAGTAACAAAAGCATACACCACACATTTGATGGCTAGCTATTAAAATTCCTGTTGCAGCGTAACACTTAAACTCAGGCACTTTTAGCTTTTATTACCACGGCAAT
The DNA here is from genome assembly GCA_951812935.1 of Hermaeophaga mercurialis. Lineage (NCBI taxonomy): Eukaryota > Metazoa > Arthropoda > Insecta > Coleoptera > Chrysomelidae > Hermaeophaga > Hermaeophaga mercurialis. The sequence goes on from OX638363.1 coordinate 38,622,858, forward strand.
ATAAGTACATTATATTTACATGACTTTGTAAACAGATTAATGTGAGTACCTTGTCGTATTTTGACTCGACGGTTATTCCTAGAGCACTCCTTTATATACAACCCTATAAATTGTTTTAGGCGGAGTTGAATGTCGCCTGCTCAATGTTTGTTTATTCCATAATGTTGTTAATGCAATTTACAGTTTTAATTAATAATTTTAAGATTTCAAAATCTTTAACTTTCTTTAAAGAAAATAGTTCTGAACAAATGTGTGTAAATTTATTTGTAATATTATTAATTATTAATAATAATGAGATTAAGTTAATTCGTCCCCATAATTATTTGTTTTTTGTTGCCTATTTAACATTATCGTTTATTAATAGAGAACGCTTAACCTATATATAAATACTTTTTGTGTTTACGTTTCTTTTTCAATAAATATTGTTACGTATTGGGTTGTTCTTTTTGAATAATAAATGTATAAAAGAACCTAAATGTTAACTTAAAGGAGTTTTTACCCATTACGTAACTTGGTTAATGGAAATTAAAGAGGCTGAGTAAAAACAATAACAATTTATTTATTAAATGAAAACGACTAAATTATGAGTGCAACTTACACATTAAATAACTAATACACTTGATAGCAGAGATAGGCACTATCAACTTCTCGATTATCCGAGAAGCCAATCTTGACTCCCCGCATCTTATTTTACTAACCAAGAAGACCCTAATGTTTAATTAATTTTGATGACTCTACTAAAAATATTTATTTAACATTCGTTGGCGGCCTTGTCCCATAACTCTCATGTAATGTTAAATAAATAGTAAATATTATAATTTGGAAAATAAAAAATAAGTTTTATGCACAGGGCGATATTTAACTAAATCCCTGTACATACTATCGTAACGTATGCCCTTTCCTTCGAATAGGACTGCTCTCAGTCCTGCTAAACCTTAACTAAATAAAAACAATTACTAGAAGTACTACCCTAAAGATTCTATGCAATACTAGAAAACTAATATTTATATCCTCTCTGGTAAGTCCGGCCCTGCTGTTCCTCTTCCCAGGCGCACTTCTCTGATTTTCTGGTTCCATCTTCCTTTTTTCTCTAGCCACCATTAGCGTTTCTCTAGACATTCGGGAATTTGTCTTTACCTTGTTATGATATCATGTAGTGGCATCAGTTCCATCGACCTTAAAGCGTTTTCTTCCTCCCTAGGTTTCTTCAAATTTACAGCAGAAACCTTCATTTTGACTTTGGGGATGGCTTACAGCTTAATATAAATCAATTGGCATCCATTTCCGTAGCCTTCCCTCTGTTCATCTGACAAATGTGGGCATAATAACAACACTTTTCTTTCTCTACTAATAGTTGCCCAATGTAAAACAGGAATCTCTCTCTCGATATCTTCTCAAGGTAAAATACTCCTGTTAGTCTGGATACTTGGCTTATAGTGGCTTTTTTGGTGTTCGTGCCTTTGTTGTTACAGCAGGTTAAATATTCCAGAGGGAGCTCGTCAATAATTCCTAACATAAAACATAAAAAGGATAAAATATATCAAGTAGTACTTTCTAGTTAAATTAACTAAAATTATGTAATCATGACAATGTTGTAAAAATGTATTCTTAAAACCTACATTTTTATTATTAATTAGATATTTTTTCAACTTTAAAACGAAATTGTATATTCACTAAGTTGACTAAAAATAAATGAAATATACGTACTACACAATACATTCACACTCTTAACTCTATGTTTCAAGTCATGATTCTTCTTCTTCAGTCGTTCTCTCATTGCTGAGAATCGTGATCATTAGCAACCTGCGCTGTCAGTGCCCGCCATTGATTTCGATTTTGGGCTTTGTCTATGGATCCATGAAATGAGGTACCGGTGACCCTTTGAATCTGGTCGGTCCATCGGATAGGAGAACGCCCTCTTGATCTTCGTCCCTCTACGTTGCCAGAAACTATTAATCTCTCCAGATTATCCCTTCGTGAAACGTGACCGAAAAAACTCAGAACATTTGCCAGACACACCGACGAGAGTCTATTCTGGATTTTCAACTCTCTGAGAATCGAGTCATTGGTTCTGCGTGCCGTCCACGGGATTCGGAGCATACGTCTCCAGCACCACATCTCGAACGCATCGATGCGTCTTCGATCTGCCGTTTTAATTGTCCACGTTTCAGCCGCGTATCGAAAGATAGAGAATATCAGCGACTGAACTATCTTCATCTTGACAGTTTTTGATATGGAACGGTCTTTCCAGATCCTGGATAATCTGCTCATCGCACTTTTAGCCATTCCTATTCTTCTTCGAATGTCACCCTCGCTTGAACCCGTGTTGCATACATAGGAACCCAGATACACAAAATGGTCCACGGTCTGGAACCTGCGTAAAGCATCTGTCAGCTGTAAAACGTTTGAACGGTCGACAATCATAATTTTTGTTTTTTCTGCATTTATCTTAAGACCACATTTATTGCTCTCGGTCTCGACCCGGTGTAGAAGGTCTAACATTTCCTCTTCCGATGCAGCTAAGAGCGTTGTATCGTCTGCGTATCTCAAGTTTGAAATCTTTTTGCCGGCAATTGAGATTCCTTTGTTCCACTCGTCTAAAGCTTTCCTCATTATATATTCTCCATATATATTAAATAGATCAGGAGAGAGAATACATCCCTGGCGGACTCCTCTGGCAGTTCTAAAAGACGCAGACTGTTGGTTCTCCACTCGTACCTTCGCCTCATTGCACTCGTAAAGGTTTCTGATGAGTGACACTAGGTGTTTAGGCGTTCCCATCTCACGAAGAACGCGCCATAGCATCCTCCAGTTGACACAATCAAAGGCCTTCTGATAGTCCAAGAAACAAATAATCATTGGGGTGTTGTACTCTCGACATTTTTCTATGATCTGACGCAAGTTAAGTATTTGTTCCCTGGTTCCTTTTCCTTTTGCAAAACCCGCTTGTTCTTGTCATGATTACTGAGCTGAAAAAATAAATAAAATATATAGTTTCTTAGTTGTTAAATATATTTAAACGTAATTTCAAAGCACCTCAATCCTATACTATAAGTTTTAAAGAAACATAATCTTTAAATATATATATGTTAGCGGTACGCCCTGCTCCCCACTTAAAATGCTGGAAAGCCGTGTCAGGAAGAACGAGCAGCAGGAAGATGGGCGAGCAGTCAGTCGTCAGCAGCAGACACAAATAGTAGAGCGTCTTATTGTGACGTGAAAATAATATTTAAATAAATTCTATTGAATTGATTTAGAGTTTTATTGTGGATAAAATATAGCAGTAGCTAACATCAGAAGTGGGATAACTACGCGTACTGTAGTAAATAGACTAAAGTTAGAAATTTAAGTTAGTGTTAGTGACAATGGCCGACAAAGTGTAGAAGTGACGGTTGATGTTGACGACAATAACGACGCGCCTAATTCAAAGCGTGCTAAATTTCAATGGCGGGAGACTCTAATAAATTTAGTAGCAATTCAGCAAAAACAAATAGCTGATTTAACAAAGATGGCTACGTCTCCGTTCTCTACGCCAACGCCCAGTGTTACAGGAATTGATGGGTCGAATACGCAGGTGCCAGCATTCACGCATGTGCAGTCATTTAAACTTACAAGCTATGATCCAGACGACAGCGCATATTCCATCGAAGAATGGCTTAGCGATGCTTCCAAAATAAAGAAAGAATTAAATGTAAGCAATAACTTAATGATTGCTAAAGCATGCGAGGCACTAAAAAATCGTGCTTATCGCTATTGTTGTGAGTGGAGACCTCTTTCTCGTACGTGGGAAAATTTTTGCGACGATTTAATCGTAGCATTCCCTGTTAAAGAAACACCAGGTGCTCGTGCCTATAAAGCAGCTACACTACAAAGCCATAACTGTAATTCATTATGTGATTATGGCAAACAAAAATTGCGCGGCATTCATAGGTTTTATGATGGGTTGCCTTGGCATACAGTACTTAGTATGGTTGAGTACGGTTTAAATCATTCAGAAGCCCGTTCCGCCCTTTGTATTCAAAAACCTAATTCTGAACGAGAATTAATGAAATTACTAAGTGAATTTGATGCACGACGTGTTGAGTCATCGATAACGAAAAATACGGAAATCGTTAAAACGCCTCGAACGAACAAATCCGAAAGTCGATTTAAGGATCGTAGAGAAACCACATTTCAAAACAAAATATTTAAGGGCACTTGTTTTAAATGTGGACGTGAAGGATATCTACAAAGTGCGTGTCAAAATTCAACCCAGGCAAGTGCATCGAATGTGGCTACGCATGAGAAACCCGATACCGATAATGGTACTATTCCCTCTTGTGTATACTGTAAAAAAATGGGTCATGTCGAATCCAACTGCTGGTATAAACACGGAAAGCCCAAAAAAAAACATTTATGTTAAAGAAATGACGCCACTTGAACTCGACACCAATAGCAACATTATTATGTCGTAAGCAAGCTTCGTCGTTCACATATCTCATCGATGTGATGCTGACGTGTCAATAGTCAAAGAGTCTGTAGTAAAAACTTTAAAAGGGATAATCAGACCAGATGATGAAAACAGACGTGCCTTTATGGGGCTCGGAACGCAAGTTGTTTACAATATTGGTGTCTGTGATTTGTTGATTATTTTGCCGACTATTACATTAGAAATAAATTTTGCTGTGGTTCCAAATAGTGTCATCCCAGGAGGTGTTGATGTTATTATCGGTTGGGATGTCATAAGTCGACCTTGTTTACGTTTGAAGAAAAATGCTAACGGAATTGAGTTACATCATGATCTACAAAATATTCCGAAAGTGTTTACAATAAAAACAATAAAAGATGTAAAAATTAATCAAATAGATTTAGAGAATTATTTAAAAATACACGTAGAACAGCTTTTAACATATTATAAAAATAAAATTCCTGACCACATAACTACTGGAAAAATGACAATTCGTTTAAAAGACAGTCCTCCAGTAGCTTATCGACCTAGGCGTCTAGCATATCAGGAAAGAATACAGGTAAAGAAAATAATGAACGACCTTTTGAACAGTGGAATCATTCGTAAGAGTCATTCAGAATATGCAAGTCCGATTGTTCTAGTAAAAAAGAAAAATAATGAATTACGGATGTGCATAGATTATCGAGATGTGAATAAGAGAGTGATACAAGAAAGATATCCGTTGCCACTTATTGAAGATCAAATTAATGCTTTTTGTAAGGCGAAAAACCAAATGATATTTTACATACGTGGCATATTGATCATGCGGGTCCTTTGGTAAAATCTAATGGCTGTTCTCAAATTTTATTTATAATTGACGCATTTTCGAAATATTGCAAGCTACAACCAATTCCGAAAAAGACTTCCAAAGATTCTATACTTGGTTTAATGCCGGTTTTCGAAGAATTGGGAAAGCCAAAGCGTATTATAGCTGACCGAGCTGCTGCATTCACTTCAGCTACATTTAAAAACTTTCTCTGTGAACAGAATGTGCAAATTCACCATATAGCAACAGGAGTACCTCGTGGAAATGGTCAAGTAGAACGTGTTATGAGAACACTCTTTAATTTGTTAAGAGCCACACTTACAACTAAAGAAGAAAAAAATTGGGCAACAGTAATACCCGAAATAGAAAACAATTTAAATTCAACTGTACACTCTGTAACAGGTTATGCACCGAAGGTACTACATCTCGGTACAAATCCACGTTTAGCCGCAACTTTGCAATTTTTGGGTGATGCGGTGCCAGCTGACAATTTCATTGACCCGGAAAGGGCTGTGAAAGAGACACGCACCCGAATTGTTGACAGTGAGAATAAACGAGCTCAACGATTTAACGCAACCCGGTGTCGGGCTTGTTTGTTTAAAGTAGGAGACTTGGTGGCTGTTAAAGATTCCCAGCTGGCTGGTGGCGGCAAATTGGGACCTTACACTGTTCGCAAAGTACTTGAAAACGACAGATATGTGATTCATAAACAAGGACGGCGGACCACGGTAGCTGCTCACGAGCAATTAAGACATTGGCCCTCCCGAGAATAAAGAACATGTAAGTAACAAAACTAAATTAAACAAAAAAAATACAAAAAAAAAGAAGGATAGTGGCAGCCCCACTTTGCCTAAATAGTGGCAGCACCACTATAGTAAAAAAATAGTGAATAAAAAGGATAGTGGCAGCCCCACTATGCCTAGATAGTGGCAGTACCACTAGAGTATAAAAAAATTAAAAAAATAAAAAGGATAGTGGCAGCCCCACTAGGCCTAGATAGTGGCAGTACCACTAGAGTATAAAAAATAAAAAAAAAGGATAGTGGCAGCCCCACTATGCCTAGCTAATGGCAGTACCACTAGAGTGTAAAAAAAAAGGATAGTGGCAGCCCCACTAAGCCTAGCTACTGACAATACCACTAGAGTATAGAATAAAAAAAAATTGTAATGTCTTGTGATGACATAGGTTCTGCTTCCGTTTTTTATAATTCCAGGTGGATATTTAGCCATGTGGAGCGAGGACGCTTTGATTCCAGGACGGCCGTGTTAGCGGTACGCCCTGCTCCCCACTTAAAATGCTGGAAAGCCGTGTCAGGAAGAACGAGCAGCAAGAAGATGCGCGAGCAGTCAGTCGTCAGCAGCAGACACAAATAGTAGAGCGTCTTATTGTGACGTGAAAATAATATTTAAATAAATTCTATTGAATTGATTTAGAGTTTTATTGTGGATAAAATATAGCAGTAGCAAACATATATATATATATATACATCTATAAATATGACCTTAACTAGTCCTATTAAAAAAAAATACCAACTAAATATATCGTAAAAAATCCTTAAATTCAATATCTGCCTATTCTTTAAAAATATATATATATATATATATATATATATATATACATATGTACATAAAATGGAAATGAAAAGTACCGTAAGAAATATCCGTATTACCATTACTATAAGATTACTAAATATATAAATTACCCTGCCGTATATACAATTCATAAAATAACGGATCTTCTCTTAAAAGATCCCGCTCGCTACATGGCCATTATCAACCATAATCCATTTGGACAGTCCCTCAATACTTACTTGGCCACATTCTCCAGCTTGCCCTACTTCATAGGGCTTCATCCCAATTTAAATAAGAAAGCCTGACAATGCATAGTCTTTTACGTTTGTTGGGAGTGTTAACTTGACTATCATTCCAACTTATTCCCAACCCTGAATTACTCTTGCGCTCTATCATCTAAAAAAAAACTGTGCGGCACGGTAACGCCGCAATACCATAATTCTTAACCTCAGTAGGGTTTTCACAACCCTAAATAATTCTGGCGCTATAGCATCTAAAAAAAACTGGGCGGCACGAAATCTTCACCCAGAATCCCACATTATTGCTAGTGAAAAAATATCCTGTCCAATTGTAGGAAAATAGTGGCCAAAACGCCAAATCGTCAAATCTCTCCATAGTCGCCTAATATTGCCTCGAACGCTGAATACTCTCAGAATTGCTTGGTGATGTTTACGTTGGGGATACTGTCTAAGTTGGGGATAATGCCTAACCCCAGAATTACGCAGTATTTAAGTTGACTTAAAAAACTTTAAAAAATAATTGATACATTAACAAACTTAAAAACACTTCTGTAATTTGCCCTTTATTATTCTTATAAACAAATACCAGCTTTAATTTCCATTACCGTTAAAAAAAATATTTGTCGTTTTTTCTCCAAAAAACTAATGGAACTCTTAGATTTCATTCATTTATTTCTCATATTACAATTTAATAATATTCACATTAAAATCAAAACAAAACAAAATTTGATAACTCGGTCATTGTCGATGGACGACATTGAAAAAATTTCAACAGTCAGCATTATTATAATATTCAATTTAAATAAAAATGCATTATTCTGCAAAATAAACATCTATATATTACTTTTTTATTGGATTTTGAATACTTTGATTATTGGCACACACTAATTACAATTTTATACGCTATATTGACCTTATATAATTTACACATTCTCGTGTTTTGCAAAAATAAAAAACTTTCACTGGATGAGTAAATTAAAAAAAACCTTCCTAATTAGACAAAAGAAGTGGCTTCTAAAAACAAAAACATACATGAATAAATGGAGATCAAGGTATCCGCATAGACGAAACAAATACTAAGCGCAGAGTCATTTAGTTAAGAAGAAATCTCTTCAGTTAGGTTAGGTCTTATGATACCAAAAACTGTTAAGAATAGAATATCAACAATAATTTGATGCAGCTAAATATTGATCTCTGGGAACAAATATTGATGGATCCTTCTAATCAATTAAAATTGATTCTCGAGACTAGCATCATAAATGTTGCTAACTAAAACGGTCTTGCACAGTTGACGTCATGATTGTAATAGTTTGTAGAACCTCCACACAAATATATGCATACTGAGCTCGGATCTCCTGGCTTCGACTTCAAGCCTCACTGGCTAATATAAAAGCCAGGATACCCTTTTCAACCACCCCCCGATGTCCAAATGATCCTCACCATTCACTCGCACAATCATTCCTTTCATTCATCGGATTTCCTACTCGTTGCACTGGTGTTCCCTGTCCTCGTTGTCCATGTCCTTTTCTAGTTGCCTCCTTGGTCTAGCGTTAGATATTCTGCTATCATTGAATGATTCTGGAACGTATCAGTATCGCCTTGGTTTTCAGGCTCAGTTTGCTTCATCTTCCGATTAGGCGGTTTGTCCGGGCTTCCGCTTGCTTCACACGATTTCTCACAGTCTCTATGTGTTGTCTGTAGGTCATCCTCTGATCCATAGTTACACCTAGATATTTCGCTTTTTCGGAATATCTAATATTCTTCCCTGCTATCTCTACGTCCTCTTCTGGCCTGTCCATTCTCTTCATGAAAAATTCAGCTTGGCTCTAGAACCTAATGGCCATCCCTGCATATATACCTTTTCTACTTAGAGGAAGACACAAATATTATCGTTATTATTAGGTAATATGATATTGATTAAGAATGATAAAAGAGCAAAAAACGAATCTTAAACATAAATAGAAGGAGTAATGAAGATGGTAACTAAATATTTATTGATGCAAAAACTAGTAAAATTGAAGGAAAAACTGATATTGAAACATATTTCAGACATGCTAAATTAGCAAAATATACTGAAATGTTTTACGTTACTGATTAAGAACTTAATAATATTTGGTCTATCTTATGTCACAAATAAATTTTTATTATTAAAACACTTTAGTAACTAAACCCTGTAACAGAAATAATTAGGTACAATTCTAAACTAAATATGAGCCGAGAAATAATTTGGACCGTCTACCGAAAATAAAACCGTTCACCTTTCTTTCGATATCTTATCTTATCTTTCTCAGCTAAACTCATCTCATGAATAAGATATTAGAATACCTATAAAGACGACGAAAGCTATAATACAAAAAAAAGATATATGGAAAGCAGATAACTTCGTAATAGGTAAAGAACGCGAACAAAGGTAGAAGGTTCTTTTTATATAGTTTCCCCATCAGACCTAATTTATATTTTACCCATTTGCGACCTTTCTTTATAATTTTGTTCTTCTTTATTTTTTTATTCTTCTTATTTATTAACAATACAAATATCCACTTCTCTTAAATTAGACATTAAAATATCAATGAGATTGGTCGTATCATCGTTATGATTGATTCAGTCAACAAATGAAGTAGTATCATATTAATCGGTATTTAAACATTACCTAGACAGACAATAGTCACAAATTATGGAACTTGGAAACACTATATTCCTGAACCCACCATTTTCACCATCATCTTTTGTACAGTTAGAATTAAGGAATTCGCCAACGAAAAATTGTTGAGAGAATCTGCTGTTTTTAAAGTTCCGTATATCGCTAAAATAAAAATAAAAAAAATTGAGAACGGTATCACGTAAGTCAATCATTTGCTTAAATTAACCAAAAAAATTCATAATAATTACCACATAATAATATTATTATACAAATAGAGACGACCAGTTTCAACTCGACAGAATCATCTTCAGGTCTACAAGAAATTTAAATAATAGATTTAGCATTTAAGCATTACAATCAATAAATGTACAATGAGTAGAAAGAGCAAAATTAAATAATTCAAAGAACAAATAACTTAACAAATTAAAGGGAATGGGAATGTAAATAAACAGAATAGGAACATGAATTGAAGTTAAGTAAGATTAAGCTTAGAGAAAATATAGGGTTCATTAGTTAACTGCTGTTCATTAAGAGAAAGGGAACTATTAGAGGAACAAGCAACGTCAATTTCGGCATATTCTAAGAGGTTTACTTTAAACCTTTTATTACAATTATGGAGCAGAATTACTTTCTCCTTATCAAAATGATGTGTTTCAGACAGGATGTGGTTAGCAAACGAAGAGGGAAAATTAGAAATATCCTAGTTAAAATATTTGTTCCTCTAATAGTCTTTGTCTTAATGAACAGCGGTTAACTAATGAACCTTTTATTTTTTCTCAGCTTAATCTTACCTAAATTCAATTGTGTGTTCCTATTTTGTTTATTTCCATTAATCGCTTAAATTTGTTAGGCTATTTCTTCTTTTCAACAGGATCCTACGTCACAGTTGGTTCCTCCCTTTCTGCTTGCCGCTAATCTTGAGTGGCCTTTTACTCATAAGGTTAAACTCTCTGTGTTCTAACTATCCCACATATAGTGGGTTTACACGGTTCGCTCCTTTTGAGTAAGCTTTTCCCTAATTTTCCTGCTTTCGACATTGGTTCTATGTAATGGCTCATTGGGTGAGCCTGTACAAGTCTCTTCCTTTTTTATTGGATGTCAGACGTGTGTGGCAACTGACGGGCTGCCATTTTCTACTCTGATCATTTTTTCTTATATATTTCAATGTACTTTTGTGGTATCTGGGTATGCCTCTACATGGCTCTTCCTTTATTACTGAATGTCAGATGTGTATGGCAACCTACTGGCAGCTGCTTTCTACCCTGATGCTGGTTTCTTACTTTTTACCATTTTACCACCTCATCTTTCGGGGAGTTTTTCTCCCATTTATTTTGTATATTCCAATCTTGTTCTATTGTTTCCAAGTTCAGACTTGTACTAAAGGCGGTGATTCACTTTTTGTCGTCCCTTGATTTGAGGTATTTAAATTACCTACTAAAATTTTTAATTTTGATGTTTATCACTGATTATTCCTAAATTTTCTTAACTGTTCATTTATTTATTAATACCACAAATTAACTTAGTTTTACTTTTAATTTATTTAATTTTGCTGTTTCTCATTCTATTAAGGTAAGTTTATTGATTGTAATGCTTAAATATTGAATTTATTATTTTAATTTGTTCTTGTAGACCTGAAGATGCCTCTGTCGAGTCGAAACTAGTCGTTTCGTTTTAAATAATAAGAATGTGGTAATTATTTTCAGTTTTTTTGGTGAATTAACTATACCACATGGAGAACCTTCTTTATCTCAATTTGCTTAAATGCTCCTCCAAATTGATGCATATCGTATCACTTCTGAAATAATTTCATTATATTTACTTTTCCTTTATGAAAGACAACACATGTATTGCATCGTCAAGTTATGGTATCATAGAAATAAAATTTGTTTTTTACAGTGACTATATTTTTTAATTAAATTAAGAGATATAATTTTATTTTGTAATGTTGCTGTTATACGATGATAATTAAAGGTAATAATAATAATTACTGAAAAATACCAATTAAGTGTTGACATAGATAACAACGTTCAACGAATAAGAAGCAAAATATATATTTGCAAAAAAATTATTTATTCGAACCTTGACCATAAATAATTTTGTTTATTAACTGTATTTTTTAATGGACATCTGTATGTTACTTTTAATCTTAACATAAATACGTATACCAAAAATCAATTCACCAGTATTAATTTTTTAATATTATACGTCTCTATATCTTTCACAATTTTTTTGGCATTATATTTTCAGCTTCTGGCTTATGTCTGACGTCCTTTCTATCAGTTTTTTAATCCTATTGACTTCCGTTCTAATCTTGTGTCACAATCACTGTCACGAATGCTGGTGCCTGGACCACTTTAACGATGTAGACAATTGGCTTTGTGGGAATATCTACAACGGATGAGTGTTTCAATGCTTACACGAAAAATATACTTAGAAAGCCAGACCATTAGGAAAACAAAAGCGGGTATAGCCTCAAAGAAAATGGGATAATGTAATAAGGGATATAATTAAACAAAAAAGAAAATAGAACAAGAAGCGAAAAAATGTACTAAACACACAGAAATTGAAAACATTCTTAAAAAGTTAAAATATATTTATACACTCTTGACCCAATTACGGGTAAATTTCACATAATTGCTACAAGCTTAAATTATATCTGTTAGTATAGAGAAAACAATATTCAGCCTTATTATTAAATTGATCTAAAAATAAGTGGATAAAATTTTGGTTATGGTACATTTTAAAACCTGCTTTCACAAATTAATAACAGTAATATGAGAAAAGTCTAAATTCAGACAGTGAAAAATTTAAGCGATAAAATAGTAGAGAACTTTGTTACAGATCCTCGAGTAGTTGATTAGTTCACTTTTTGTGTTTTTTTTAAACACGTGTTAATGATGTTTCTTTTGTTTTCTAAGTAGAAAAATAGCGAAACGAGTCTAGGAATTCAGCAACCTTGAAAAGAAGACGTCTTGTACATATGAAAACTATTTAAGAAAAACACAACTTTCATAAATATTTCAGATTTATATTTATTAGTATTTATATCTACCTGACCTCTCATTTTATTCTTTTCTTTCAAAATATTTAATTTGTCAGACTAGTTTTCTATTTTAAAAACATATCTGTTTTGTCCAATGTTGTAAGTTCATGTAATTTTATCTTGTATCTTTAATTCTTTCTCTATCATATTCGAGATTATTTCCTTTACTGTGGCTTTGTTTTGTGTGTGGATCACTAATTCATCAAGGATTATTGTCTTTCCTGCCTTCTCTTTTTTTTCTCTCATGTTCTATATTTTTTATTTTTTATGGCTTTCATATCGTTTTTAGTATCATTTTTTAAATCGTGCAACAGCTCTGGGATTTCCTCCATTTTTGTTTGAAAAATGTACTTTACTTTCTTGCCTTGCTTCTAATTTACTGCACCTAAAAGCTCTTTTCTCTTCGAAGAAATGATCATGCTTTCTCCGTTCTCCTTTTATTACCCATTCACAAAAGTTTCGTGCTTTATATATACATTTTTTCGTCGGTCCTGTTCTTTTGTTTCTATGTATATATGAGGAGAAAATAAAATACTGTTAAACCGGGAATTGCCACTACATTCTAATATTGCAGATTTAAATATGAACAGACTCCACTCAAGGAAACCCCCACTTTCATCTTGGCAATATTGATGATTACGGAGAGTTCAACCTACGTGATGCATGGATCAATGGATGGAAGACGCTTCAGCACAGAGTCATGATTTCACCTGTATATATATATATACCTTATAAATGGGGAAAGGCCCTCACTCCGTATGCAATTGTGGAGCTCTGCGGCAGACTATTCGACACATCAGAGAAAAATCTGCTTTCAGGGCGTATGTGGGAGACTTCGGAGATTTCATGAGGGCAACACCCAGTGGAATCGAATATATATAGTGACTAGATCTTTGCCTGTGTCCAAGTTTATTTTATACAATTTCAATAATTTATTACATTTTATATTTATGCTGTACTATTTTTATCTCATATTTTATTATTGTCGACTGTTGCGTTGATAATGTTAAACTATTGTATACTAAAAACTATACGCTAAATAAATAAATATGAATAGATCCAATTCAAATGTGAAACCTAAATTAATGTTTTCTTTTATGTAATACTTATAAGACTTAAACTACTCGAATTAATGGATAATTGCTAATTAAACTTTATTCACTATTTAGAAAATGTAAGAATCTAAAATTTTTATAACAAAATGAAAGTAATTTATTGTAAGAAAATGGGCTTTGTTGTATCTGAATAATAAGCTAAATTTTAATGAAAAAATGAAAAATATATTCTCAAGATACAAGTAAGAACGTCATATTTTAATTATAAATACTTAATTCTTTGGATACAACATAAATAAGTAAAATTCATATAATTGTAATCATAAATTATTTGAAGTTCAAAATTATTAAGTGTCGAAACTAAAACAATTAAACATAAAGAATGCTATGATTTCGAAAAACTAATTAAGCTCCGTCATAATTTGATAAAGTTCTCTTCAGTTTGAGACCTGATAGAAGTAACACCATTGTTCGTAAGAAATTTATTACTTAACCCTTAACCTCAATTTCCATTTTGTTCCATGTTGATTGAAACCTTAAAGCATTCAGTTAGTGTTGTTCATTATTATAAGGACAATTATATAAATATAAACCATAAAGTGTATAACCAAAAAAAGGAAAGATATAAGAAAAAGATAACGGATGTGATTTGATAGAAAATTTCAACTGATGAGCAAGAAGAATTAGACTTTTACTATTGAAAAAGAGACAACAAACTTTACAAGGTTATGGTATTGTAATTATATTGTTTGAACCATATTGTTCTTTTGAACCTACTCATCAATTGAATCTCATATAATATATTAAAATTTTACCGGGCATAATTATAAATCATAAATAAAACATTACTATAATTTAAATTTAAGGAGTCCATTACAATATATAAGGACATTACTCACCGATGTGTTATTATACTCTTTCTTAGAACATATTTATACTTCATTCGAACATTAAGAGAGAGACATTTCCAGAAATATGTTGCATTAATCAGTCCCAAAATCAATAAACCATAGACCTGCGTTTCCAAAATATGGGCAAATTTAAGAACACAGTATTTTGTAATTTATTTAATAAAATATATTTTTATTTATTTACCAATGCCCAATTTTACATAAATTAATACATGAACGTTGAAAATAACCTTCGGAAAAATAATAAAATTATAATTCCTCACATTCTGTTTCAGAGGAATTGTCATCTAATTCCAGAAAAATTATAACAGGATCTGTAGAGATATCAATTATGTTATAAAGCTCCCCACATTGTTTTCTCTATTGCTATAACACGATTAAAACATTTTTGCCGACAATCGGCCCAAATTACTTTAGATTTATACTTATTGAATAAATTTTTAACATCTGGAAATTAAAAAGTGTTATTTCTCGCGACGTAAGCTTTAACTTAAGTCCATATTATTTCAATTCAATTAAACTCGCAGTGGTAGAGTGGTAAGCGAAGAATTACCATAAATTTTTTTTTTTTGCTTTTGAATTTTTTATTTTTGATTCTGAGTTCTTTTTGCATTTAAAGTTCGGATACAATCATATTTTCAATTTTTTTAACATCTATAACTTTTTAACAGCGATCGGGTTTTTTTTTGACTGGCTAAACAATGAAGCGAATCCCTTTTTTAGTTCTATTTCTCTCGTAAGAGCAATAATCATTGCTACCTGTTAACATCAAAGTATTTTTATTTCGACTTTTCGGATATGGGTACCTTTCTTAGTATTTACAGCTTTTTACCGTTTTCTTGCAATTTACTGAGGATCCGGCAACACTACTTTATTATTTATTGGATTACATTTTTTAATTATGCTCTTCTATTTTCTATTAACCTTACTGACAGCCGAGCTCGGTGGTTGAGTGAGGAGAGAACCAACATTCGATCCCCGAGATCCTGGATTAGAATCTTGGAGTGAGCGTGGATGTGTGTGAATATCTCGATTTGTATATTTAAAATGTAGTAACCTTTGTGGCTGGCTGACATGAAATATACTTGGCAATAAAAAAATCCTTACTGAAATTTTGCCCTTTACAAAACGCATTTTGGGTTATCCTTATGTTAACTTTATAAAAAGAAATATCATAATCTCACCATTATAACTTTACTATGCACCAAAATTTGTATTTGAATTCCTCTGTATCTGTCGATTTCACGAGTTAAATAAAGATATTCTGATTTCTAAAAGCAACTAATTGGTTAGTACATTGTTCATTACATTTTGTCTATTGAGGGTACTCGAAAGATATTGAACATTGTATCTTCTACTGAGTATAATGATTTAGAAAATAGTAGGTGAATAATAAATACTCTATACTGCATGTCCCAGACAATTGACGATTGGAGACAAGTATGAAGAAGGTGTTATTTAAAATAAAATATATGTTCGACTGGTTTTGAGGGAAGTAATAAGAAAATTCTCCAAAAGATAATCAAAAAGAATATTATACTAATTCTGATTCGCTTATCATTAAAATTTACGAAATACAGGACCTCTTATTAAACGTATGAGTATTTTCCATTTTCGTGTCTAGGGATGCTCATAGGAGTCATGTATTATATTGAGTTTTAAACTATGAATCTAACTCTTCTTAGAAAGTGTCGGTAACTTACGATTTATTTGACTTTTCCACAATATGAAAATTAGTTAAAAAACAGCTGGAAAATGTAGCATTGCTAGACCATCATCTCTCGAGGTAACAATAGAACCTAATACTACCAATCGAACCTTAATTAAATATCACACTGCTATGAAATAACGAACGCGATTAACAAGGTAACCGTATTCATAAAACTTCTATCGCTTCTTCTTGAATTCAGGTAAAAATACCTAAATTATAATTAATGAAACATTATGAAAATTAATTATATTATTATATTATATTATATATTATATTATATTAATAAATTACCCACCAATGATAATAACGGAAATAGTAATAAATTTACTTAGTTAATGTCATTACTTGTGGGTAAAGTTTCAGTTGCCATTGCTCGGTTAACGTCCAACCAAGCTTCTTATGCAGATACAATTGAATTACTAAAGTTAGAAAATGGGGATTCCGAGCGCATTCTGAACTTTTACATTCAAAAACTCTTAATCCTTCATTCAGCTACCAAAAGAAATATTAGTGAAAAATGCATGCATAAACGTTAAAAATGCAGACCTAGCGTGTTTTTACTGGGCCGTAACGAGTTTTTTGTTTCCTGCTAAAAGAAACCCTGCATTTACAATTAATTACCCCCACTATAGTACAGTTTTGAATACAGACGGTTTAGAATTGCCTATGAAACTAACACAAATATCAAAATTTGAAAAGTTGAATGATATATCTGTAAACGTTTACGCTTTAGAACTAAATAAAACTAATGAAAGGTAATTTTACGTAGTGGTACCTGCACGTTTAACCAAAAATAAACTACCACGTCATGTAAATTTACTTTTAATTCAAGATGAATATTTTCCAAAATTAAACGACTACGAGGCTCCTCCCGTCAACAATGAGGACATTACTACCGCCACCATTAAATACCATTATTGTTGGATTAAAAATTTATCTAGGTTAGTTTCAAGTCAACTTAACAAAAGTAAATATAAAAAGTTTATTTGTGATAGGTGTTTAAATTATTTTCGGAGCGATAAAAAACTAACGGACCACGAAATTTTGTGTATAAATACCAATGATTGTAAAATTTCTTTTCCATCATATGATAACGTTGAATTTAAAAATCATGTATACAAACAGAAATGTCCTTTTGTCGTTTATGCCGATTTTGAGTCAATTTTAGAAAAGTGCGATAAAAAAATATCTCATAAAACTACCAAGTATCAGCATCACAAAGCGTTAAGTGCAGGTTTCTACTTAAAATGCAGCTACGATAATCAGATTTCCTACTACAATAGTTATAGAGGGGAAGATTGCATGGACTGGTTTGCGAATCAAATGTTAGATGTCGCGAAATTTATTGAATCAAAAATATTAAATATTGTTCCTATTCATATGCCTCCACTTGCTAACGGTGTCTGCTGTCACATTTGTGAGAATAAGTTTAAAGAAAAAGACATCATCGTTAAAGATCACGACCATTTTACTGGGCTATTTAGGGGGTTCGCACATCAATCGTGCAATTTGAACTTTAAAAAATTCTTTGTAGTGCCAATAGTTTTCCATAATCTTAGTGGATACGACAGTCATTTTATTATTAGAGATCTTGCTAAACGTGGACCTTTGATTGTGCTACCTGTAAATATGGAAAAATATATTTCTTTTACGCAGTATGAACCAAAAACTAAAATTAAATTTCGATATATAGACTCCTTTAGATTTTTGGGTACCAGTCTCGATGAGTTGGTGTCTACATTAAAAATAGACGAGTAGGTTACATTTAAAAGGGAATTTGGTAACTTGAATAATGAAATGTTCAAACTGTTGACGAGGAAAGGTGTTTTTCTATACGATTACATTGATAGTATTGATAAGCTAAATGATACCACTAGTCTTCCAGCAATTGAGAGTTTTTACAACAAATTAAATGATTGTCATATTGATTGTCATACAGATGATTACACTCATGCGCAAAACGTTTGGCAAGCTTTTCAAATTCAAAATTTAGGCGAATATGCAGATTTGTATATGCGAACGGACATTCTCCTTCTTAGTGACGTTATGGAAATCTTTCGATCAACTGCTCTAGAAACTTACCAGCTAGATCCGGCATGGTACTACACTATGCCCGGATATACTTGGGATTGTATGCTTAAGT
Organism: Hermaeophaga mercurialis; assembly: GCA_951812935.1. NCBI lineage: Eukaryota > Metazoa > Arthropoda > Insecta > Coleoptera > Chrysomelidae > Hermaeophaga > Hermaeophaga mercurialis. The sequence continues at coordinate 38,641,424 of OX638363.1, forward strand.
ACACTAAATGTAAATTACAAATTTTAAAAGATGTCGATATATTCCTGTTTGTTGAGTCATCAATACGTGGAGGAATATCTGTTTGTTCAAACCGATACTCTGAAGCTAACAATAAATACATGCCCGAATATGATTCTTCTAAACCGTCCAAGTACCTTATGTACTTTGACGTAAACAATTTATATGGGTGGGCTATGTCGCAGTTCCTCTCCTACGGGGAGTTTGAATGGGAGCAAAATACAAACATCGACATTACTCAGATTCCCCCGACGATTCACCCGTCGGATATATTTTACAAGTAGATTTAGAGTATCCCGAAAGTTTGCATGATGAGCACAAGGATTTCCCATTTTGTCCCGAACACCGCAAACCTCCAGGTTCCAAATTGTCCAAATTAATGACCACCCTTTACCCAAAGAAAAAATATACTCTGCATTATCGCAATTTGAAGCAAGCTCTCGAACATGGGTTAAAATTAACCAAAATCCACAAAGTATTAAAATTTAAACAATCAGCTTGGCTAAAGTCCTATATCGAGCTGAATACTCGTTTAATGACTGTGGCCACAAGTAATTTTAGGAAAAATCAATTTAAACTTGCTAATAACGCTGTCTTCGGTAAGACTATGGAAAACATTAGGCTTCATAGGGTAGTGAAATTACTTACTTATTACGAGGATCGTTATGGTGCAAAAAATTTGATAGCCAGCCCCCGATTACATAGTCGAAGAGTTTTTGATGACAAACTGATGGCTATCGAATTAAAAAAGGCTGAACTACTCTTCAACAAACCCCTGTATATCGGCATGGCTATTCTGGACATTTCTAAAACCTGTATGTATGACTTTCACTATAATTTCATGTTACCAAATATGGGGGTGGAAAATTTAAAATTAATGTACACGGACACCGATAGTTTTATTTATGAATTAAATTGTGATGATGTTTACAAAAGTCTTATTGGAGATCATTTAGAAAAATTTGACACTTCAGATTACCCCTCCAATAACGCGTATACGATTCCTTTAGTTAACAAAAAAATACCGGGCCTAATGAAGGATGAATGTAACGGTAAAATCACGACACATTTTGTAGGCTTGCGTTCGAAAATGTACAGCTATAAAGTTCAAGACGGTAAAGTTGTAAAGAAATCAAAGGGGGTTAAATTCAGTGTGGTCAAAAATAAAATTACATTTGACGATTATCTAAATTGTTTACAAAATTATATTAAAAAATATATTACTCAACATACCATTCGGTCTTATTTACACGATGTTTACAACATCAGTCAGACTAAAATTGGACTTAGCCCCTATGATGATAAACGTCAATTACTCCCCCAGTCACATGATACCCTTCCGTGGGGATATAAAAGTTAATTTTTTTTTCAGATATGTTAGCGTTAAGTCAACTTTGTATAAAAAAAAATTGTGAAAATATTCCTAATGTGTGTTTAATGAATTATTTATAGTTTTTATGTATGCGATTAATGTATTATTTGTAGTTTTTATGTATGTGCTTAATGAATTATTTGTGGGTAATAAAAAATAAATATAAAAAAGAAGTGTTTTATTAAAAAACTTGATACATTTTTTTAATTTGAACTATAATATGTCATTAATAACATCATTTTTATAGTAATACATGTACTCTTGTAGAGCATTTTTTTCTAAACAATTTGGCATAACAGTACAAATTAAAATTAAAGTATTAAATCTACTACTGTCACAAATACTATTGAAATTAACAGCAAAATAAGCTCGTGTAGAATCTATTAAATTACGGTAAAATGTATTAAAGTTCAAGTCTTCCAACAGCGAAATGTAGTTGTTCACCAATTTGCAATTTGCTTCAAGGATATCGAAAACATCATTCTCATCCAGATAGAACTCGGCCCCGTGTTTGTTTACAAGTAGAAACTTGGTATCGTCATACACTAATTGACTGACTTTACAAAAGTCTCCACAAGGGAAATCTACAGGATCGTATTCGTCAGGAGGCGATGGTAGATTCTCGTGAAAAAAGTTATCATATATCAGCCGTAATAATTCAATAAAAGTAGTCCACTCAAATGTACCAAACGAAATTCTTCCAGGTCGAAGTAAAGGTGTTAGTGTTATTGCAGGATTAAAGGTTCTGGCTGGACTTATTCCACACAAAAGTGTGTAATTTCTTAGAGAAAAGTTCGTTTCTAGTAGATGGTATCGCTCCAATTTAGCAGCATACTCGGATGAAATTAAAGCTTGGTCGATTTCCTCAACACAATCATTAAGAGACACTGGAGAAGGTGAAGAAGGTGTTGGTGACGATGATTCACATTCAAAAACAATTTCACAAGAACTATAACCCTATAACCACTATCTTGACTACTCATGTTGGTTTATTAAATTGTAGGTTCACACAGACACGACTGATTAAATTGCAGGTTCACAGACTTGTATTTATATACCCTCACTATGAGGGAAAACGATAACTTTGTAGGTTATTCAAAAAAAAAAGGCCTCTTGAATTGCTAAATTTGTTCGTATTTTCCATAAGATTCTATACAAAATCAGTGTTTTCAATCCAACTGTATGCTTGTTATCAAGACCCAACCATTTCACGTACACCTTCTTCCCCTTTCTTCTAAGCACCTTTTCTACGAGGTAGACATTGGGTGCTTTCGTCTTTTGCAATTCCTCCTCGTAGAAAGCCCCGTTGATTGGTGTACTCAACATGTCTTCAAGCAGATAAGTCACTGGATTGGTTATTTTGACTTTAGTAATTTTAAAGAGCTCGGTACTTTAATTAGGGGTGTACCCCTTTTGAAAAATATGCTTGGCTTTGCTTAAGCGCACAACGTCGCCAACGTTAAGTTTGCGTGGTCCAGCAATCTTCAAATGTGAGTAAAATTTTCGAGAAATGTCCTTCTCGTTTGACTTGTTGTCCTCCGAAGGCTTACATCGTATTTTCGAATGTTTCGTGTTATTGTGCTCTTCCACAATTTTCGGTAAAATGTCGATCCATCGGTAGGTGCCTTGCAAACTAAAGTACTTGTATAGTTTTGTCTTTAAAGTTGTAATACATCTCTCAGCTATCGCAGCCTTTTTAACGCTAAACGTATTGTAATGATTAATGTTGCATTGCGTCATTAATTTTTGGAAATTTGTATTGAAAAACTCTGTACCTTGATCGGTTTGAAGATTTTTAGGATGTCGTCGGCTGTGTTTTAATATGTTGGAGAAAGCTTTGGTAATTTCAACTCCAATCTTTGTCTTTAGAGGCATCGTCCACATGTACTTTGAGAAACAATCAATAACAACCATAATCATTTTGTAACCTTTATTTTGGTGTGCATAGGGTAGCATTTTAGCCAAGTCCATTTGCCATAAATTATCAAGGTCTTTAATGATTGTTCTACGTCGCGGATAATTCCTACGTGCTGGAGCATGGAGTTCATTAACAACTTGAATTTTTTCTTTAGACATCTTGAAGAGCTCTAAAGCGAGTGAAAGTGTGTTGAAGTATTTAAGGAGTATTTCGCTTCAATTTTTTTTTATCATCTTCCAGATTTTTTATATCCAGCCCCAGTTCAAATATGTGATGATACTGTAGCAATATTACGAAATTGGTTTAGTTCTCTTTCCAAATTCTTTGTTAACTCGGCGGTTTCGTGGTGAGCTTTAATTAAATCTCTCAAAATATCTTCATTAGGAGTCATTTCTTTTTTCAAATTATTTGTTAACTCGGCGGTTTCTTGGTGAGCTTTAACCAAATCTTTCACAATACCTTCATCAACAGTTATTTTTCGCTCGATTTCAGCAAACTGGGTGCCTATCACACTAGCAATTTCTTTTGGTATATCTATTTTTAAATTAGTTCCCATTAGTTTTTTTTCTAAAACTTTCACAGTATTCGCCAATTGATTTTCAACGCTAGTTTGAGCGTTTTTTATATCACCCCGTAGATGCGTTTAGCAGTTACAATGCTGGTATCTACATATTTTTTTGTTGCAATATCCCCAGCATATACAGGAGGATCCTTAGTTACGAACGCATCAATTTCCCCAGTTTTAGCTTGTAAAGCTACAAGTGCGTTTTTATATTGGTTAAACAAATTATCGACTCTTATATTTAACTGCGAGTCAACGTATTCTTTACTGGCAGCATCAGAACTAGCTGAAGGTGGGAACACATTACTTATCCTCACATTGCCAATATCGACGTTACCTTTAACCGTTTGCAGAAACTTTAATAAGTTATTACGGAGCAGACATTGAGGAGGTCTATTTAACATCGTCGTCGACCGACGTCCGAATTTGTCGAGACTCATCTTGCAAATATAATTAAAACGATGTGTTACATTAGTATATAACGTTGGCTTCTCTCAGCTCATTGATGATTGCAACTATGTCGTTGTTGTGTGATGTATTTCCAGAGTGTTTGGAAGCTACTAGCAGTTTAAGTCGTTCCACAAGTTGATTGACATCGTCCCAGTACACGTAATCAATAGGGTTCTCATTGTAGACCATTGCAAGTCCAACTCCAGATTTCGATATACTGCTAGTCGATTTCGATGGCTTTCTCGGCGGGGGAGAAACATAGGTTTAATAATATATAGATATTTTGATCTCGATGTACCTTTTAGACGTCCAGCTGTGTTTCTGTGAGCGTTAGTTAAATTTAAAATCGTCTTATATGCCAATTTATCATCATCGGTATAATCTTCAGGCTCATCATAAAATATCAGTTGGTAGAGACCAGGTGTCCCTTTAACATACCCCCCCTCGGTTATAATAGCTCCAGTATTCCGATCAAAATCGATATTTTTCCCTCCGAGAAGCCATTTAGAGTGAGTCGAATCGTAAACTGGACCGTAAACTAGGTCTATATTTGGACTCGAATTCCAGTAATCAAGCATATACTTATGTGATATTTCAGGATATTGCTCCAGATACTCTCTGAAGACCTCATCCGAAATATGTTCTGGTGCTGACTCTGAAGCGTGGGAATATACATCATCACCCTCATCATCATCATCATCATCATCGCCCCCAGTGTGAGCTACATCTTTCATTTGTATAAAATCAGTGGGATCAGTATGGCTTGTATATTCTGTTTTTAATGGTTCTTCTACTTCAGATTCTTCCTCTTTGGATTCTTCTTTCTTTATATTTTTTAAAATTTGCGCAGATTTATGGGACGTTGTAACAATTTCTTTTAGAGGTTTTATTAATGGTTTAAATAATGTATTTAATGAACGATCCTGCTCAGATCTACCCAACTTGAGAGCTAGATATTTTCGACGTATATCACGTGAGAGTTGTAGAACTTTACGTTTACGGACATCCTGCTGGTTTAACATCTTGCTGCACATTAATCATACATCATATGGAATTACATTTTTATATACAAGTCGAATCCTTTGCGATACCTTCCGTTGTTGAGAGCAAAATCTTTTACAACAACAATAGAACCATATTGATCACTCCAACATTCAGAACAGTTTTTTAAAGCGGTCAAAACTCATGTCAGGTGACACATGTTCATCGAATACGTGTCTCATGTTTATTTCATCCTGCTTGAAGAGTCCAATTAAATTACAATTGTCTCGAATCAGCTGTTTGGGTATTTTTGAGTACGTTTGGCATCGATAAGCAGCATCCATGTCCTTATGACGACCCATTGAGTAATATTCCCGAATTTTCTGTTGCCCTTCGCAAGCGACATCGTCAAATATGAATATGGAATTTGATTTAGCTTCAGCGGGACTTATTATTTCCTTATTATCTTTGAACGGGAAATAGCCTACTCCTTTCGTCTTACTTAGTACCTCTTGAAGCAACTCGTATTTTGATTGATACAAAGATTTGGAGTAAACGTAAACGTTTTTAAATTTCGCGCCGTTCGGATGAAACAGTAATGACAGCATTACGTTTGTTTTACCACATCCACTCGGCCCACATATGATTGCACGAAACGAGTTTGGTAAAAACTCACCGTGTTTACTTTTCTCATGCTTGGACGTAAGGTCCAAGTTTTCAATCGGAAGCGTTTGTTTCTGTTGAATGACCTTCATTGTGTGACAATTTTGGTCAAGTTGCTGTGTATAAATATATAACGTGATGATATGTCACCGTCACCACCGCCGCCATGTTTACTTTCTCATACTTGGAGGTAAAGTCCAAGTTTTTTAATCGGAAGCGTTTGTTTCCGTTTGAATATTCTTCATTGCGTGCGTGTGCGTGCGTGTTCGGGTGCGTGTGCGTGCGTGCGTTCGTGCGTGCGTGCGTTCGTGCGTGCGTCCGTGTGTGTGCATGTATGTGTATGACAAGCTTGAGCAAGTTGCTGGGTATAAATATATATAACGTGATGATATGTCATCAGTTCAAATGAGTCTTTACTTAGGTAAAGGTGTCTTAAATTCACTCATAAACAATCTGCCCTTTGAACTCCACATTCCGACCTATCAACACAGTGGTCCGGGCACAAAGCTACAAAAACGCTTAGCACGTGGTGATTCAGGCATTAATCCCTTAGACGCTGCCTGTAAGGAGCACGACATTGCATACAATCAACACAAGTCCTTGAAGGATCGACATAAGGCAGATCAAATACTCGAAAATAAAGCTTGGACACGTGTCAAATCAAAGGACGTGACGTTGGGAGAAAGAGCAGCTGCTTTGACGGTGACCGGTGGCATGAAGATCAAACGTAAACTTGGAATGAGGGTGGGACAGAAGGAGATTTCCTTTAGAAATCACGTAATCAGCAAGGTTAAAAAGGCTATGAAAAATAGTACTTCCACAACCCTACAGAAGGCCGCCTCACAAGCTTTGAGAGCCGCGAAAGTCGCCGTAAGGAAAGCTGGTGGTAAAAAGCGAATTCGACTACCCAGGACGATACCTTTTGAAGGAAAATCTGGAGGATTTCTACCATTGATTCCTCTGTTTGCGGGCCTTTCGGCATTTGGAGCCCTCAGTGGCGGGGCAGCAGGAATAGCTAAAACCGTAATCGATGCTAAGAATGCGCAAAAGAAATTGGAAGAAGATCAACGTCACAATAAAGCTATGGAAGTTATTGGGGCAAAAGGATCCGGTCTGTATATGAAAAAGAACGCTCGCGGAGGCTTTGGATTGTACATGAAGAAACAAAAAAAAAAAACTACCAATAAAGCTACCCAGTAGACCGTTATATGATGTGGACCTTTTGCGATATCTCAAACGTTTAAAAATTCCTCATTTTAGAGGGGTTTTCATGTGAAATATACAGCAAACGTCACGCAATTACTTTTGAGAATCACCCCAATAGTCTTGGACAGATTTTGGGATTTTCCAACAAGGTACTGGCCCCCGGTGTTGTACACTCTTCAGATCTCCCCGTCAACATTATAAAAGTATCAAACATTCGCTTTGAGTCCAACATTACCGAAGGTGCCTTCTACGGAAACAGGCCTGTCCACACCATCTTTGAATTTCCGATTACAGTTGACGCTGGCTACGCAATTGTGGAAAGACCTAATAACCCAATATATCTACCTGTTACGAATACCGGAGAAATTAGCAACATCACAGTGCTGGCTGTAGACCAAAACTTTAAGCCCATATATTTTCGAGGAGAACAAAGTGTCCTTCATCTAGAGTTAGTAAGACGATAATAAATGGGTTTGGTGATAGATTATAAGAACAACGCGGCCAGTTCAACAACACCATTCGCTGCTAGACCTCATAGCCAACGAGAGCTAACGCCTGCAAATAAATTGTTTCTTCAATCGCTTGGATTAACCATAAAAAAATATGGTAAATCGTCAAAACGTACAAATGGGGGACTACGGTAAACGTTCACGTACTGAAAGCATTGATCCGAGTTTCAACCTCTACCAACAACCTCGTTATGATGAGTCTATTAGAAGGATGGAATATCGAACGTGCTCACCGTTCATCAAATCCTTCAACCACAATGATGTGATGGAATTTGTTGTCAATCAAGTGGATTCATTTTTTGCCATGAACGAGTCATTGCTCGAAATCAAGAGTAAATTGGAGGTAACAGGAGGAGGGGACGTTTCCCTAGTACCCAACTTTTGTGCCTTTCTCTTTGACTCATGCACGTACAGCGAGAGCGCAAAAGAGATTGAAACAGTTCGTGATTCCGGAGTAGTGAGCGCTGTACGAGCTCTTCTCAACTACAGCGCATTAGATACAAATCACATGGCTATCGCTGGTTGGAATGGTACTTCCAACCCTCCTATGGACGCTTCCACAAAATCGTTTAGTTTTTTGATGCAGCTCAAGCATATTTTCAACATATTCAACGATTACCCAATGATCACTTCTGGAAGGTAAACAATTCGATTGGTTCGCGCTCGCGATGATAGTGATTGTCTTATGATTAAAGAAAAAACTACTTCTACTGGTACAACAAACACTTCTGCAACAATTAAGATCGAAACCATTGATTTGAAAATCAAACATATACATACCAATGATGAAATTAAAATAAAATTGATGGAGGCCATTAGAAGCGATACACCTATACTGATACCGTTCCGAAAATGGGAACTTAATGAGTTGCCTGCAGTTACGAGCGGTTCGCGAAGAGAAATTTGGGCTCTTAAAATTAGTATGGCCGTTGAACGCCCAAGATTTGTTATGCTTCCAAACCAATAAACGAAACAATACTGCACAAGATCCAATGGCTTTCGACAATGTCAATGTAACCAGCATTGGACTGTCACTGAACGGAGAGTATTGGCCTAACGAAAGAAACATGTTGGACTTTGTCACAAAACGACTACGCCATGACCTACCATAACTATGCTGAATTTTACCCCAGCTATATGTATGGCTCAGCCGAAAAACATCCTATACTGACCTACAAGGAGTTCAAGAACAGAGCCCTATTTATCATAGATTGCTCGAAACAGGAAAAAACCATGAAGTCCTCCACTGTGGCCGTGAGACTCGAGCTCGAAACGGATATTGGATTTCCAGCAGACAGCAAAGCCCACTGCATCATAATTCACGACTGTCTAATGGAGTACCGTCCTCTAAGTGAAGTAGTTAAAAGTTTAAATTAAAAATATGATTTCTTTATTTTTTTTTATGTTAATAAATGAAATGAAAGGAAAAATTTTTGAGTTTTAATAAATGAAATGAAAAATTTTTGAGTTTTAATAAAACACCTTCTGTATATTTTTAGTTGTTTATTACAACATGACACGAGGATCGAAACCTTCTTTGAATACATTTATAAAGAAATTTTAGTAATAAAATACATATAGTAGATAATGAGAGGCACGATATTGTAAATGGCTTGTTAATTTGACAATTTAATTGTCCATCCGTGACACCGGAACTGATGTTCGTTGTATTCGTCTTAAGGGGTAACATACTTTTTTCGGTATTCTTGTATTGTCCAAATTTAAATTTCCCAACTGTTTTATAACGTTTTCTTTGTCTTCGTACAGTTTAATATCTTTACAAAGTTGCTTAAGTCTTTCTTCAAATTTAATGACTTTTTCCCAAATATGTTTGTCTTGACGCATGCCTTAAAGCACTAAACCTCAAGTGTTATATCTGAATATGTACAAATATTGTGCTGAGTTTTAAGAATTTTTTCAATTTTTCTCTGTTTTAAAAAGGGTCCTTGGAGCACAACTCTTGGATATCTCGTGCAGTCCAATAAAAATCAAACTGAAGCCTCCTTTGTTCAGATCGTCAATGTGATTCTTGTAGATTGTAGTAGACCGTTTGGGTATAAAGGTAACGTTCTCCTCCAATTCCACTAGAATGGATTCCCCTCCAAATTTGGATTTGACAAGCTGAACACGATGAATTTTATTTGGAACGTTGGGTTGCAGGTCCTTTAGCTTAATTATCGGTTTGTTTTCAGTATCTGTAGATGAGGTAAATTCGTTTAATTTTTCGAGAAAACTCATCTAAAATAATAATAAAAAAATAAATACTAGCATGAAAAATTACAAAAAAAGTTTTTAAAAAAATTACCATTAAAGGTACTTACAATAAAAACAACTGGAAACTGTTCACTGAACACTAATTGGTAGCACAATAAAAAAAACAACTGGAAACTGCTCGCTGAATACTACCTAGCACTGGTGAAGCGACTTTTACGACTCTATTGTTGGTTGATGTGCTTCGACTTTTATAGCTAAATTCGTTTCATGCAAATGTGGTTTTATCAAGGATATGCATTTTTTATTATAATTAACTTGCAAATTGTATATATTTAATTTTAATTGGTTGTTTACATGGAACGCAAAAATTACATATATTGAATTTTAATTCGTCGTTTAAATGAAGCATAAAATTACTTGCTTGCATTTTTTATAATAATTAACTTGCAAATTACATATATTGAATTTTAATGGCCTGTTTAAATAAAACGCAAAATAACAAACTTGCATTCTTCATAAAACTAAGTTACAATGTTGCATATGAATATTATCTATAATTTATTCAAATTCAAATATGAAAAAATCACAGCGCCGGCGGGTCCGCCAGCGCTACAGCACATAAAAAAATATGTCTTTTTCATCTACGCCACATCTAGATCATACCTGTCTTTTCCGCAATTCAATTGGACCAATAATAACGAAGTTTAGCGCTAATGCCCTTACGGCAACGTCCTGTGCGTATGTTTTTGTTTAAATTTAACATCTACGACACTTCTAGATAATACCGGTCTTTTTCGCAATTAAATTGAACCAATAATAACGAAGTTAAGCGCTAATGCCCTTACGGCAACGTTCATTGCATATGCTTTTCTTTACATTTAACATCTACGTCACTTCTAGATAATACCTGTCGTTTCCGCAATTCAATTGGACCAATAATAACGGCGGGTCCGCGATTGCTACAGCAGCGCCACCAGCGCCATCTAGTGGCAGTTTGTGGAACTTTTATTTGGAACCCGCTTTGCTCCACTACTCATACACCAAGCAAATTCATTATTGAAGTTCACTATAGTAGAAGTAAATCCAATATAACTGGTCCAATTAATAATAAAAAGATAGCTAGAGAAATTAATACCCAAAGACTTAGTGGATTAGATGTATTCAAAGGCAAATAAAAATTTTGAATCATTGAATGCCAAGCAGCTCTAATTCATTTATATTAAGATTAACACCATTCTTGAATGACAATAAGTATTTTGCATATTTACGTTATTAATATACATACCCTTGTATATTAGAGAAATAATTGGATCTTAGCAAACTAATTATTATAATATTATATTGGCAGCCGTTAGGAAAAACTATTGGCTAATTCAAGACAGACATAAATTAAATCATTATATTAAAATTTGAACGTGTAAACGATACGATAAGCCTCTTTATAATAATGAAAATTGACTTTGCCGATATTACGTTAAAAATATCAATGTAAGGTTTATATGCATATGTCTCAGTAAGTTGGAACCATATGGGAAACTTTTTTATTATTAATTTTAGGAAAAAAAGTTATTCTTCATAAAAAGTTCTGCATTATCTAAAACCTAGAATACAGTCATCAAATATCAAATTTTTTCAGTGGTATACGAGGTTTGTCAAAAAATATGAGTTTTACTCAAGAGTAAAGTACCTTTAAATTTGACAATATCGAAAAATGTTGCTAAAAAAAGTTGATCAGAATTAAAAATTACGTTTAAATATGCAAGTACATCCATTTACATTAATAAAATTATTTTTAAAACGTATATCTACAATAATGCAAATTTAACTGTAGTGCACTTATTACGCGTTTTAATTGCAAAATTATTAGAAAACATCGAAAAACTAAAAGGTTATCATGTGTTTCGTAATCACAAGAGATAAATTTCAGTCAAAATAGAAATATTAGTAGAAAATAAAATAATCTGAAGTTTTAATTTAAATGGATGTACTTGCATATTTAAACGTAATTTTTAATTCTGATCAACTTTTTTTAGTAACATTTTTCGATATTGTCAAATTTAAAGGTACTTTACTCTTGAGTTAAATTAATATTTTTTGACATACCTCGTACACGACTGAAAAAAATTGATATCTGTTGATTGTATTTTAGATTTTAGAACATGCAGAACTTTTTATGAAGAATGCATTTTTTTCCTAAAATTAATAATAAAAAAGTTTTCCATATGGTTCCAACTTACTGAGACATATTGTATAATGCTTTTTATTTGTAGCGTGGTACGTGCAATTAGTAATTTAGAACTAGTTACAAATTTAACGAATAGATCATGTATTCAAAGTATCCGTTGCTTTATCGCCCGATGTGGTGTTGCTAACGTAATATATTCCGATAATCCTAAAATTTACTTCACTGCAATTTAATGAATTAGACAAGTCCAAGAATTAGCCTTCAAACGTCGTATCTAATGAAAATTTTTAATTGAACAAGCGTCATAGTGGAGGATTATTGTGGGAGCTCTTGCTAAAAACAATTAAAGAATCTATAAAACTCTTAAGAGTTTACGTCAGATCTAATGAACTGTAATCTATATTACCTGAAATGTAATATAAAAATAGATATGTTAAGTAGTTTAGTTACCGTGCATACCTCACCTCCTAATGAAGCCGTTATTGATCATAACGAAGTAAGTATGATGTTTATATAAATCTACCAGCTCTGTAACGAAATATCATTCAATGAAAGACAAAAGAATGTATTTTGTCGAAGGATTGGCGTCGATGTAATTTGGGCTGTCTTAAGAGCTTATCATAAGCAACCTACTAAAACCAAGAAATTTATTATAGTTTTACTCAATGATGAAAAACCTACCACGACCTTTCTTGAAATTATTATCAGTTACCAAAGTGGTTGAAGTTAAAAACAATAATGGCGATCGATTACGATAACATGATTAATTTGTAATTTGCAAAATTGAGGATCCTTTATATAACGTAACTATCTTACAAAAACGTACAACTGGAGATATTTTAACGTAACAGCATACCCATATTATAAGTATTTCTATAGAGTGAGGTGGAAGAGGCAAGAATCCTTACTTCTATTGTAATCTATCTATATTAGAATCCAGAAATTTAATAATATTTTAATTATTTCCAACATTCACTCCTAAATGTACTTTCTAGGTGTCTAGGTAGAAAGTTATTCTATTACATTAAGAGCAAGGCCCAATTCGATCCAAGAATATGCCTAAATAAGATAAACGTACTCAATGATATGAGAATATTTTTTGTGAGAAAATATTTGACAATCTTATAATACACTAAGAATAGAAGAAATAGTTGGCATTAGGTAAATAATATAAATACTTAAAACAAATAGTTAGATTTGGGCATCACTTGTAAAAGTGAAATGAAATAGTTATAGAAAACCAGTTGCAAAATTGTGTTCCGTAATATTCAGGTTTTTCATTTCATCTAAAGATAAAGTAATATTACTACTATGTTGCTAGTGATGAAGATATTACGAAACATTCTGAACATATGTTGATTTTAATAGTGTTTTGTTATTCTATATTGAACAGTGGAATAACTAATTATATTATCCCCAAGATGTAGTCTTTTCGTATGGAAAGTTTCTAATTAAAACTATTAGAAGAATTTCTACGCGAACTTCTCTAATCATAGTAAAATGATAACTTAGATAACTTTAATTCTGAAGCAAAACTCCTAGTCTCTTTTATGTTTAACAATTTTCTCTAAATCTCCCATATGTAACATTCCTTCGATTCAGTCGACAGTTGACACCTAGTGTAGTGCCGGCATAAAGGTTCGTATTTTTTCGAAAGATGAATATACTTTATTCCAATTAAAATAATAAAAATATAATTGCAATCTTAAAATAAAATGAAACAAAACCTGAATTAACAGATAAGCCTACAAAGTAAAAGATCGTCATCGATATCAGAATTAATAAAATTCAATAAGACCATTTCCCAAAGTCATAGAACTGATCCCTTCGCGATCCATGAAAAATACATAAAATTCATTAAAACACCGACCCTCATGATAGGATATAAAAACACGACATTAAACACGAAGTGGCAGTTTGGATATCCTCTTCGAAACGATGCTTTGCATTAAGAAACTCCATAATCATTAAGTTCTTCAGTAATAGTTAGGGATTTTGAGGCCACACCGAACGTTTGTGGGATTTTATGTATTTTTTTGAATGGAGAAATTATTGAAGAATATTTGTGAGGTATAGGCTGTTCTTTAACCATGTTTACTTATTTTACATGAAAAAATATCGCAATCATTTTTAAAATATTAATAATAATTGATTTTATTTAAAAAAATCTACAGAAATTTTATTTTCATATACAGTTTCTACCAATACTATATTGTAGTTAAATTAAGTACTCCATTATTGTGTGAGATAAAAATATAAAAAAAATTAGGGCTTCCCAAATTTGATTCATTATTACCCATTTCGTTCTTTACCAGAAAAATCATCACAATTACAAAAAGGAGCTGAAGCTTATGCTGTGGGACAAAAGCGTAACGCAAATTTGCTACAAAAGGTGATTTCTACATCTAAGCCTTCTAATTCTATTTAGTGTGTTAGTAAATTAGAATAGTATATTAAGAAAAGTAATAATCTTTATTGAAAATATGTTACCTTAATGCACAAATATTTTGGAATATGTACACAAACAAACATTTGAAGTTTAGAAGGTAAAGAAAAAATAAAAAATTTAACAGTTAAAATCTTATATTCATTATTCAAAATGTAAAATTTAGGAATTATAGCTAACATAAAAATAATTTTTATAACGAAATTATTATATTTAAAAATATAAAAATACATTTGTGTAGGCTCAGTTATTATTTCGCCTATTATTACTTAATATTTGGCAATTTATACTACGATATCTCTTTTTATTTTTAAATGCGAAACTTGGGTATTAGGGGTATTCTATTGGAGGTGTTATTATAGCAATATGAGTGAAATCAATACAACCCAGGAAAATTAAACCATGAAACTGAAATTTGTGCATAATTAGCATATATCTAAGTACCCAATAAAAATTATTCACGTTCTAATTATCGGTATTTTGTCTTCT
Organism: Hermaeophaga mercurialis; assembly: GCA_951812935.1. Lineage (NCBI taxonomy): Eukaryota > Metazoa > Arthropoda > Insecta > Coleoptera > Chrysomelidae > Hermaeophaga > Hermaeophaga mercurialis. The sequence goes on from OX638363.1 coordinate 38,656,437, forward strand.
CTATTTGTTGAGAATTTTATATATCTTCTTCCAATCTACTACAAATAACGTCGCTAACACTTTTAGTGCAGAGACTAATCGTTGCTTGACTAAAAGCAAGTGAAATATCCTGCCGGTCACTCTTTTGGTAACTACCATGAGCGTAGAAATGCAATGCACATAAAAAAGAATCCGGTTATAATTAAAGAATTAAAGTCGAATTTGACTCACTTTAAGCATCAACATGATAAGGCTGGGACCCATTACTTAGCATAAGTAAGGGATTATTTTAAGATTTTCTTCCCAGATGGATTGGAAAAATTGGACCAGTAAAGCAAAATCCTAGATATTAGAAGTCCAAAGTTTTTTCTATTTCATTTAGGTCATACTTTACTTTTAGTTATATAGGTTAATTTAAGATATTTTACTTTGGTTTTGATTTTAGAAATTGCTAAATTTGAATTGATATTGATACCACACTTTAGAAAAGAAAAATGAAAATTTAGTTCATCAAACTTTTATATCGAACTGCTAAGAATTTTCGCTATTAGAAATAAACGTTAAGATTATACGAACATATAGAAGAAAGACGTGCAAACCTAAGTTTTTCAAGCGTCAACAAGAGAATAACAAAGCTTTTTAAATCACGAAGAAAAGTTTGAGCATTTTATTTAAAAAAACTTGTATCACTTCGACTACACAGTTTTATTCAGTCGCTTGTAGAAACCCTACGTTTTGCGAGTGAATAAACTATAAGTGGTTTGTTTAGATGTTATCAGATAAGTACATTTACAAATTTAATTTCATTTTATTTATTTTGACTGAAATAATTTGGCTAATAAAAAAATAATTTTCACAATAAATAAAGCTTCCTGCGATACAGGACCGCCCGATGATAAGCCAACAGAAAAAAAAACTAAATTTAAATATAATTTCTATAAAAAATATTGAGCATCAGGTACAGAACTATACTTGGTATTTTTGGAATATAAAAAAAAATCTCGGTCGTTCATTTCCCATTCGCTTCGGATATTTGTTCGCATGACTGTCTTAGATACAAGAAACAATTAAGTATAAAAAGAGTAATGAATTTTAAAAATGTGTACTATAAAGAAGCAACAAATGAGAATCAATTCCCCGACATGCCGCAATCGAAAACTAACCTAATTTTGTATTGAAAAATTCTGTAAAACTTATTAATTCCCAGAACCCTACTTAATCAGAGTCGAAATAAAAAAAGAAAAACAGGTTCCCCCCTTATTTCTCCCTCTCCATTACCCTGATATATTGCAAAAAAGGAGATAAAAATTAGACAGTCTCTACTGCCCAATCCCTATAGGGAGGAATTCATTCAATATAAAGAAAAAATTATATGCCAGATTATAATTCATGAATAAATTGGTGAGTAGTAAACTAAATACAAATGAAGTAAATGTGGTCAAATTTCCTTAATTTTGTTTAGAATCTAATAAAAGGAGTACTGAGTAAAAATTTAAGTAATGAGAGTATAATAGTGCTCGGTAGTAATAACGAGGATGACACATATTAAACAAAAAATAAATATATTGCAGCTTCATTAGATATATCAATATAATTATTAAAGAATGTAATATTAATATATAGTTATTTTATCAGAAACATGGTTAAAAAAATCATAAAAATTCAACATTAAACGTTTTAACATCGTTAAGAAATGTATATAATATGGGTAAGGCGGAATAGTCGTTTTCATATTTCAAAATAAAGAGTTTAAAGAAGTAACAATTAATACTGGATCTCACGATATTGAAATTTGTGCATTTAGGGTAGGTCAGTTCAGTAAATATAGTTTCAGTATACTGCGAGATGCTGTCAAACCGAGAGCCTGGTGTAATAATTTTAGATAATTTTCAAATTTCAACAGTCATAATATCGCCCAAGGTAACGAATTAGTAATGGTTTTGGATGACAATGACTTGATTGTTATGAATGACGGTACCCCAATTTTCCGATAATTATTTCATCTGAATTTAGCCCCATGACCCATAAAATTTTACCATATTCTAAATGGATTGATTCTAGAGTAGATTGGACAGAATTTTGAAGAATTCGGCTAGGAATATTGATTTTTTTAAAAACATATGCAGAAAAATACGGAATATTTATAAATAACCTCCCTGAAGCAGTTTAGCAAACCACGGGTTTCAAAAAGCCTGTGCTACCAAACACCAAAAAGTCATATTGGTGGCATAATGAGTTTATAGATATGGTATGACGACCAAAAATGTGTTACTAGGATATATTTCTAACGCAAATTTAGTTAAGTAATTATTTGTATTATAAAAGGTTTTTCAAAGAAACAGTTGGAAAATGTACGTAACGAAACTAAATAACAATAATCCAATATCCGAAATATGGAAAATTGTTAGGTTTATTAGTAAGAAAAACTATTCACAGAAGAATTTCAAACTTCAGAGAAAACAATAAATAAAATTTTAAATTATTATGCTCCTTCAACTAGCTGATTTATGTGAACTCGACAAAAACTTCGAGTAACTGCCAATACAAATTGATGAAATTACAAATTATTTTCCTTTTAATTAATTTAAAGTTTCACTAAAAACATAAAAAAATACTTGTACGGATTTAGATAGTTTTACTTATAAAATCTTCCACAGTCGTCTGAAAACATATTACTAGATATATTTAATGATAAAACGTGTAACACCTAAATTGTATAGAATTTTTAAACAATATCATAATGTAATATTATCAAATTGTACTGTATTAATGGATAATTCACTATTTGGTAAACTTAAAGACGTAACACCAATCCTTGCTCAATCTAATGTTATGTTTAAAATTCCGTCTATAGGTCAAACGTCTCGCAATTTATCCCAACGTATAACTTCCCATAAAAGTGATTTTAGATTATATCCTGAAAGATGAGCTTTAGCAAAACATGTATATAGTGAAAATCACTTAATGAAATATAATAATATTAAAATTTTAGCAAAAAATAGTAATCTTACTAAAAGGCTTTTTTTAGAAATGACTTTTATATATCAGGAATTAAATTTTATTAATAAGAGATCTGATATTGGACACATTAGTGAATGTTATAGTTATTTATTATCATTCGATCAAACTCATGATAATTATGTTGATAATTTAAGTAGGTATTTAACTATTTATCTCATTTTTAATATATTAATAAAAGAAGAATTATTTCTAATAAACGAAGAAATATATTTTCAATATTATTACTATAGTTATTGTAATGGCTTTTAATATTAGCATATTTGATTTTTCTACATATCTACATTTTATTAACTGACCATTGAATGTTCTATATTTTACTGCATTATTTTTAACATCATTTAGTATTCTTAACATATTGTAAGTATTTTGATTTACCTATTTATATTTTTATATTTTTGTGCTATTTACGGTTATATAAAAATTGTAATAGGTTGATAGAAATACTGTATATTTTAGTTTTTCTCTGAAGATGGAATTGAGAAATTCCGAAAACTAGGAAATAAATATAAAAAGATAACTTTGTCTCTTTTTTTGCTGTTACCATGATAGTAGTAATATATATATATATATATATATATATGACATATGACACTTGAGGATATGTTAGAAAAATGTACTCCTTCCTCAATTTAGAAATTGAGGCTTTTCTGTTTATTGTAATACATTTTACATTGAGGGTAGATCATTTTTAAACGAACGCAGTCTATACATATATATATCATTTATAAAAGGTCTCTCTCTTTATTCGAGTATATTGATTGATGAATTTATCAATGCTAGCAGTTCCCTGATGCTACAGTCACTAAATGTAGCAGATGGATGTGTTCAACTAGTGGCTCATCCTATCCCTGTAGTCTCCGTTCGGGGTAGATTTTGATTAAATACGGAATCAATCTTATTTCGCTCCTCGCAAGTTGTCAACGTTATCCTGCCAATTTAATCGAGTTTCTCAGTAAAATTCTATGGACCAATATTTTTTTCTTTATATATTACGCGCCGGTTGCAAACCGTAGACAAGTTTTACTTTATTTAATTTTATATCTTCTGCAATTATTACATGTTTTGACTAAATCACAAAAAATATTTCTAAATTCTTTCCCTATTATTTAGGAACAACTAGATTTATGAAAATGTTTATATGCAAATTAAAGCGTCGAACTTATTTTTCATACAAATATTTATTATAAAACAGATAAAAAGGAATGGTAGTTATACTTTACAATTTCTTTTGTTTACAAATATTAAATAATATGAAAGTGTGTATTGAATATAATCCTTATTACGGTTCGTATTCTTTAAAAATCTTTTATTATTTGGATATATTACAAGAGTGGTGTGAACAATGGTGAATCAAAGTAAATGGGTGCAAATCATTCAAAATTTTCTTTAGAACAAGATACCTTAGATGAGTTCAGGCTTCAATCAACATCACTGGGGTCCCATTCAAATCACAGGTCAAATACCTAGGGCTCCATCTAGGTGAAACAATGATATAAAAGACTCATATCACTCCAAAAATGCAAAAATGAAAACCAGACAATTGAATTGGTTGATTGGGGCACATTCCTAGCTCTCTCTAGAAAGTAAACGTTTACTATATAAAACCATACTAAAACCAGTATGGACTAATGGTGTGGAATTGTGGGAATGTGGAAGACCATATAATACCAATATCTTGTAAATATATTAGTCAAAAAACCATTCGCATGATAACAAATGCCTTATGGTAAGTCTCGAACCAGACGATTCACGACGATTTGGACCTTACATTTATTACATACTTAACTAAATCATAGTATACAAAATATCAATCTCATAAAGAAACAACGAAAGTGAAGTTATTTGGGACCTAACCTACCAGCAAGTAGTAAATGTAGCAATTGATAAAATTACTTAAATATATTATGTAACAACATCTGAATCGGAATTTCCTTGCTAGTGATATCAATACTGGTATTCTATCGACAAATAACAGAGAGTTTTTTTAGGAAAAACTTTAGTGAAATTTCTCTATAACCAGTTGGGACGCTTGTTTCAATCAGCTATTAAATTATTGCCATAACATATATGTTTTTTTCAAATATTTATCGAAATTTATTTGTTGTGCTTACAAATATTACTGTTATTAAAATCTACTGGCATTTATCTTGTTAAAAGAACTGGATTTTTCGTAAAAGTTTGATAAAAGTGTCCGTCGCATGATAAATTCGGTGATATGGTTGGGTTTCGAATTATTATGGTTAATGCGTATATATTATAACTTGAAGTTTTCCGGACATATCTATTGATTAGTATAGTGCGAAGACAGAAAATCGTTATGAGTTGAAGCTAAACTAGACTACAAATAAATTATTTTGGCCTCAAGAGATAAAGTCTCAATTGTTCATTTTAAATAATACAAGGTGACAATTTCATTAAGATTTTCACCCAAAAGTGACCATATTTATAAAAGTACCATGTAGAATCTAGTAAAACCCTATATTGTCGAAATAGGAACAATGAGCGAAATTGAAATTCAAGATAATATACAGGATATTCCATTAACAAACAACATAACTTTGTAATGCTGTAACCTTATGAGACACCTTGTATATTAAAAATATTTTTAAATGTGAAAATTGACTCTATCTATAACTGTTAATTAAAACATTCTTCCTTATTTCTCAAGATATCGGAGATATCAAACTTCAGAGAATAAGTTGATCATCCTGTATGTATATATAATCACGGCTCTTAATAAAATCATTTGAGTGAATTGACAATGGTTTCCTAAGTTTCAAAATTGCTCTTAGATAGAAGCCAAATAAACAACTGACATTTTCAAATTAGTATGTCTATAAAAAAATTATTTCGCCTTTTATGTAATAGATCAATTAATCTAGAGGTTTCCTTTTTGTGAAATAAGTACTAATTTTTCTATATTTTAAATAAATTAGATATCGGTTTTATTACAAATATTTTTTTATATAACACATTTACAATAATATAAAATAACATAAGTTTGAGGTGCTAATTATTTATTTTACCTAATTTGCATAAATGTGCAGATATATTAAATATAGATCTACTTACAGGAGTTGTTTCAAAATGACGAAGAAATTATTGACATTTTTCATAATATAAAAACTTATACTTTTGTATACTACTAAAGTGCGTCGATATAGAAAAAGAGCGTTGACGGTTTTATAGTTCAAGTGACGGAAATATTTTATTAATATTTAATTAGAGTTTACCTTCTGATATTCAATCCTGTTAGTTATTCCAAAATATCCACAATTCTAAATACTGTTAAATAAAATACAACATTAGTAACAATCGAAATTATTCTTTCATAAGAGTCACACTTGAATGATCTATTAAAGATGTTGACAACCATGCTAAGTAATTTTCTCTTTTCTTTGAATATGCAGATTGTTTATGAAATGTTAAAATATATCATGCGGAATTATTTGCTATCTTTCATGGTTCTTTTCACGATAACCTTTGTTTTTAAGAATTTGGTCATTTGGAGAAATGCTTCTGATTGGGATAGTGGCCATTCAGTTAGAAGAAGACACCCATTTTTATACTTATCACACCAATTGTAGAAATTTATAATTATAATAGATAACATTCTTTTACCAGATGCGTGATCGAAAGAATTTTTTAACACAAGGAGAATGGAGAAAAATAAGTCCTTTAGTCTCACAGTCTCATTTTTCTCCATTTTCCTTGTGTTAATTTACACACACACCTAGAAACAACTACTCATTTGGAAGAATTTATGACAAGGAATAATTTATATGCAGAATGACCCTAATTATATATTTTTGATTGCAAACTTCTACAATTCCAAAGAAATATGTACACTCTGTACTATTTTAAGGCTATTACAAAAAATGTATATTGCTCGTATAGTGTAAATTAACTACGATCTTTTGCTTAATAGGCGTACCCTGCTCATAAATTGGGGTGAATTACCAATACTTTCTCGTATTTTCGACACAAATAAAATCAGTAAGGAATAGCAGTTCCCGTAATCTTCTAATATCTCCACAGTTGATATGATGGTCGATAGGATCCATCAAATAAATAACTGAAATATCTTAAGTGTCTTCAGTGCCGTTCGACTAGCGTGATAAATAAAATTTTCCCCTCAGGTGTGGAATCGGAATAGTCGAGTATCCGCAAAAATCACCCATAAAGAAATCCGTTCCAACTGTCGACCTATCCTACTTTATAACAAACTTGTCGAAAATAATGGAAAAAGTTCTTCCTCTTGCTCTGATTCAATCTTGCAATATTGACGTCGGCACCGGAAAAATCTTTGATTTCTGTTTCATAATGTTCTATATTCTGGATTAAACTCCAAAAAAAAAAAAATAATCATCAAAAAAGAATTCGAAGAGATTGCTTTAGTTTTCTTGCTATTATATAATTTAATTTATATGAAGCTTTTTCCAATTTGATTAATATTTTATTAAACATATAATGATAGAGAGTCTTTAGTTTGCTTTTTTTTGTTATGTTAAGAATTGATATCGTAAAAGTCTACACATTTTAAGTTAAAAAAATAAATAAATTGGACATTAATTTAACAGCTTTCACTTTTACAGCATCAAAAGATAAATGGATTGACTGAGTGGTTGTTAATAATTGATAACAGTGACTGAGTCCGTGGCTATGCTAATTTGTTTTCTACTTAATTGGAGTAAATCATGATTTAGTTCTTGGATCAATCTTTTGTTGTTATGCTTTTTTAATAAATTCAGTCTTATTTACTTTGCTTCTAGTGTGTATAATTTTTTTTACAAACTAATAATTCGGAACTGCAGATCCTGCTTGTTGTTCACGCTACGCTAGTACATTGCCTTTTATGTATATAATTTAGCATAGACATATTGTTATTACGCGTAATAACTAGTGATGGGGCACTCGAGTACAAAGGATCGAAAAGTACTCTATCCTTAAAAGTACTCGTTGTACTCGAATACAAGGTAATAGGATCGATCCAGAGAACGAGTACACAAAATCTCAGTTGTTCTGCCAAGATGAATCATTCGAGCTCGAATCAAATCGGGTCTCCGGTCTTGAGTCTCGGTTCTCGTTTCTGGGGTAACGAGTTACGAAGTTATGAGTGGAACCGACATATTGTATACTTTTTATATTTAGAAAATATGTTGGGATAAAGTCTGACACAATGTTTCTATATATGTTATTAAAAAAATAGAATATCTCTATTTATGCCTCTTACCTGGCAGAACTTTTTCTGATATGGTGTAACTGTGTCTAAATATAGGTATAATAAAATATATTTTTTTTTTTTTTTTTTATTTTATTGCAAATTTACAATCTACTCAAAGGTACACAGAGTAATAAGTAAATAGATTGATTTCTCGTTAGGTGGCTTGAGGCGGGCACCATCCACTGATGGGGCTCCGGAGTCTATTCTAGAAGGTCTTCTGGCCAATGACGTTTTAGTCTTCTGCGTTCCATAGGATCATTGTATAGGTTAGCAATCAGTGGATTTGAATGATTCTCGTTACGATTTTTGCTTCTTTTAGCTGACTTCTGGATCACTTCATTGATAGTTGGAATGCCAAGATCATTATGTAGTGTGTGGTTGCTTACGAACCATGGAGCATTAGCTATCGTTCTGAGGGTTTTAGATTGGAACGTTTGCAGAATTTTCGTATTCGATGGTTTGCTACAACCCCAAAGCTCTATTCCATATGTCCAAATTGGCTTCAGTATTGCTTTATATAGAAGTGCCTTATTTTCTAGCGAATGAATCTATAAATAAGTCCTGCTTTATTAACTTCGCAATATTTTTATGATCGACATGACAGTGGCAAGAACTGTTTTGCCACAAAACTCCAGTTATTTTATGAGTGGTGGCAACAGTGCATGTATTTAAGAGGAGACCAGTTCAATCCCAAACACATGTTTTGAAATTGCTTGGGTAATTAGTTCTACCTACTGTTAGAGTCCGTACTCGGTACTCTGTTAAGTACTCGATCCTTTAATGTACTCGAGTAGTGAATGATAGATCTCTAAAAAAGGATTCGATCCCCCATCACTAGTAATAACCATTCATAACAGTACCTCATTCACACCTGGTTTATAGATTTCTAGAAAAATATTATATAGATTTTTTGTATGAATCCCTTCATCCATATTCATATTTATATGCACAGGAGTACTCCTTTTGACTTATCCTCCTGTATTGATGAAGGTAAAAAAAAACAAGACAGTATTAGTCGAATAAAAATTTTTGATAAGTAAGCCTATAATAAGTAATTTTGGACGGACTGGTTGCCAAGAAAAAGTGTAAAAGGCCATTGGCATTCTTATAACTTTATAAAACTTTAATATTATTTTTTACAATAAATATAACAAAAATCTATTAACAGAAGAACTATAACTATTTCACAATTAATAGTATAATTAATAAATAAAAATTTATATGAGATGTAAACAAATAAAATAATTTTTAATAGAAAAGCAACCTCCATTCCTGGTAGAGGTTCCAAGGTGGAAAAAGTGGCCCCTTTCCTTTTCAGACTCCGTTAGATTACTTTGACATTTACGAAGGACACAAATACAGTCAGTAGGCTATGTTTTATAATTTGATACTGGCGAATTTCTAAAATACTTCCATTCGGTGAGTGTTAACATTACATTTAATTAGACCTTCTTTTTGATTTTTAAACAGTTTTGTCGTTTTATCTATGTTGCATATTTTATTAATTTCTCTTAATTCCCTGAATAAGTTAAAAGCCCCTTCAGGGCTGGCGCATGTTTTGACTTATGTTATTATTTGTCAGATTTATATTGAGATCTAAATTTTGAGGCCTATTACTAGACCCATGCACATAGATAATGCCATATTGTGTGTGAAAGGTCTAGTAATAGGACCCTCTTTTATATGAGGGAAGTTATTATTATTAATAATGAAATTTTGACCTAGTTTCTTTCTATTTCTATCCTCTAGATATTATCACGTAAAGCGCCTTGTTATCGAAGCTTTTTAACATGGCCTTTAGGTATACGATAATAAAATGGGTTAATAAAAATAATTTAGCAAGTGCCAACCTCCACCATGTCATAGATTAAACGAAACCTCTCTTGGATAAGGGCTAGCCTTCCTAAAGCGTTTAGAGGGTGAAGTAAGAGACGACGAGTTCATCAATAATCACAATTTAATAAAAACAAACAAAAGGTGCTCAACAAATATTTAACAACTATATAAAAAATGGTATAACAACGAATTCTTACCAAGAGGCTCTTATGGAACTTAGACGCTAGATAAACTTTCACCATGGTCGTAAGACCGCTAATCTCTTCCCCACAGTCAGTGACCGCTGGAATCCCCAGATAAGTACCACTAACTGTCGCCAATATATTCGTCTGGTATTTATATTATACCTGGAAACCCCTATTGTTAATTTCTTGCGTTATCTGGTCTGGTTTCATTCCTGGTGCCGCTTTTAAGACGATTTTTCTTTTAATTTTTATTCTTGCGTCCTATATGTAAAGCACCTAATTTCTTGCTTCTTTTGTCTGTCAATTAGTTTTTTATGTAGATCTAACAATCCGACTTGAATTTTTATTTTTCCTCTCATGATTAGAATTCCTAAAGTTCTCCAACCGCTCCATTATAGTCGTTTACTTTTTCTGTTATATTTATTGGTGGAATAAATATTTTCTTTGGTCTACCTGTTGGTTTGTTGTTGTTTGCGTTGGAGCTTGAAGCTACTTCTTCTTCCGTTAATATGTTGAATCTATTGTCTGTTTTTATTTTCTTGGTTTATCTTCCAAAGTTTTGATTTTTCTGCAAAGGCTTCTTTTAGTGCAATGCTTAATATTTGTCCATCGAATTCGTCTGTATCCATCTCCGTCATTTTCGCTTCTTCTAGTTTCACTGCCGCTACCATTTTCTATATCTGCTAGTTCCCTATTGAAGTCCCGAGACCCTCCTTTGGATTCCATTCTTGTTGTAGGGTTTCCTCTGCTTGATTTTGCTGTTCTGTAATCTAGGTCTATTTATGTAGTTTTTAATATCAGGTTTTGCTGGTTTTCTGCTTTTGTCACGCAATTTTTTTTTGAATATTCAACTTTTTTTGGCTCTGAAATTTTTGATAATTTTCTTAAGTAGCCAAAACCATAGGTATTAGATTTTGTTTCCAAAAATAATTAACTTTATTGAATGATATTAAGTTTTTGACTCTGACGCCCTAAGAAATTAATTCGGACACTTGACTTAATACTAAGGTCTAAGACATACGTATGGCCTGAGACAGTTTACCCCCGTATTTATATTAAATATTGTTTTGGTGTTCCTGAATAATAACCTGCGTATAGTTAAACGCTCTCTTAAGAATGTATAATAATATTTATTATACGAAAAAATTATTTAATACAAATAATTTCATGAACTAATGAATGGATTAATTTGGAAAAGTATATATAGTGCCTTTTCAGTATTGGTAACTATCATCTCGAATATAGAAATATTTTTTCATTTTGTTATATATATTTATAAAGCTAAAAATTTCACCAATACTTTCCCTTTTTTTGTACTAAACTAATTCATTTCATACCTATTAGTTTAATCCTCAAAATATATGGAGAAAAAATCTCACATTAAAGAAAATCCTTAAACGAAGTTTTTTCTATTTTCAGAAAAAGTAATTATTTATCAAAATATAAGTGTGACCAAAAAACTAGATTCCATAAAAACCTTACAAATAAAATTAGTTCAAGCCAATTCTGGGTTTTCTAAACTATAATTGTCAACTTAATTTTTAAAAATTAATAATTAATAACCAAAAAATTAGGTATTTTTAATACCACGGTTATAAAATTAAATTAAAAAAGTTTTCAAATGTCAAAAACCTCCCAGCATATTAATAAATAATACCATTCAATATTTATTTTAGCTATGTATCCATCACAGAAGTATAAATAAGTCGTCGTGACTCACCCTGTATGATACTTCTACTAGGACTGTTTACTTTTACAAAAGAATGAGTATAAAAATTTCTAATAATTATTCTTCAAAAAATATGGATAAGATTATTTTCCTTTGATGATAAATACCGGTTGGGGGTAACAGACCTATGTTATTTATTAGTAAATAAACACCCGATTATATAAAGTTGTAAATGCGGAGTCGAACCTTACCTCGTCTGATTAGATGTGCTTTTTAGAGGAAAGGTCTACGGGCTATGCATCTCTCGAAAACTTTGCAAGTAAAGAACGCTTTTAAATGGATTTTATATGAATAGGTAGGAAAATAGATGAATACATAAATAAAAATCGTTACTTAACAATAGACAAAAAGGAAACATTTGTAGAAGGTATCTTAAGAAATACTGTTTTGGTCACTGGTTGACGCTTTTGTCATATTTAAAATTAGAATCTGTCGGCTCTAACTAAAAAAATGTCAGTAGAGTCAGACAGTTACGTATTTTTGTAGACATTTACTGACTTGGGGATTTGTTGGTTTTTAACATTTCATTTTTTTAAATCAACCGAATGTTCATTTTGAGGTTGGTTCAAAATATTTCTTAGCAAATATCTTGATTTTATTACGTACAATATTTGAAACGATTTTTCTTAATTTACATTTTTGAGTTATTACTTTATGACATAAAGCTTTCTATAAAAAGCGTCAAAAGAAATAAAAATATTGATTATTTATAGCCAGATGAAAAGATAAAGAGGCGATTAATTGAAATAGCCTTAACGTATAAAAACAGTTGCGAAATTGGCAAGAAATGAAGAAAACACATATTTCGTTAATCGACAAATAAGGTTACAGAAGTTTTTTCTTTTATGAATTGCCTGTCACTCAGATTAGAAGTGAGTAATTAATAATTAGAACCATAACTAAGAAGTTAAGGGGTTGAGTCCCAAATAAGAAGAAAGTAACTTTCTAGTTTTTCTCAATTATTTAGAACTTGATTTTTATATTCTAGGTGTGTTACTTTTCGATCCTCTCGATTCTATTTGGATAACTTCTAAGAAATACTATTTATTGAATTATGTTTTTATGCTTTTCTAAATTTCCAGAAATTTTATACGAAAAACGTTGAATAACCAATTGTAAACAGTTACAATTACAGGAGCAGATATACCACGAATTTCATCTAACTCACCTTTAATCTCTTTCATTGTTAAGCCCTTAAAATATAACTCATCGCTTTTTTCCATTTTTCTAAAAAATCAAAAGTTTTTGCATCAGTCGACAATAAAAATGTCACAATTTTCGATACTAAGAGCGCCATCTTTTTACAAATCGGTGTTTAGATTTAATACTCGTATTTTTTAACAGGATAAATATGAGCATTTAAAACGCACCTACTTATCATTAATTTTAGTATAAAAGATAATATCCATGTATTTTACTTATCGGTCTCCAAAAAATATAGATTTTGATAAATATTTAGAAAATAAAAATGTTCATCCAAGAAAAAGAAAACGATTTATGGAAAAAATGAACCAGTTTACATACTATAATTCTATAATAGATCAGGGTCGATAATTTTTGAAACGAAATAAAATAATAGTAGGATGAAACCCATTGGAAAAGGAAGAGAATATAACAAAAATTAAAGGAAAAATAATGTACGGGCGATCTGAAGTCGGGAAGTGGAAGGGGTGAGTTTTTAAGGGTAGAAAACTGTTTATCTCGATTTCCGGCAAAACTACAAGTCCTATGGAAAAAAGTTGTAGGTAATAAAAAAATCTACAACTTTTGTATTTACACTTTTTTCACATAACCTCAAAATTTATGTGAAAAATTCAAATAACCAAGTTTTTGGTATTTTATTTTTATCTTTTACAAAAAAAAATTTTTTTTCCCGAAATTTGCTGAAAACTTACATTTTTACGTCCCAAACACACTGTAATTTAAAATATTTATTTTGACTTAATATCGAAAAAGCACCCTAATTTTCAATCGAAAATTCTCGCGTCAAAATATCTGGTTTTTTAAAAAACTCAGTTGGCTTTTTGTTCATTAAAATCTCTACTTTTTGATGGTGTAAAAAAAATATACATTACTATGGTAAATGTTCTCAAAAAATGCAAAGAAACGAAAAAAACTCGAATCCGAAATTTTTTTTAATCATTATGTAGAATTTTGAGCTATTTATTAAAATTTATAGAATTTTATTATATTATCAATAGATCCTTACCTTACAATTTTTGTATAATATTTCACTACAATTGTGATATATAAGTACATATTATTGTAGTAGTTATTACATTTTTTCTTTTTATGATCTGCGCTATTAGAGTATTTCACCAAATCTCACTTTTTGGTATAAATAGTCTTTTAGTTTTTTGATTTTGAAATAAAGTGTCTTATACAATTGGTTAATTTTTTTTGTACAATTCGCAGTAATAATGATTTAAAAAAATGCAAAAAGGAAGTCTACCTAAGATACCCAATATAAACAGGTGAGGAGCTATTCTATAATATTTTTTAGAAAAGGAACAGTATATTTTATAATTAAAGGATACTGAATACTTAAAGTCAAATTGTAAGAATCGTTTAGTACAACAACCAGAAAGTGGTTATTTAAAAATAATAATATTACTAAGCCTGTTGTTCAATTTGCAAACATTTTCATTAAAGCGTTTATTTATCTTTCTTCTTCAAGTAAGTGTAGAAAAAGATTGCAGATTTAATAGAAAATATGGGTGAAAAATAATCCTGGAACCACTTCGGCGAAAAATAAGTGTGGTAGAAAAACGATTGTGAAAAGTTGCGTTAGCAAGTGACAAAATAAATTAACGAAATTGGATATCAACGGAATAATTGCTTTTTTATTGAGAAAATAATGAAAAATGTATCGAAAAATAATTCCATTTTATTACTGATCTCATACTTTATTTGAATGACTGCTGATTAAAAAAACTATAAAAATCTAATAATTTCAAAAAAATGGTTTTTATATCTTTTTTTAGTTTGTTACCAACCGAAAGTAGATATTACAATAGAATAATAGAGAAAAATATTTTCTAAAACTTGCCGTAGGAAAAAAGTTCGAGAATCAAGATCCAGAACATAGTAAGACTTACTAATGACAGCCCAATAAAAGATGATTGAAACTCATAACTAGGATACCTCCTTTTATATATTTCATAAGGAAAAAGTGTGCCTCTGTAAATATAGTATTAATAGGGCACATTTTATAAAGAAAATTGTTTTGAGGCATCGTCAAGCTGCAAAGGACCAAATCGTTTCACTAAACTTTTCCCACAGTGAATATGGTATGCATATTTTTCACTTGGTAAAATGATAGATTCAGGATTGACAATTAATACAAATTACTATAAAGATATGGTTTTAATATGAATTGTGTAAATCTTGGATTGGACTTACTAGATCATATTCCTAATAGGAAAATACTGGTTATAAGTAATCACCCAGAGACATTCACTCCATTAAATCTAAAAATTATTAGATGTATGATAGTAATTTAGAAAATATAAAAGAGGCAGTCTATCACTAAAAGAAAAAGTTATGGAGTTGACATATGTGTGCCAGGTTACGCAGGACACATTTTTATGATGAGATAGTCTAAAAAAGTCGATTCTAGTATTAATTACCTTTCATTCCACTGAAACTGTAATACTGAGTTAATAAGTTGATAATAGAAGTGTCAGTTTTTTTATTAGAAAACAAACAAGTTTTGAATTAATTTTTATATTTCCTCTCGTATTTGAAATTAGTCTCAATCATTAAAAAATCAACGATTTCTACATTTTTATAGTAGAAGGTAGAACTAGATCTCCGCCACTGTGTTCGCCTGGCTTAGGGACTCCGACAAAGGATCGTGCTATTAGGACCCTTTTATTGCTACTACCATCCAAATCTTGGAATGTTTGTCATTCGGTTGCCCTTTCCGGTTTTTGGGTCCCATTCAGGTTCACAATCATAACTTCAATTTGCCATAAATGTAGTTATTAAATTATCTGGTTGAAGGGCATAATAGTTAGGTTACGTTCAAAGTGACGGGCAGAGATAATAATTTTGAATTATTATGGAGCTGAACATTTCCAAGTATGTATCTGGGGTAAACATACAAATATCAGACGAGGTAAGATAGGGTTTAGGGTTAACGAATTTTGATAAATACGTAAAACAAATTTGAATAGAAAGAATGGTACATATGCTGAAATCTAAATCTTAAAATACAAGCTCATTGCAAAAGTGGTATTTTAGTACCACTTAAGCTAAGATTGCTAAAAAAAGAAATTATACTGGCAAACAATAATCTAGGGATTTTTCTATTTAGAACTTGTCGGCTTAAGCAGATAACATAGGATATGTTGTCAATATTAATGTACTTGTCATATGGAAATGCTATTCTCTTCTATTAAACCTAAAACAGATAGAGCCGTTTGTTTTGTCAACCGAAATATTCTAAAAAACGAAAGATCATCTAAATTGTTGAAATGATTGCTCTGATTAATATTTCTCAAGGATTTCCAAATCATCATTAAGAATATCAAAATCCAAATAAATTTCCATATTCTAAAAACTGTAGTGTTGATTTTATTGTATTTTAATTATAAACGTTAACAAATATTTTCTAACTATAGCCGGTAAAATTTAAAATTAGGCTTAAGTGAAACTTATCTACATAAAGTGTCACACTTCCTGTTACTTAAATTTAAGTAGCCTTGAGGTTTTATAAGTTCCACTCAACAAGTGGTGCACCCAATTTCAGTCATTTTAAGTTGAACTTAAAGTTAAGTGGTCAAGGTACAATCGGGTCTTAGTATTTAAAACAATATTAAATTCGTTACCAATTTACTTAGCTGCAAAATGTATACCTAGGTACAAACCTAGATAAGATAAATATGCCTACGTCATAAATGCAATCTATTCTTAACACAAAACTGTTTTGTTTACGCCATCGTCTTTTATAATGTCTTTAGCCAGCATTTATGTTCCAAAAGAAGATAAAGAAACATCTTGTTAAAACCTCAACATGTTAGACTTAAAACTTTTGTTGATCTCTATCACTGCTCTAAATCCAAGTTAAATAAATTTTTGACCACCTGTTAGTTTGCACTTACTTGTAGATAAGACACATAGAGTCAGCAACCTACAACTTTCCTCCTCTATTTTAGACAACTTTTAATAAACTACAGGATAGTCCTAAGATAAGTCAATGTTTGATTCTTGAGAGACATTTTTTTATTTTACACCCATCTGTTAAATGTTATACCCCTGTCCCCAGCATCCTATACTCCTAAAATTTAACACTTGTCTCGCCTGATTTTTGTAAAAACCTTTTTCGTTATTTGTTTTTATTCAAGAAATCAATTTTTCACTTAACTCTATTTAACAATTTACATAATAAATAAAAGATGGGAACACTGATTAAATATTTGTCTATTTAGTAATCAATTAATTAAATATTTGAAGTATTTTGCTTCCACTTCTATAAAAATATCAGTTCAAACATTTCGAAGCATTTGACGCATATTTTGAGTGGATTCGCATAAATATTATTATTTAAGTAGCCATATAACAAATACTCTAAAGGTGATAAATCTGGTGACTCTCTCCTTCCGAGCAAGTCACAAAGAAATCGTCCATTTAAAAATTGCTTTCCTGATGCTGTATATTGGAGGTGCATCTGTTGTAATTCACTTCTAATGAGACACCGTTAATTTGTATTGCTTTTTTTTGCTCTATTGTGTAAAAATGAAAAACTCATACTTGTTAAATTAGCGTTTTCTTATATAACTAATATTTTATGTTATAATAAATATATATTTTCTTATTATTATACTGTGTACATAAAGTATGGAATAAATTCATTTTAAACTAAATAAACAATTTTGATGAAAGATCCTGAGACAAGTCGGTTTTTGATTTTAATTTAACGTACTTACATAACAATGAAATATACAGGGTAAACCATTTGTGAGTAATGATATCATCGACAATTTTTTTAAATTGGCACACCCTGTATATTTTTTTTTAGATTGCAAAATTCTAGGCCATTCGAGAAATATATCATACTACTTGTGTTCGGTAATTAATAGCTTTGTAGATTCGACCACTTACTGTAGTTTACTGTTAATGTTGTATTATTTTGTAATTTTAATTTAATTAAAGGTCTTCAAAAATACAGATTTTAAAATTATTGTATCTTCAAAACTATTACCAAACACAAGTATGATATATTTTTGGAATCATCTTGAAATTTGCAATCTAAAAAAATAAAATATACAGGGTTTGCCATTTAAAAAAATTATCGATGACATTTACTCACAAATGGTTTACCCTGTATATTTCATTGTTATGTAAAAATACATTAAATTAAAATCAAAAACCGACATGTCTCAGAATTGTTCCTCAAAATTGTTTGTTTAGATTAAAATGAATGTATTCCATACTTTATGTACTATGTACTATGTACTATGTATACTAAATAGCAGAGACAAAAACTTTACTTTTATAATTAACAACTTAATTGTAATTTATCTCATTGTGCGTTATAAATTATTTGTTAATTATTCAAATTAGGCAATGTGTTTCGACATAGATAATAGATTTAATTTTCAATAATATTTGTTTACTCGTAAGTACATGCGATTATGAAAATGGTTAGATTTTGAACAATCAACATTTTGTGGAAATAACATGAAATGCCTCTTTTTATGCATACCTCATAGAGTACCTTCATTATTATTAACATCGTATTGATTTTACATTATATTATAACTTCATTTATCAACAACATAAGTGGAACATAATTTGCAGATAATACTCGCAATTGTGTTAGGTTTATACCGAATTTTATCCATCCTTTAATCAAATCGCACAGCATCAATCTATTTTGCAGGTGAAAACCATAAGTCTCGTTGAATAACAAAAACAAAAATTAGTGAATATGTAAAATATTTGAACTTTAACAGAGACTTAACCTAGAAAATACACATATGAAAAAAATGTTAACGTTTGGGCATCAGAAGAAAAAAAAATCTTGATTGATAACTTGAAAATCACAACTCTCAGCAAAAATTAAATTCGTGATTTACAGTACACTATTCAATCCTGTTTTGACATATGGTCTGCAACTATGAGAAACAGCTTGAAAATCGATGATAGCCATTATTGAAAAATTTTACGGGTAATGATCGATGCTCCGTTATCATTAAACTTTGGAAAATTACCCAAATATATACACTAGCCGTTAGTCTGTTGGAAAATAATCACGAAAGTTAGTTCCTCAAGTGAAAGATTTTAATTTTAGTATTAGTTATGACCCATATACAGGTTTTGACGCGATGGTTCATTATGGCTAAACGGTAAAGATTTTAACATTTTTATTTTTTCTGTACTTTTTTCTTTCCTTCTCCCAGCTTCTATAACAAATCACCAAGGTTTAGTTTGTATTATGCAGGGCCAGTTTTTTATTATATCTATCTACTTTATATATTTTTATGTAACATTAAAATATATGTATCCATTTATTCCATGTTAAATAAACTTGTTTTTAAATTTAAAAAAATTTAAAATTTAAATAAAAGTAAGTATTCTTTAATTGAATATATTGAATAACAATTGTAATTTAAAATCCAGTTTTTAATTTCTTTTCAAATAAATTAAGATAATTTAATATTATTAAATTTGATGGTAGCAGATTGTAAAGTATGGACCCAATATATAAAAATGGTTTTGGCCAACGTTTAATTTGTATATTTCGAAATATGTGCATTTGTCAGAACTTGATTTCTTGTATAGTAGTTTTGATAGAAATTATTTTTATTAAATAAGTTGTGTATAACTCGTTTGAGTTCTTGGTTTATTATACATATATTATTTTAAGTATTTTTTTTGAATTATTGTAAGAGGATCTAAATATATTTTATTGTATTGTAATTTTTCAACTAGAGAATAATACAGTTTGTGTAAATCTAAATTGTTGCTTGAATTTGACTGTGACTTTATGTGAACTGAAGAATAAGCTATCGCAGTACGAATTGTAGAAATTAAAGGATACAATTTTTGTTTTTTCTGTATTTACTTTGAATAGATTATCATCAACAAAAGGCCAACAGACGATAGCTTTATGGAAAATTTGTGCAAATAATAAATTAGTTTCTGAATGGAGGTAGTACAGATCCTAAAATATATATTTTTCTAAGTTTTTTCAGAAGCAGCTTGTGACTGACCATGTCAAAATCCTTTGCTAGATCAATAAAAACACCTACTTCTTTATTATTTTTAGACTTAGACATTATATTTTTAATTTCTATTTCAGAAATGTAGTCCAAATACATGGAGTATTGAAGTTTAAGTTGAAGGACCAATTTGTGTAAAATATTTTTTAAATTCCTCAAATATATCTTTAGCGATTCTTTACCATTCTCTGTGATTATTTTCTCTATTTTTTCTGTAGTTTTGCATTTGTTGGTGTAAGATTTTATTACGTTCCATAGGTGTTTAAAATCGTTTTTATTTTTATTAATTACAGCCTTAAAATAGTTCTGTTACGTTTTTTTTTTAATAAACATTAACTGGAGTATTGAATTAAATACTCTGTATAATGACGGCTACTCGTAGTGATCTAGTGGAATTTCCGGGACCAAAAGGCAATTAAATAACAGTTTAGATAACGTTATCAATATAAAGGGCAACTTATCAAACTTTTGCTCTAGTTAGCATGCAAACATTATGCAAATTTGTTGGACCGGCTGACAAAAACAGCAAAAAGAAAAGCAACAGAGGAGAAAAAACGTTAGTTCCAATAAGCGTGACAGTTCATAAACTGTCTAGATGCCTAACTTTGATGCAAATTATCTGTTTGTAACAGAAAGTTGTTTGAATAAAGTATTTATGCTCGTATTTTTGATGTAGATGAGCTTGTTACCCGATTTTGAAACAAGCCGTTTAAAAATATCTAAACGCAATTTTAAACGAATAGATAGATAGACTAAATGAGGAGAATAAAATTGTAACGCCTGTTTTTTATTCCAAAATGTTTTTTTAAATACCAGTTAGTTGCTTGTCCAAATTTTAATATTGTTAGTTAATGAACTTGCAAAAGAAAGAATGAGCATTTCATATCATCTACAGTCTTCTGAATGTAGGCCAAAAGTTCGACAAAGTGTGGGAAAAAAACAAAATATACAAACTATATAGCCCAAATTATGTAAAATTTTTCTCATTATATATTTCAGATAAACTTTTGGAATGAAAGAAATTAAAGAGAATATTCCTTGAGAAAGTGACCTGGGTCTCATTATTAATTAGCTACCTACTAGTACCTTACGAGTCTTAAAATATACTACAGTAGCTATATTCGCTAATTCATGATGTTAAAAAAATGTAATTTAATAAAAAACGGTTTGGTTTAATCAGTCAAGTACAATTCTACATACGTAATAAATCGAATAGCCCTAGTAGTATCATGCTTTTAATTGTATTAGACGATTGTGATCAGCAGGGAATGTAAAACGGTTTATCTAATAATATTTAAATCGCCTGAATTTAATGTGACTATTTGTTTAAAACCTTACTAGTGAAACACTACTTATCGGTATATATTTTATTCTTATGTCTATCTATCTGGTAACATACTAGGTCTCCAATGAAAACGGGAGGACGGAATTTGGGCTGTAATGTTGAAACTTTCATTTTTTTCCTTTTTACCTTGACCTGCAAGAAATGAAGAATATTTGAATGAAGTCTTGGCTCGTGTTGCTCTAGAACCCCATTTATCTATGCGGTAAATTATAAATGAAAATGATATTTTCTACTTCGGGATATAAATAATTCTTATTAATGTGTGCTTTTAATATAATTAACGAAAAAATAATTTGCCCAAAATTTTATTGAGGAACACTAAATGGGCCAGTGGACTTGGATTTTTTACGAAATAAATGCCAAAATTGTTGGAAGATAATCTTATTGAAGTTAAAAATATTTTGACGACAGGGTGTTCGTATGGTAATACCAAACAAATTATTTAAATAGATGTTTTCCCAATAGAGAGATTGCTAATAATAGCAACGCTTAAATAGCTTGGAGGAATTTTTTATGTGCATACTCCACACCCGTTTAAAATAGTGAAAACCTTACGTTTAGAACAGAACGAACATGAGTTCTAATATTTCATTTTAATAAAAAAATAAGTAAGCTAAGTTTTCTAAAAATGATTTGATTTAACCACAGTTTAGGGTAGCGGTTGGTTAACTAAAATTATACAACAAAATTTTTGGTTAACTAATTATTTCTGGAAATATGTTATTCCATTTAAAAAAAATGAAACATGTAATATCATAAATGAAAAATTATATTTTAAAGGGAGAATGTGAGGATTAAGTCAGTCGAGTGCTTTCAGTTTTTAGGTAATTATCAGGACTGAAAATTTGTTTAATTAATCCTTCAAACAAGATATTTAGAATATTTTTTGTTAGTTATTAAATTGCTTCCAGTGGTTTATTTAAAAAATGTATAGCATGGAAAGATTATATATTAAAATAAAATAATCATAGTACCTCAGGCTGAATCATCTGGTATAGATACCTATAACTAAGTATTTCGATCCCAAACTTTCTTTTCTAAAAAATTTTATTTGTATATTTTACAAATTATAACCCGACAATAATTACGAACTGATGTTTACTGACTATCACTTCAAAAACACTCGCACCAACACTTCATTACTTTCTTTTATAGAATAGGCGTCTTGTGGAAAGTTCGATTTAAAGAAAGAGGCTACTATATTCACTGATATAGTTGTTGGCTAATGAATTATTTTTTTAATAATGGGTCTATTGTAATCACTAATATAATTCCTCCTCCTGTAGATTCAGCTTCCGAGGGTGACAGGCTAAACTTTTTTCTGGTTTCCTTCTATGTTTTTGGTACTTCTTTTGGACTGTCTAAAAAACGATTATTAAAGGTAAACCATAAAAAAGTATAGTCCATGTACTTGGTTTATGCGAAATTGGAGAGTTTATTTATTATTTTTTGCATCAATGTATTGAATTCGTTCAGGTTAAATTGTAACTTAAGGCTGCGTGGAATTTTCCAATTTCTTTATTAATCTCTCTGGAAACAACGTAGGTTGAGAGTCCAAGCCCATATGTCTAAAATTTGACGAGGTGTCTGCATTTGTAATAATTTGGCAATTAATTTTCAGATACCGTTCCTAAATAACTGCCATTAATAGTTACTAATTTATCTTATTGATTAGTTGATTACATTTAAGTTGCATATTAATATGGTTTGGTGATACCAAAATCCATTGGTTTAATTCATCTATTTTTTTTAAAAAGGGGTTCGGATACATTGATCGTTATTTGTTGACAACTAGATGTCATTTTTAATTTTAGTATTTGGATTTCACATGGCTCGTCGCCGGGGGGTTTTTAAAGGGTTACATCGTCACAGATATATTCTTGGAGTAGTAACTTCATGCATTAATTCTTCAAAAATGCATACTGCAATTTATCTTTCATTAAATATTTATTCCCAGGAATTATCACCTTGAACCGAGCATTACTCATGGGGGGTACAGGATAAAGATGAAATAATTTAAATTCGAAAGGGAAGATTATAGATATATCTAGAATATACGTGTAGGTTAATTTAGTTTCCATTATAATATAATAATATGAAATCTTGATAATTTTTTATTTAAATCTAATTTAAATGGTTTTTGTTTCTCGTTATGATTTTTGTATATATTTTCCAATATTTTATATAATTCTGTTGTCGGTATAATATTAGGGTACATCACACCAATTTTTGTAAAGAAAATTAAGTTTTCTATGTCTTGCGTAATTGACAGTAATAGTAATAATTTGGGTTATGATATCTTTCATAAATATACAACTTTTACTATTATTCTGATTTTCGACGACAGATTCTATGGTTTTAATTCTTTGTTCCAACAAAATTTCGTTATGATTTATTGACCCTTATGGTTGAAGTAAATTTCTTTATTAGAGAGGTAGCAATTGAATTTTGAGTTTTAATTGTATGGTATAAATTATTTTGATTTTGCTGAAGTTGTTAAATAAGTCTCTCATAACGTTCACAATGATTTGCGTCTAAATTTCCACTAATTGATGTGAATATGGATCTAAGTTCTTTGATTAGTCATCTTTTAGTTCTTTTATTTGAGAAACTGGTAAAAGTTCTAGTAATTTATTTTTTAATTTATTTTCAGTAAAGTTGAAGATTTTAATAAAGTTAGATATATCTTAAAAATAGTCGTCATTATATATTACTATGCCAATTATTTTTTTTATTTTAGTTTTAATATTCAAATTCTTTGAAAATAAGTTTAAGTCATAATAATAAATAACTGAATGATAATATTTTATACTGTTTGCTGAGACCAATTTCACTGGTAATATGCCGGGATTATATTGTAAGTTTCTTAAAGTAATATTGTCTGATAATCCAGGAACCACAGGAAAAATGAAATGATAATTTTTGTTTATTAAACGAATAGAGTCTTTTTAGTGGACCTTGAATATTACTCATATGAATTTTGCCGTATTTTGCACTAGTAATCGTTTTTCTTTTTTCTTCTTTCGTTTTAATTTGAATTGCTTTCATGAATATTTGAATTTGCTTTTTGGTTTGTTTGATGTACGCTGTAAGGTATGATTCAAATATCTTGCGGTCTTCAGGGTTTCATTAATTTTTCATATATAGTCTTTTTATTATCTTTGAGTATAACATTTTATTTTTTTCTGGTTGTTGGTGTACAGTGTCATTTATTAGTAATTTTTCTAGGTCAATATTATAGCGTTCATTGTTAGGTGTCCATTAATTATGTTGGTTTTAATTTTATTGTAGATTGGATGGAATTATTGTATGCCAAAATGGCATAAATCATTTTATTTTTTACGGGGACGTCTACAAGTCCTTGTGGATATAGTATGTTCTCCAATAGTTGAGTGAAATCTTTTGACAATTCTGTTTGATTGGGGGTGATGAGGTGAACAGAAATGTAATTTTATTTTATGACTATCTTAAATGCAGTTCGATTATCGGAAATTATTTGGTTAGGAATGCCATACTGAGAAAAGTATATCAGCTATACTGATGCAAAAGCGTTGTTACATTATATGCTTGGGTATATTTAAAAAAACTATCTACACTTGTTAAAATTTTGGATTTTTCAAAACTAAAAGTATCACTGTGTATAATTTTAAAGAGTGTAATTATAGTGGGTGTAAGATTCTTTTCCATTTCTAGAGGATGTCGGTCCTATTTACAAAGTTAGGAAATTTCGAATTCATTTATGTGTGTTTGGATAGATTTTTTCATATTGGGCCAAAAATATTTGTCTTTAATTCTATTATAAGTTTTATCAATTCCAGGATGATTTGTTTTCCCTTCATGATAATTTTGAATAATTTGTTTGATGTCGTCGGGGTCTATGACGTCTAATAATTTTTTTGTACAACGTTTGAACTTAATGGAAATAAATACCTTTGTAAAAGGAAAAAGGTTCATATAAGTCTGGGTCTTCAAACTATAGGTAATAAGAAACTGTTGAAAATATATCAACAGAAAGGAAATAGCGTGGTTCCATCTATTGGCATATTGACCATGCTGTGTTGTCATAGATATAATATATATAGTCTTGTGTTGAATCTCTAAGAGTGTGTATGTACCCTTTTTTTGGCTCTGCTCAATAGGTTATGGTCCCAGTATTACCGTATCACAAGTAATTGTATTTTTGAGTGCATAATGGCTAGTAATAATTATATCGCGAGTGTGCCCAAGCTTAAAGGCCGCGAAAATTATGATGAGTGGGCGTTTGCAGCGGAGAATTTCCTGATTCTTGATAACTTGCTACAGTGTATCAAGGGAACCGAAACTGACGCCACCAAAGTTACTCAAGCAAGGTCGAAGTTGATCCTGACTATCGATACTTCGTTGTATATACACATAAGAGAGACGAAAACAGCTAAGGAGCTGTGGGATAAGTTAAAAAAACTTTATGATGACGCAGGTTTTTCCAGAAAAATAACTTTACTACGATCATTAATTTCAGCTAGGTTAGAAAACATGGACAACATGGAATCATATGTCAATCATGTTATTGAAACCGCGCAAAAGCTGAAAGGGACTGGATTTAACATAGATGAAGAATGGGTAGGATCTTTGCTGCTTGCAGGAAATCCAGAGAAGTATTCACCTATGATAATGGCTATTGAACATAGTGGTATCCAAATCTCGGCTGATGCAATAAAAACAAAGTTATTGGAAATGGCGGACGATTATGATAATGCAGGTAGTCCTCTTATCGGCAAAGCAAGATGGAGCAACAGAAAATTTAGTGACAAGATTTCGACAGTTGGTAACAAAAGTCAAACTTCAAACATGACATCTGTCAATGTCAATAGGAAAGAAATTCGCTGTTATAATTGTAAACAAATCGGACATTATAAAAGTAATTGTCCTAGTTTAAAATCAAACAAGACTACCCAAGACACTGCAAACCTTTTCAGTGCAGTATTTTTTGGTGGTATGTGTTTTGATAAAAACGATTGGTACATGGATTCAGGTGCCAGTGCTCATATAACCACAAATAAAGATTGGCTAACTGAAGTAAGTTCCCAAGGACCAAGTGAAATTATTCTTGCTAACAAATCGAGAGTATTTGTAGAATGTAGCGGAACCGTGGATATTACTACAGTAGTAGAATTTAGGAAGTTTCAAGTGCATGTAACAGAAGTTTTATATGTTCCACAAGCAGCCACAAATCTATTGTCAGTCAGCCAAATCATTAAGAATGGCAACAAAGTGATTTTTGGAGCTGATGGTTGCAAGATTTTTAATAAAAATAATCAGTTAATTGCAGCGGCTAGCTTAGTTGGTGGTATGTATAAGTTGCATACTGAAATTGAAGAAAAATGTTTACTATCAGCAGAAAACGGAGTGTCTGACAAAACTTGGCACCGTAGATTAGGACATATAAATGAAAACGAACTGAAGAAAATGGCATCAGGTGCAGTTCAAGGTATGATATGCAATAAAAAGATTAATGTAAATAAGCATAACTGTGAGATATGCAATGAAGGTAAGCAGGCGAGACTACCATTTCCAGATAAAGGATCCAGGACAAGTAGCTTACTAGAAATTATACATACAGATCTTTGTGGTCCTATGGAGACTAATTCATTAGGAGGTGCTAGATATTTCCTCACGTTTAAAGATGATTACAGTAAAATGGTATTCGTGTATTTTTTGAAAACAAAAGAACAAATACTCGAATATTTTAAAGAGTTCAAAAGTTTAGTAGAAAACCAACTTGATAAAAGAATTAAAATTCTAAGAAGTGATAATGGCGGAGAGTTCTGCAGTAAAGTTTTTGAAAATTTTCTAAAGCAAGCAGGTATATTGCATCAAAAGTCTAACCCCTACACCCCAGAACAAAATGGTTCTGCTGAACGGTTGAATAGAACTATTGTGGAGAGGGCCAGATGCTTGGTTTTAGATGCAAAGCTTGAGAAAAAATTCTGGGCAGAGGCAGTTAACACTGCAGTATATCTGCATAATAGATCCACTGTTTCAGGACTCAGGAATAAAACCCCATTTGAAGTATGGCATAACAAGAAACCGAATATAAGTAATGTAAGAATATTTGGCAGTAAAGTAATGGCACACATTCCTAAAACGAACAGATTAAAGTGGGATAAGAAATCACAGAAAATGTTGCTGGTTGGATACAGCGAAACTACTAAGGGTTACAGGCTATATAACCCAGAAACTAATAAAATAATAATATGCAGGGATGTGATCATCATGGAAGATATCCAGGACGATAAGGATTTCGGAGAAATAGTAATAAATGGAAATAAAGAGATAACAGATTCAGTGGGGGATAATACAGTTAATGAACGACGTCCAGTAAATGAGAATGAATCTGAAGACGCTTCTTTAGGACATGACGAGGGACATGAAGATACCAGTGATGAAGACTATATTGGTATGACAGATCCTATACCGATGTCAGAAAATAGAAGGTCACAAAGAAATCCAAAACCAAAAGAGTACAAAGACTTTATAACCTATATGTGTCTAGGGGGCTTGGACAGTGATGATCCACTCACAGTAGAAGAAGCACTGTCAAGACCAGATCGAGATAAGTGGAGAGAAGCAATTGTGAAGGGTTAGTGAGATATCGTGCGCGTTTAGTGGCGAAGGGTTTCTCGCAGCAACCAGGGGTAGATTATGATGAAACTTTTTCACCTGTCATAAGACATTCTAGTTTAATATTGCTTTTTTCTCTTGCTGTAAAATTAGGATTGGACATCAATCATTTAGACGTAAAAACTTTTTTTTGAATGGGCATTTAAAGGAAAATGTGTACATGCAAATTCCAGATTGTTTTGATGTCTCAGACAATTGTAAATGTTGTATATTTACCCACAGATATTATACTTGCTGATGTTCTCACCAAAAGTTTAGGTGGAGAAAAGCATAATAAATTATTAGATTTATTAGGAATAAAAAGTTTGTAAATTTCTTTTTTGTTGATAAGTGGGGGTGTTGAAAATATATCAACAGAAAGGAAATAGCGTGGTGCCATCTATTGGCATATTGACCATGCTGTGTTGTCATAGATATAATATATATAGTCTTGTGTTGAATCTCTAAGAGTGTGTATGTACCCTTTTTTTGGCTCTGCTCAATAATTAACATAATCCTTTAAAAAGCTAATTATGCCTGCTTCTAGATTGTCTTTGGAAATCTAAATATTGGAGCGTGGTTTGTTCTCAAAAAGAAACTTTATTTTCGGTTTTGCTGGTGATTAAAGTACTGAATCTACGAAAATTTGATTTTACTCATGATTTACAGCTTGTTCTATAATGGGAATTCCAATTACTGGGTTTTCATCTGTGTTTGAACGAATCGTAATTTGATCATCTGATTTATCAAAGTCATTATTACTTGGGTTAATATCATTATTTTGGTCTAGCTCATTTAAACGGTTTTGCTTTGGTTTGGGTTTTGATAATCTTCCAGGGGTGTCTCGTCAACATTTACTATTAAAGAAAATTCGTCACTTGCCTTTTGTAATGTTTTAGGATTTGGCCTATATATCGGTATATAAGGAAAATGAGATGAAGCTGTATTTAGACTTTGGTCTTGGGGTGAAAAAGTAACATTCTGGTTTTTGTATTTTGTAAATTAATTTAGAAGATCATCTAAATCATTCTAAAAGATTTTAGTTTCTTTAGCATGAAATTTAATTCGGTAAAGGCAATCGGATTAGTATTTTATTTTATTTTTTGTCTATAATTTTATAATGGAATTCTTCTAATTTAATTCTCCAAAGGAGAATTTTAGAATTTGGATCTTTAAGATAAAATAGCCTAAGTAAGGGCCTTTGATCCTTTATTATATTAAAGGGTCTTCCGTATAAATAAGGACGGAAGTATTTGGTACCCCAAACTATTGCTAATAATTCTTTTTCGATGATAGAATAATTTTGTTCTGAGTTATTAAATGTTCTAGAAAAATATGCTATAGAAAGATCTTGTACAAGAGGTCTTTGAGATAGAATAGCTCCTAACGCGATATTTGAAGCGTCAGTTGTTAAATTAAATTGCTTATTGAAATCAGGATATTGCAGTATAGGTTCATTGGTTAATAAAGTTTTATAAGTTTCGAAACACCTTTTTTCAAACATTTTGTCATCGATTTTGTTATACGTGCAAAGTCTTTTATAATCGGTCTATAATAGCTTAGTAATCCTAATAAAACTTTTATTTGTTCAGAAGGTTTGGGAATTGAAAAGTTAACTATGGCATTGAGTTTATCTAGATTGGATTGTAGTTTATCGGGGAGTAACAATATGGCCTAAATATGCTACTTCCTTAAGAAGGAATTTTGATTTGTCAAGTTGGACTTTAAAATTTGCGTATCTAAATCTATGAAATATGACTTTTAATCTTTCTAAATATTCATGCAATGATATAGAAAATATGAATATGTTATCTAGATATATATGGCACTTTTCATTTCGAATAACGCATAAAATATTCTCTGCAATTAATTGAAAAGTTGCTGGGGCATTTTTAAGACCAAAGCAGTTTTCTCAATATTTTTTCATCCATTTTGATTTGGTAATAACCACTAGCTAAGTCTAGAGTTAAAAATTATTGGCATTTGCCTAGTTTTATCTAATAGGTCAGTAATATTGGAAAGGGGATATTTGTCATTTTTCATTTTTCATTAGGTTTTCGGTAATCTATAACAATTCTGTATTTTTTCTCATTACTAGCGTCATTACATTTACTAATAACCTAAATTGGATTGAACTAGAAGGATGTATGATATTAAAATTTAACATTTTTTATATTTGATTTGAAACTTCTTGTCGGTATATGAAAAGTTTCTTTTTTGGTGTCGTTTTTTATTTGTAAATATTAGTTGTTCATCGTCTCGATAAAATATGTCACTGTATTCATGTAAAAGTTTAAATAGTTTGACTCTTTCTTCGTAGTTCATATGTTCCGTTCTAAATTTTGTGGGGTCAAATGACAATTTTTTATTTGTTTTAATAATAATTTCCAAGGCTCTTATTTGAATATTACCAACTTTTTCTACTATGATAGGTTCAGAAAAATCTAGTATTACGACATTGACCGTATTATTTGTTATTGTAGTTAAAGTATACTCATCTTTTGCTAAGACTAAGAGATTCAGGTATCTCACAGTTGTGAAATCTTTGATAAAAAATTACAATATCTCCTTGTTGAATATTTGTATTAATTTTGATGACTTGTTTAGATCTAGGCTGCACAGTTATGTAATTACATTCATGTTTATTTTATAAAAAGATAATGAAATTTTTGGAAAGGCATAATTATCTCTGTTCTTTATTGACATTTATATTCGCTTACAATAGTTTTAAATTATCGATACCAAGGAGACTATGAAAGTCTGAATGAAATTGGAAAAGATATCATTTTAATTTTAGTGGTTGAGGCAATTTAAAAATTTCATAAGAAAAAATGTCACACTATATTTATGTAAAGATTTTTGGAAAACAATTGAAACTATGGAAGGATCATTTCTAACCAACTTTGAAAATATTTAAAAGCTATAACAGGATCAATAAAAGATTTAGTTGAACCTGTGCCTTTAACGAATTGTTGTACCTAGTGGTTCTCTAAGACCAGATAAAAAAGTTTTTAAAGCGATATCTTGATATAAATTTCTTTTTAGTACTTTAACAAATTCATTAACTTCATGAATATTCACGAAACTACATAAAATATGAAGACATCTATTATTAAAGCTTTGTGGGGATTTATTAAAATTTTGTTTTACACCATTACGAGATCTAGTTTAAACTAACTTCATCATGTTGATCAGCAAAATTACTTGTTAAATCAGTTTTTAAATCTTCCCATGTAGAACAACTTTGAATTTTGACTACTGTTTTTGCAGTATCTTCGATTTTTGAAATGATTCAATTAAGTAAATAACTGTTTTGAAAATCTGTTGAATCAGTTCTATTTTAAAAGTCTGAGGGACTATTCTGGTTTAAAAGCCGTATTATGTGAACTATTTATTTGAATAGTATTTTATCGGTTGTAAAATTTGAGTTTGAGTTTGAATTGAACTTCTCCAGGCTTCTAACTTCACAAATTTGGGTTATTGGATCTCAAACCTTGATGACTTTACTGAAATGGAGTGGAACAGGTCCTCAATCTATAGCTGAGAAAACTTTTCTGCACAGGCTCCTCAACAGTTTTATTAGCAAAAGTTCTTATTATTCTGATAAATCGTTGAAATAAATATTGCACATTCGATATGTACAACTCGAAATATCCTACTAACTGCGTCAATTAAGTATTTCGATTCCAAACTTTCTTTTTTAAAGAATTTTAAACTTTTAACTTTTTTAGTAGAATAAACAGTATTCAGTGAAGAGGTTTACTATACTATCGTTATCATTTACAAAGTTCTCTATAAACCACAGATGATGATAACTTATAATAGTTTCTTTCAGTATTGACATGTTTCCAAAAGAAAGTTATATTTGTTTTTAAGTTTTTAAAAGTCATTAGAACAATCGCTTCTAAATCTGGAACACTACTTCCGGAGATGTGAAAAATGATAGTAATGTCTGAGGGCACCTGAAAATTTGTACAGTTTAGTCATCTTCTTTTTTTCAATAATTAAAGACTTAAGTTATGAATCAAACCAATGTGGAAAATTTCATGGTTTATATTTTTTGACTGGAATAAATTTATTTACACCTTCATACAGAATACTATATAAAAAACAGCTTCATTTAAATTTATATTATCTAATAGTGAATTCCAGTTTACTTATCCTAAATATTTATTTAAACCTATATAGTCACAACTTGTGAAATCATGAAAATATTCCTCGTATGTTAAATGGGATTCACTCTTGAGTTTTATATCAAAAGCAATAGCAGTGTGGTGCACGTAGTTATTAAAAATGAGATCTATTGGTTCTGAAACATGTATGTTTCTGAAAGTAGAAAATATGATATGAAGATAGACATTTCTGCTATTTGCTATTGTATTTATCTGAAACACATTTATCCTTATTATTATTCCTTTACTTTCTCGGCATCTCTTCCAATATTATCCTCTACATACATTATAGAGCATTATATTGTTAGCCCTTTTTTGACGTTCATAAATTTCTGTTATTAAATTTGCCTCCGCTGGTGTCTGTTGCAACTGAGTTTTTAAATTGATTTCACCATGCATTTCGTCAATTTTTGCAAGCAATTTTGGAATCATTTTTAATCCATTTTGACAACCTTCACAATAATATTTTAGTATACTTTTCCCTTTCAAATCCATAACTTTTAACTCTGGTACATGAAGATTTGAGCAATGTTTATGTACATCCCTTCCACAGCTGTCACATGCAATAGGGTTACTTCCATGATCAGATGGTCCATTACCTTTAGCACACATCATTTCTTGATTTACACAAAATATTATTGACATACACCGTTGACCAGTTCACCGTTTATCAATTTAAGTTTTTGTGTATTTTTGGTTGCAGATAAGAAAATAATTTAATATTTATTTGACTCACCTTTAGTTGATTATCTAGCTGGCAATGTAAGGAGCAGATTGATATAAATTAAAAGTCGTTATGCAAGTCACTAATTCGATATGTTTAGAGAGCAAAAACAATACAAACAAGTAAATTCAACGTCTATATAATCTAATAATTCCAGAAGATACGTCACTATAAAACATACCGATCGATATTATTTCCATAAAATGTAATGTAGATATTTTGCTATACAGATTTCCCAATACTGATTCTTTTTTAATATTACTAAATAGGATGAAGACATGAAATATTCTACAATCGCTCTAGCCCATTTCCTGAGTTACTTGAAATCGTTCATTTTTGTTTATTATTATTAAGTTATATATATTAAAAAATGCAAAGCTAAAACTGCAACCAAGGAAATCAGAATTTATTTGTCAGCTTATTAAATCAATTTCTTATGCCTAGAAAATGGTAATTTTTGTAAAAAAAGTCAATTACAAGAAGTTGCCTGGAACAAAATAGTATTGAGAAAAAAAACTATAATTATTGTTTCTACCTTTACCTTATTGAATCTACCCAATATAAATATGTATTAAGAGTGGAAAGTGATTTGTTGCTTCAGACAGTAAGTGGCGGAGCGACGCGTATCGCGAGCGCAGCTGTCTTTCGACAAATTACTTTACGCTCGAAATGCATACAAGATTTTTTCTAAGATCACATTATTTTGAGAAACAAGATATTTCATTCAATTATGAATAATTGTACGTTGTTACAGTTTTATGTGTAATTAAAATTAGATGAGCGTTTTTAAAATTTTGTCACTCTAGAATGACAAAGCTGTTATTTGACGTCAGGACAAACGTTAATTTTGCGGTGACTTATCGAAGCGCAAAAGCCTACTTTCCGTAGTAATCGTAGAAAAAAAGTATTCATCTTAAATTTCCATGATTTTCCAAAACTTGTGCCAATTTTTTCATTCGATGACGATATCAAAAGGAGACACAATTGTCATATGAGTATTTAAAAAGATTAGGAAGTATATCTTATCTTTTACATTTATAAAAAACAAATTTTTAACAAAGGGACTCAATCATTAGTTCACAAGATTATTAAACAGTCTTGAAATGATCCTTTCCTGAGGCTATATGTACATATCAGTAAATCCATATTTACTCTAATTGGGTTACTAACATTTTGTTTATTGTAACAGTTTGAGAAACAGAATAATGTACAAAGGACCTGAATAAAATATAGACAAACGAATAAACCTAAGTGGTATTATTCACACCTAATAAATTACACCATTTCAGCTCCTAATCGATATAGTGTCCCAATAGGGTATACGAAATAACAGAGGTGCTACAATTTTGATATACTAACAATATAACAGTGGCGTGCTATATTTTGATATTCTTTATAACAAACATATTTCATAAAATAGTGAACGTAAATATACAATATAACTCTTCGTTACAAAACTTGAAATGGTCGGGTTGTCTAGAGAGAATATTGCACAAAACTGCAAAGTAGGTGAAGTATATTTAGGCAAGTTAAAACCTCTAGCAAATAAACTTACAATTGAGAAGAAATAGATATTAAAAACCACTGAAAAGTGACGTGATCTTAAAAAAGGCGAGTTGGGTTTAACAGCCCCCAACTGCGAGACCAAAAATACATATACTTACTCGTAAATAACAGGCTCTATCTAAGGAAAATTTGAACAAAATGAATGATACATAAGAGAAATGTAAAAGAAAGAGAGATGAAATGAATCAATATCTTAAAATGTATCAATTCATAAGAAGAACTTCCATGAAAAGAAAATATAAGTAGAGCAGAGAGAATAAAATAGTAGAAATAAGAAAAAACTGATGCATAAAATTGTTACTCTTAGGCAGTAACTGAAGAAAAATGAAGAGAAAATCGACAAGACGACGACTGGAACAAGTAGGTTTAAGTAAAGTAGACCATAAAGTACTATATTTAAGTAAAATAGATAATAAGATAGTAAATTTAAGAGAAGTAGATAGAGTAGTAGGTTTAAATAAAATAGATAATCAGACATTGTATTTAAGAGGAATTGAAAATAACGTACTAAATTTAATTAATATGAGTAGGCGTATAAATCTCAGCAAAAAAGAATGTAGAGAAAATGGGTATAATTAATACAAATATGTGGAATACAAAAAGCATATAGGGGAAAGAAATTAAACTATGCACATAATTTAAAGGAGTTAAATAAGATTTATTTTACCAGAAACAAAATAGAAAAACAAAGGAATTGAACAAAAGAAAGCGGATGGTAGAAGTGCGTAAAAACGTTAAAAACATAATGAGCAAATGGAAATCTATATATGAAATAATATTTGCAAAAGAGCTTAAGTGTGTAACACTTTTAAGATAATAATGAAAATACTGGTCAGGGGCGAACTTCAAATCAGAAGAAAATATGTATTCTGGGATGAGGTAGGTTTGGCTTGAAAGAACAAAAGGCGCAATTGATATAGCCGAAAATTTTAAATACCAAGAAAAGGACATATAAGATATTGGAAAATATACAAGAAGGCTGCAGATAGCAAATAAAATATATGACATGTTGTAGGATAATAATCATGAACAGCAAACATCATGGTGAACAGATGATGTTAAGAGAGAAATAAAAGATGACATGGAAAAAATACTTCAGTAATAGTAATAAAGGAAATTATGAGACATACATGAAGTAATAGAAGAAAAGTTATAACGATATTAAAGTATAAATCAAAATACTGCAGAGATTTCGAAAACAAATTGGAAACGGATAGTAACATGAATCAAAACTATTTCTGAGACTGACAATTCTAAAAAATAATAAAAAATAGATACAGCAAAGAAAAATGCTACATGTTTTTCCCGTGTGCGCATTTTTCCAAGTGTGGATATTTCTTCTGCACTTATATGACTGTACGTTTTTTTCTATGCGGTTATTTGCTGTGCTCTTATTTATTGTGCGTTTTTTCCGGTTACCATTTTATAAGTGCTGGAAAAACCTTACCTTCAAACGGATTTATCTAATTTGTAGTGCAGAATTGCCATCATTGCTTGAAAGATGTATTCTACTGTTTGAGAGTTTATGTGCTTGCCACAAAATGTCCTTTTTGACTATTACAAAAGGTACCCCAGCAGTTAGGCTAGCTAGCGTCGGTATAGATTTTGCAAGCGAAATTATCATTTTTAGAATATTAACGATAATATTAATGTTATTCGGCCACCAATGAAAGACAGGAATAATTTCGTCAGGTATGTTAATCTGCCATTTATTGGAATTAATCGTCTGTAGAGCTAAATATTTTATGTATTCTCATCGTGTAATATACACCCAGCCGTGCTTTAAAGCTTGGCAAGCAGAGGTTAGATTTCCAATTAATCGAGATACAAAAATTATAAATCTTTTCACGTTTTTCTTGTTCCATTGTTATGCCCAAAGTAGTTTTGTTGGAATAGAGTATTAACCCTACATCAGCTAGTAATTGTACCATAAGCGAAATGCTTCTGGTGCACTCTTCAAAAGAGTAACAAAAGAAATGCTTCTTCAAGGGAGTAATATCTAAATAATTAACATATATAACTCCTGCTGATCTCAATGCTTGTACAACTGGCATCATAAGTTTAGTGAAAGCATTCGGTGCTGATGCTAAACCAAGTGGGAAATAAGAATATTCAAAAGGTTCTTTTTCAAAATAGAACCTTAAATACGTTCTGTGATTCCTAAATATGGGTAGCAAGTAATAAACAACTATCAAGTCAATTCTTGCAGTGAAAAAATCACTCTGAATAAATCTTGTCTCAGTCCTGGCATCTTCCATTTTTAAATGGGGTGCTTTCACATAAGTTTAAGATTTAAAATAAGACTTTTTTTAAATATGTTGTCCTGATATGACTGCACACTTGGGATTGTTCCCATTTTAAGAAGATTATCAATTTTATATTTTATCTATTCATTCCCTACTAGAGAAAATAGGCAGTTTGTATTCTTACATCTAAACCATGATAAGTTTATTAGATGCATTAACCTTGTTTCGTTACATTTATCCCTGAGGTTAGGCCTTTAGAGGACCTCGTTTCCTCTACACGACGGGCCGCATAGGTTGTTTAAATAATACTTAAAATTATTTGAATGGCAAGGGTGCTAGCTGTAGGAAGTTTTAAATCTTTGCCTATAAATTCTAGATTCTTAGTAGTTTTAATATTTTTTCCGAAGTTTTCTAACAGTTGTTTTGGGAGCTTTGCTCTATTAGTTAGTAACTTACCGAAAGCAGACAAACCCTTGTCTAATTATTTTATTATTTTTAAAAGAGAATAATCCTTGAAATGAGTTACTTTGGATAAAATGGAAAGCACCTCTGGGTTTAATCGCGATGGTAAAAGTTTAGTCAAACTAGTTAGTATATCATATTTGCCGCACAAAGATGTAATCTTCTCTTTTTTAATTACGTTCAACAGAATATGCTACCATGTTGATGCGTAACGTTATGTAAAGAGAAGCAAACAGTGTTAAGACTGTTAAGTTGTTCTGGGTTTTCACAAAATATATTTACGAATTCTTCATCATGAAGAATTTGTACATTACCCTCTATATTTTCGCTATCTTCACACAAGCTTCGAACTATCAGTAAAATTGTTTCAGGACTTGAATCCATTTGATTTTATCGCAACACTGCTATCGAAATTACAGAAAAATCCTTCGCTTTAGGCGACTCAACCTGTCTACGCGAATTACAGCGTTGGCGATTTTGCAATTCTTGTTCAAGTATTTTTTATCCTTTTTAATAAATTTACAGGGTCTGTTTTATCGGATTAATTACTGGAACGACTTCTATTCTCCTTCTATAATCCCGACAGTTATCCATTCTGACATAAAATGCTAAAAAAATTTAGTTTAAGTTTAATGTTTACTCTCCTATTCGTATTATACACAAACGCAACGGGCGATGCTTTCTAGCAGAGCTCACAGAAGGCAATTAATACATTGACAGAGAGCGACGTAAAGTGGACAGAGAGGGAAGGGAGAAAGTTTCTTTAAAGGTTTTGAGCAGGGCAATATAAGAACGTGTACTGCATGGTTTTTTAACTGATATCGATGATTGAACGCGCAAATATAATTTAAAATAATACAAAAAAATGTCGCTCTTATTGAGAAGTGTCTGGTAACAGTAATATGTTTTATTTAGACTGTAAATCTGCATAATTTAATAAATTAACTCATTATCCGCAATCACTCTTTGATTACGGTTTATCATTCAGTTAATTATGATATAAATACCCCTATCGTTAGTTTACAAACGGAGTTAATTAATTTACAATCAAGTATAGAATTGTTTTCATAAACCTATTGCAAATCTAATAGATTAATATTTTTAAAATATAATGATATTTAATTTCAAGACTTATACTTAACTTTAACTATTTGTACTTTTATGTTGAACATATTTTTTTTATTATTGTTAAAATGAAGGCAATAACGCCAGTGACACGGGTAAAGATAAAGAAATACAAAAATTAAGTTACATGTGAATGCAGACAATTTTTAAATTTTATAATACAGACCTGAGTTTTTGAGTACTTTGACTATATTACTACAAGAATCTCGCAAGCTAAGTATATCTGCAGGTTTCAGTGACGATAAACTTGATAAACTTGATCCAGATCATATATATTCCGGTTCAATAGATGCATTTTCGGTATGAAAATGCGAGGTTGAATAGGGTACAGAGAAGGCAATCAGCGATATAGATTCTCCCATTGGAGTTGTTGTCACCCACAGACAACATTATTGTGATATTTAGACCCACATTGATGCATTAGAGGTAACGAATTTTGGCTTAAAAATAAAGTCTTATGTTCCAGTTGTGTTCATGTTGGTAAGACTAGTGTTTAAGCAATGCATCTTTTTGGTCCAAAGAGGAATGATTGACGTTTTTACTGGGGTAATGATAGATAGATATTACCATTGCATGGATTATTTGTGGTATTGAATTCACAGCCATAGGTCTGATGTGAGGGTTTAGGTTAGATTAGGTTAGGTATGATGAGTTTACCAACAATGCAGTTTTGATGGGTAGAAACTCAAATATGTGACAGAATTGAAACAACAGTAGAAGAAGTCTTTCATATAAATGGAGGAGTTTGGAATCAAGAAATATCTACAATATACTGAATAAACAAATAAATATGATATGTTCAATCATCTTAAATTATCTGCTGGATTCAATATATAACCAATTCTTTAGAAAATGAAGAATATTATTGCTTAGAAAATTTATAATATAAAATCATACTGTATATATGTCTTATCTGATACGTTCGAATATTTCTATTAGAAAATTAAGCATGTACATGAGACATCTGTTCATTTCTGTCAAATGTCTAACAATGCTAGAAAGACGAAATTTTACAAGAAGCTTTGGAAGCTTTGGAAAACTGTGTGACTCCATGAAAAGGAATCTGAAAGTTTTCCGTTTACCCTGACTCTGAAAAATCTGCCACGTAGAAAATTTTAAGTAAAGGAAAAATATTTCCAGATAAATTTAGATCTTTAAGCTTCTGGAGAATGACAGATCTCTAGATGGCCTCGAAAGCAATACCCAGGAATGCAATTTTCTTGATTCTATTAATTGACGCATTGTAATGGTTTGTTTTTTATATATATTTCTTCTCCAAAAATTAACGAATCTACAATATTTAAAAGAAAATCAGTTATTCATTTGTCTACTGAACTTTCACGCATTGCTTAATTATGAGAGTTAAGAAACCTTAACTGAATACTCTCATACAAACTCTCTAAAGTATTTCACGTAAAAAGCTCTCAAATATTCAACTCAATAGAGGAAAACATATCTGATGAATTCAGGGTCCGTATGTTAATATGTCATTCCAGGTACGGATTTCACTTCCTCAGAATATTTGTCGATTTAATGCTATAAAATTTCATTTTTTTTATTTTTAAATTTCTGATGGATAATATTAATTAATACTAAATAACAATTAATAACATTAACATTCGGAATTTTATAAGTTTCTCAAAGACTTAAAGCGATATGAAAGAAAAACAGAATAATTCCCATCGGAGTTTAAAAAAGTATATTATCAACATAATTGTATCATTTTATTTCACATTAAAAACAGAATGATTTGTTATTTAATTTGGCAAAAATGCGGACTGCTTGGGATTGTATAAACAAGACCTAAACGCTGAAGGAAAACCCATTTTTTGATTAGTTAATGGAAACTACAACAGTGTTAGTGTACCTTTGGAGTCTACCCTAAAAAAACTATTTATTGCCAGTGTACAATGAAGTTAAAGCTGACATCAGTTCAGAATTGCATGGCAAAGACTTATAGGTTTCTGTTGACGAAACCACCAACATTAAAGGGTAAAACGTTGCTAACGTGATAGTTGGGGGGATGGACGAGTTGGTTTCAATGCGACCCCATTTAATATCGGTACGGGTACTAGAACGCACAAAAACCGATACAGTATTTGAATGACAGTCTCAAATCAATGTGGGGTGAGAACAATGATATTAATAAAGAGCGTGTCCTGCTGTTTTTAACAGATGGAGTTGCATATATGAAGGCAGCAGTTCGACGCTTAAAGTTTGAATACAAAAATTTAGTACACGTGACATGTTTGGCATATGGGCTTCACCGCGTGGCTGAAACTGTTAGAGACTCTTATCCTAACAGAGATAAATTTTAGAAAAGTATTTTTTTTAAAAACTTCCAAATATACCGTTACCACCAAAGCCTATTTTGACGCGATGGGGCACATGGATAGAGGCAGCAAGTTATTATTATTGTTATTTTGACGAGGTGAAACGTGTGGTCGAACAGGCAAATACTCTCTAGTTGAGGCATTGCACCAAATATTTGATCTCCTCCAATTCATTTTTCAAATTTCTGGAACCGTTGTCGATCGTCTGAAATCCAAATTGGAAAATGTTTTAAATAAAAATCCTGGTTTTTCAACTATCTGCAGTATTGTGGATCTTTTAAAAGGTAGAGAAGTCGATCTTGCTCTAGAAAATGTCAATGTGCCATCGTTAAAAAATTATACAAACTTTAAATATGTTTCTGTTACGTATGTGGATTTAGAAAGATCGTTTTCTATATGCAAATGGATTTTAAATGACAGGCGCCAAAGTCTGACTTGCGAACTTACCGAACAGGTGTTTAATAATTTAATTTTAATATTTTATAAATTATGAACAACAAGTTATAAGGTAAGATTATTTTACGTAGTATGTATCATTTCAATGTCAAAATTTGCATGAGTGCGAGATGTGCTGATTCTACATCTGTTAATTACGTCATGACATATTTACATACGGGCCCTGATATTTAGTATTATTTAGAAGATTAATATTGAAATTTGGGCAAGGGCCCAACTTTATCGATACGCCTGTGATGCGATAACTATAGTTAAGCATCGTCCAGCGCGGTTAGTGGTTGGATGGGTGACCACCAGCGAAAACCGTCGTAATATGCGCGTACAGCCTGCAGCGACTAGTAAGTAGCATATCATAGCTCGTAGACACTATACCAATGAGTACGAGATATAGTGGAGATATGCCGTCTTTCGGAGGAGAAGTTAAACTGTCGCTCCCGAGTCCATGGATGTTGGGCTCGTTAAAGATCCCTACCTCGGTTAGATCCGGAAAAATTTCCGGTTAGGGGTAGCTCCCGGCGTCGGTGATTAGTCCCGGTAGCAGAAATAGGCCGATGTTATTAAATAAATAAATAAAAAAAAATATTGAAATTTGTTATGAAGTCATCTATGAGAGAAGACCTCTATCAGAAGAACTCTAAAGTGTGTTGTGTGCGTTGAAATACCAACTAGCATAAATGGAGCAGCAAGTTGTCTTAAACCTAAAACTGCAGTTTGTAGATCATGAATTAGAGGAAAATATTACGGTTTGTTATTTTATATAAGCAAAAAATAGACACAGTAATAAATATATGGGGAAAAGACTTTCATTCTAATGTAACATTTTAGACAGAGAGGTGCAACAGACTTATAATCCATTACAATCTATTTCAAATCTAAAATTAATTTATTTTGTCTATATGTTCATTGTCTACATGATTTTTTAATAAATATTCTATGGATCGACTATAAACCGTATCTACATTACGGACAAAGGTCTGTATGTCGTGTTCATTTTAATTTCTTTACTTAAGAAAGGTTGACGATGAATTCAGTACTCTTGCTATAAAGAAGATTTAATGGCCTATCTGATGAGGAAATACTTCCATAAAGTATCAACTATACACTTGAAATAAGGTTTCTGATGAAGACGCATTAATATTTATTAGCCAACACTCAGATCCAGGCAGGAAAAAAGAGTGGCTTCGGAAGGAGTTAAACAGTAGCGTTCCATTTTATTTTACAATATAATTATAAGATAGTTGTTGCATTTTCTTACAATAAAAAAATATATATTTTCACATGTGTACACTACAAAAGTTTATATTCTCTTTAAAATCATTCTGATAAATAATAATAATAATATCAATTTTTAGCAATGAAAATAAACGAAATAGATTTCTGCTCACTTGTCTTAATAAATTAATGCTTTATTTATTTTTTAATCAATATTAACTCATTATACAAGATCATAACAAATGTATGCATAAATTAAATATGTGGCAAAAAAATAAGTATCACTTCTCTCAAACTCCTCGCTCAGTTTATGAGGATATTTCCACCATTCAAAACAATATGAAATGTAGGGTGCCACTTATAAAAAACACATAACTTTTGTATATACATTTTTTGGACCACCCGATACAAAACATAATAATTACGAAAAAATTAAATAGGTAACTAACTCTTTAGGACTAAAGTCAACTGACTATAACCGAAACACGTTTATTATATTTGGTTACAAGTTCAACATATTAGAATTTAAGGTGTAAAAGATTCTCCAATGGGCTCAAATGTGGTATAGTGGATTAACCAAAAAAAACTCAAAATCTTTACCACACAATATTTGAATTTAGTGTAAAACCGGCTTATATTTTTTAGAAAATTTCATTCTTCTTCATAAATCAACAACCTAATAGCTTCGCTCAAATCAAGACAATAGAACTATATATATATATATATATATATATATATATATATAACACTGGAATACTGCATATTGAATGCTTTCATTTATTGGAAACCTTTCATAACGGAATTTTCATGAAAGCATGTTTATAGAGAACACATTTGAGTTTTATTTCAGTCACTTCATTTGTTTTGGAATTGATATTAAATTTTATTAAAAAAATACTAAAATCTCTATTATTAATGGAACTTTCCAGTAAATACAGAAACACTACACGTTATCAATGAAACAATATTTATTTTAACAAAAATATTATGTAAAAGTATTTTCTTTTTGTAAAAAAATATATATTTCTAAACAATATCGCGTTCTATAAATTTTGAAGGACTATGTAATCATCATCCATTTATCTCCATTTATGGAAGTGAGATTACCAAAAAAAAAGCAAAAAATTCAAAAAAAACTATATCAAATAAAGATAAATAATGTTCGTCGCTAACTTTCTTCACTACCCCAAATAAGTGCCTTTGAAGTCTGCAATAGCCACCAGGACTTAGTTGTATTAGGACCAAAAATGTCTTGCTTGGCAGTCCAATTCCTTTGCGTAATAGATCCGCCCTTACTTCTAAAAACTTTTAATTTCTTAAATATAGCAGTTTTTCTTGCAGTGAAATGCTCGTGCAAATCCTCTTTGTTGGTAGCCCTTTTGAACATCAGCCAATTTGTCGACAACTCACCTGAACAAGGACCCCTATTGAATCCTTGGCCTCATGCCATATAAACCAATGGAGGAGCGTAGATATAGTATTAAAGTGGAGTAAAAAATTGTCCTTAAGTAAGAGGACCACAAAAAAGACATTAATCTAAAAAAATGTATTGGTTCATTAATTACAATTCTCACTTCAACTTAAAAAATAAAGTACTGATTGTATACTAATACCATTATAGACATCTGATATTTAGGTCTTTGGTACCTCCAGCGTTTCAGACATTGTCAGAATGTCAAGATTTTGTGTAATACACACACTTCGTGATATATACCTAACCAAGTTATACACCGTGAACTTGGCGGTGTGGATAAAAATTTATTGGAGACACACTTGAACATTTGTGGTATGATGGTCCAACAGCGTCATTAACGCTCCAAAAAATTGTTAGTCAGCATGAAAATGAAGAAGAAAGCGGAAAATCAGAGGATAAAAGACGTTATAATTGTAATGATCTTGATTTGACGGTTAGTGATAAATATGCTTTGCTTAGAAATA
The DNA here is from genome assembly GCA_951812935.1 of Hermaeophaga mercurialis. NCBI lineage: Eukaryota > Metazoa > Arthropoda > Insecta > Coleoptera > Chrysomelidae > Hermaeophaga > Hermaeophaga mercurialis. The sequence goes on from OX638363.1 coordinate 38,700,857, forward strand.
AATAATTGTTAATTATATGATTTTAATTTTATTACTTTACTCAACTTACATAAGAAATTTTCTATGATTCATTTGACTCTACTTTTATAACATTAACTGTAAGGAGAAAAGGAAAACTTAGTTTAAAAAATTTTTCTGCTTTTTCCAATTAATGTTAGCTAAGATAACACAATAAAACTGCTATGATAGGTATTTCTAGCAGTGTTTCGCCTATCATACTAACATGTTTTTAAAGATCACATTAGAAGTTTTTTTTCGGCATAACAGGGTTTGTCATATCGATTTTCTTATATAGCATAAAATACGGTAAAAAATGCCCCACGCGTAATTAATTTCTGCGATAGCAGTAGAACATTATTGCTTTTTTATAATAATTAATTTAATTAAAAATATTTTCAGCTGGTCAGAGCTCGTTATACCTAACTTACTTTGTGCGTATAACTTTTAGTGTCCCTAAACATTTTTCAATCCCGCAATCAGAGTGTTTTCGATAATAAACATATGTAAGTGGTGTTTCCAAATTCTACAGCGATTTCTAATCTTATTTGATGACAAATAAGGTGAAACAGTAAAATCACTCGTTCGCTATAAATCAAAATCCATATAATATTTTTGCTTCACAGATCTCATATTTCCTTTGTAAGAACCCCCAGGATAACTTTAACTCTCATATTTTTGATGCTACTGACTGAAAGCCATTAATTTTAAAATCTTTTGAATAATTGTGTTTAGTTTGACAGCTATTTCAGACATATTTCTATCTCAAATATTCTTTCATTATGATCTCAACATATTGAAATATTTTGGAGCCGTGGTGTTTTTGAATTGTGTTTAGGTAAAAAGTTACAAAGAATTTCTTAACATATATTGACAAATAAACGACTCATGCAGCAATTAGTAAAACAAATTCAATTTTTTTAAAGCCTTCCTAAGGTGCTATAAATTATAAAGATATCATTAAATCATTTTGACAAAATTAGCTCTAATATATTTGGAATTAGTTCAAATGACCCATTTCTTCGAAACCTTGTCTATTATTACTTCGATTTATCTTAATCCAAAAAACTGCACCGATCACGATATTGGTACAGAAACAAAGCCATTTTCTACACAAACTATATTTCATATAATATATTGACATATAGCAAAACCAGATATACGTCTGACATTATTTATCTGATGCAGAAAATCAGCGGCGTGCTCTCAAAAATATATACGAGTATATCATTGCAACACTTGTTTGCTGACTTCAGTATCGATTTATAATTAATTACTGGTCTAAAAAATGTTTTCAAATGAATCAAACGTATCCTTACCAAAAATCGATTTGCGTAATTTAACAGAACATATCAAAAAGAGGTGCAACACGTGGCGACAGACGCTTTTCTATATTTACTAAGACTTATCAATATATTGAAGGATTTGATTTTATATGACTGATGACTGATTTAATTAAACGAATTGCAAAAACTTCTTCTGAATAATGATGCAGTAACTATTAACAAAACTTGCACTTATGCCCATGCCCTTTCTTTAGTCGGATAATATTAGCAGTTGTAACTAATCAGAGAACATAGCCATGAAAAAAAATTCAGGATAGTGACTCATTTTATATTTTTTAGGATTTTACGTGGTTTAAGAGTGTCGAGTACACAAGCTCAGTGGCATAGAAAAATAATTTAAATCAACTAAGCACTCAATTAATATTAAAGTTGAAAATACTAGTATCAAATAAATTGCACTAATTTATCAAAATTATTTCATTGTTATACAAGGTATTTCATTAATAATTGGAAATATTTTAATTGGAGAGCCACATTTTACCTAAATGATATAGGTTAAATCTTAATATTTTAAACTCAGGATTCTCCAGTTAAAATATTTCCACTTATTAATGAAACACTCTGTTTATCTATAAGCAAACTAAATCAACAGAGTTTAAATTCTAGTGAAAAAAAAGCAATAGAAGTAAAAGCTATAAGTATAAAACAAGCACCTAATTCTTTTTAATGTGTTTGTGTCAACAAAAAATTGTACAAAAATGCAATTGTTATTTTCATGTTTAATAACAATCACTGTCAGAGTCGATTTCGAAGATTTCGTTCTCAGAATCAGAATTTTCAGAATTAGAATAATTGGGCTGCATTATAATTGGTTCTATATTCATCTAAATTGTGTTGTCAAAATCCCACAGTTTTTATATATAAATAACGTAAGCAGCAGGATGAGAATATTTAGCAATACTTGCCAAAACAGAAAATACTTTGACACTATACTAAGTGTTCTTCTAAATTATTTAAAAAGTACATAATAAGCATGTATGTATAATAAATGTATCCAATATGTAGTTGAAGAGTTTTTTAAGACGCATTCTAATTTGATTACTCTTTTATTTATAATAAATACTCTTCTTAAATATAAAGGTGAAATAATATGCTATGTAGTGGTAAAAAAATAAAGAAATAGTTGGAAGAAAGTCAAAGAAAAATATTTTTTAATGGTTTAAATGAACGACATGTAGCTATTAAATATTTTCCATATTGAAACTTTTACATTAAATGAATTCTGCTTCATTTGACCATTAAGAGAGAGTAAATTCTCTCAAATGTTTTGTGATAATACCTAATTTCGTAGGCAAATCATAGTACGGTACATGCGATAAATCTTCAATATTTTTAACTGACTTTAAATTGTTTCCGATGACTTCAGTATAAAACTTAATAAATTTCTGGGACCATTATTGGCACGGCGCCCACAAGTAACTGATATTTTATTTAAATAAAATTGTGTAGAAACTCAGTTATTTATTTTATTTATGGTATTAACTATATATAGTAGTAAAGATATATAAAGTTTTAAAGGAGGAAAAATTAGGTGGAGTAACCTCACCAATGCCAAAAAAATGCGAACCAATATTATTAAAAGAAGACGTGGATGACTTTTTTATAAATGCAATTTATAAGCTTGTTTACTCATTTTTTCCGAACAAGCAAATACCAACGTTAGATAAAGTTTTACAAACCATAACCGACGATGTTGATTTACCCACAATAAGCCGAGATAAATTGTAAAAAGTATTACATTAATTAAATTTTAAATATAACAAAATGGGCAGACACTCAATACTAATTGATTCTGAAGAAATTGTATGTTAGAGACAATAGTACCTTGGAAGAAGAAAACAAATTAGGAGAGAAAATAAAAACAATTTCTATTTAGACCAAACATGAGTTAATATAAGACATTATGTAGGAAAAGTTTGGCGAGACAAAAATATAAACTCATCTGAAGAAACGTTTTTACAAGGATTTACTACTGGTATTAAGAAATCTACAAGTAAATGTGTAAGAATAATTGTATATCATAAAGGCAGTATCAAAGGTTTTCTTGAGGGTGGTTTAGTTTTATTTGAATTAAAAAAGGAAGTTTACCGACCACTAAATGAAAGACAGATGAAATGGTAACATGGTTGAGTTCTAAAGATATAACCTTTGACGACACAATGTTAAAAGCAGTATTGTTAACCATCGTTAAAAGACATAAGAAAAATTATAAAAAGTAAATTATTCAGGAAATTGCCAAAAAACGAGGCTTAAAAAACTTAACAGTGGGAGAAAAGACTTAAAATGATACTCAATAAATGGAGTAATATATATTAAATCCAATATAATAATAAAAATACCAATGACCTAAATTAAACCGGATAAAAATATGACAACAAATGACATAGTGGTTAATAAAAGAAATTTCAACAAAAATAGAAACAACGAAATAATAATGAAATGGACTTTGACAACACCGAATATTATATTAGATATTAATAACAAACTTAAAAAATTTGGAAAAACTGAATTAGATATTTTGGAAATATTAGAAATAAAAATAAGTATAAGGGTGAAAAAGAAGTAAATTTAGAGCATTTCTTAATATTCAATTGAGTAAATGAAAATACACGAGAGGAATGGGATGCGAGACATGTAATTGAGAGAATAATGTTGCCGAATTTTAAATTATTGGGTATGTAAATAAAAATAGTTTGTTATAAACTATTTTAATACTCTGGCATTCAACAAGATTTTTTGATAACTATATATTTTGTTATACAAATAACGAACAAATGAAAAAATCAGAACATACTAATATATTTTTAATCAAACTAACCTTATAGTTGTATACGGGCCAAAAGGGGACGAAAAATCAGAGATAAAAAACAACTTCTATGGAAAATTATCAGAAAAAAGCAGAAGACTATGAAAATAGAGGAATTATACTAGTAGTGTAGCAAAGTCGGTTCTAACCCGCGCATGCGCAGTGCGCGCGTCCCGCAGTCGAGAGCGGCCATTTTTAGTCCAATTATGTCAAAGTTCCAGAAACTATCACCAGATGGCGTTGGTGGCGCCAAAGTTCCACAAAGTGTTACTAGATGGCGTTGGTGGCGCTGTTGTAGCGCTCGCGGACCCGCCGTAAGGGCATTAGCGCTTAACTTCGTTATTATTGGTTCAATCGAATTGCGAAAAAGACAGGTATGATCTAGAAGTGACGTAGATGTCAAATTTAAACAAAAACATGCGCAAAGAACGTTGCCGTAAGGGCATTAGCGTTTAACTTCGTTATTATTGGTCCAATCGAATTGTGGAAAAGACAGGTATGATCTAGATGTGGTGTACATGAAAAAGACATATTTTTTTTATGTGCTGTAACGCTCGCGGACCCGTCGTCGCTGTGAATTTTTCATATTCATATGCAACATTGTAACTTAGTTTTATGAAGAATGCAAGTTTGTTATTTTGCGTTTCATTTAAACGACTAATTAAAATTCAATATATGTAATTTGCAAGTTAATTATTATAAAAAATGCAAGCAAGTAATTTTATGCTTCATTTAAACGACTAATTAAAATTCAATATATGCAATTATTGCGTTCCACGTAAACAAATTAAATATATACAATTTGCAAGTTAATTATAATAAAAAATGCATATCCTTGATAAAACCACATTTGCATGAAACGAATTTAGCTATAAAAGTCGAAGCACATCAACCAACAATCCAGTCGTGAAAGTCGCTTCACCAGTGCCAGTTAGTATTCAGCGAGCAGTTTCCAGTTGTTTTATTGTAAGTACCTTTAATAATTTTTTTATTTTCAATTTTTTTTTTTCAAATTTTTTTTTCAAAAATTTTTTTCAAATTTTTTTTTTTTCAAAATTTTTTTTCAATTTTTATCTCAAAATTTTTTTTTTTTAATATTTTTTAAATTTTTTTATTATTATTTTAGATGAGTTTCCTGGAAAAATTAAACGAATTTACCTCATCTACAGATACTGAAATCAAACCGATAATTAAGCTAAAGGACCTGCAACCCAACGTTCCAAATAAAATTCATCGTGTTCAGCTCGTCAAATCCAAATTTGGAGGGGAATCCATTCTAGTGGAATTGGGGGAGAACGTCACCTTTCTGCCCAAAAGGTCTACTACAATATACAAGAATCACATTGACGATCTAAACAAAGGGGGCTTCAGTTGAATTTTTATTGGCCTGCACGAGATATCCAAGAGTTGCGCTCCAAGGACCCTTTTTAAAATAGAGAAAAATTGAAGAAATTCTTAAAACTCGGCACAATATTTGTACATATTCAGATATAACACTTGAGGTTTAGTGCTTTAAGGCATGCGCCAAGACAAACATATTTGGGAAAAAGTCATTAAATTTGAAGAAAGACTTAAGCAACTTTGTAAAGATATTAAACTGTACGAAGACAAAGAAAACGTTATAAAACAGTTGGGAAATTTAAATTTGGACAATATAAGAATACCGAAAAAAACATGTTGCCCCTTAAGACGAATACAACCAACATCAGTTCCAACGACAAGGATGGACAATTAAATGGCCAAATTAACAAGACATTTACAATATCGTGCATCTCATTATCTGCTATATGTATTTTATTATTTAATTTAAACTTTTAACCACTTCACTTAGTGGACGGTGCTCCATTAGACAGTCGTGAATTATGATGCAGTAGGCTTTGCTGTCTGCTGGAAATCCAATATCCGTTTCGAGCTCGAGTCTCACGTCCACAGTGGAGGACTTCATGGTTTCTTCCTGTTTTGAGCAATCTATGATAAATAGGGCTCTGTTCTTGAACTCCTTGTAGGTCAGTATAGGATGTTTTTCGGCTGAGCCATGCATATAGCTGGGGTAAAATTCAGCATAATTATGGTAAGCCATGGCGTAGTCGTTTTTGACAAAGTTCAACATGTTTCTTTCATTAGGCCAATACTCTCCGTTCAGTGACAGTCTAATGTTGGTTACATTGACATTGTCGAAAGCCATTGGATCTTGTGCAGTATTGTTTCGTTTATTGGTTTGGAAGCATACAATAACAAATCTTGGGCGTTCAACGGCCATAGTAGTTTTAACAGCCCAAATTTCTCTTCGCGAACCGCTCGTAACTGCAGGCAACTCATTAAGTTCCCATTTTCGGAACGGTATCAGTATAGGTGTATCGCTTCTAATGGCCTCCATCAATTTTATTTTAATTTCATCATTGGGATATATATGTTTGATTTTCAAATCAATGGTTTCGATCTTAATTGTTGCAGAAGTGTTTGTTGTACCAGTAGAAGTAGTTTTTTCTTTAATCATAAGACAATCACTATCATCGCGAGCGCGAACCAATCGAATTGTTTGCCTTCCACAAGTGATCATTGGGTAATCGTTGAATATGTTGAAAATATGCTTGAGCGGCATCAAAAAACTAAACGATTTTGTGGAAGCGTCCATAGGAGGGTTGGAAGTACCATTCCAACCAGCGATAGCCATGTGATTTGTATCTAATGCGCTGTAGTTGAGAAGAGCTCGTACAGCACTCACTACTCCGGGATCACGAACCGTTTCAATCTCTCTTGCACTCTCGCTGTACGTGCACGAGTCGAAGAGAAAGGCACAAAAGTTGGGTACCAGAGAAACGTCTCCTCCTCCTGTTACCTCCAATTTACCCTTGATTTCAAGCAATGACTCGTTCATGGCAAAAAATGAATCCACCTGATTGACAACAAATTCCACCACATCATTGTTGTTGAAGGATTTGATGAACGGTGAGCACGTTCGATATTCCATCCTTCTAATAGACTCATCATAACGAGGTTGTTGGTAGAGGTTAAAACTCGGATCAATGCTTTCAGTACGTGAACGTTTACCGTAGTCCCCCATTTGTACGTTTTGACGATTTACCATATTTTTTTATGATTAATCCAAGCGATTGAAGAAACAATTTATTTGCAGGCGTTAGCTCTCGTTGACCCGGAGGAGGTCTAGCAGCGAATGGTGTTGTTGAACTGGCCGCGTTGTTCTTATAATCTATCACCAAACCCATTTATTATCGTCTTACTAACTCTAGATGAAGGACACTTTGTTCTCCTCGAAAATTTATGGGCTTAAAGTTTTGGTCTACAGCCAGCACTGTGATGTTGCTAATTTCTCCGGTATTCGTAACAGGTAGATATATTGGGTTATTAGGTCTTTCCACAATTGCGTAGCCGGCGTCAACTGTAATCGGAAATTCAAAGATGGTGTGGACAGGCCTGTTTCCGTAGAAGGCACCTTCGGTAATGTTGGACTCAAAGCGAATGTTTGATACTTTTATAATGTTGACGGGGAGATCTGAAGAGTGTACAATACCGGGGGCCAGTACCTTGTTGGAAAATCCTAAAATCTGCCCAAGACTATTGGGGTGATTCTCAAAAGTAATTGCGTGACGTTTGCTGTATATTTTACACTTGAGGGTGTTGTTGTTTGGTTTCAACGAAAATAGTGTATCACCCGTATTTGGAGCAATAGAATTTTGAATTAGCTTCTCAATGTCAGTTATTTCGTAGCAACCGGTAGGAATCGCAACTTCCCTCAACTTTCCTCTATCGTTGTTTTCGTAGTAGAAAAATTTCTCACCGTCAATATTGGGTATCGAGTTGTATGAGTGAAAGCCAAGTACTGCTAGGAAATATCTCTTTTCAGAATCGAGCACAATTGGGGTCGGAGGCGTGAACGAAAACACGTGAGTGTGACTCGTTAGCGTCAAAAGCAAAGACATGACTAATGCATATCAATGGGAAGTAGTACTTAAATAAAAAACTGCTTCAAAAAAATAAATTTATTTATAAGTAAATCCACAAAATAAACATGTTGGTATCTCATTACCGCAAACATCACTCCATCGATGAAAATCATAATTTTGACATGGTAAAAATTGTGTCAGTTCTTTTTGGTATTTCTGGGGAATTTATCGCCAAACCTCGTAGGCAATGTTCTTCATCAAGAGTTTAATGATGTCTCTCAATTCATTAAACTCCCGATGTTGCTCCATCATATAGGAATTGTAGACAGAGGTGTCCGCAGTTGATTTGTTGATAGTTTTGATATTGGTCGTTGTTGTAATAGATCCGAACATTCTTCCCCACATAGTTCACGAGTTCTTTCGGTGGCTTCAAGTCACCAAATGAATCAAAATATTCAACAACATTGTTTATCTTTCTATATGCTACCCAATGAGTCCCCGGATTATTAGGGTCATCCAAATTTATGATAGCGCATTCGCGTTGCCGGGGCTGCTGATGTGGTAGAGAGTCGCGCATGAAAACCCCTCTAAAATGAGGAATTTTTAAACGTTTGACATATCGCAAAAGGTCCACATCATATAACGGTCTATTGGGTAGCTTTATTGGTAGTTTTTTTGTTTCTTCATGTACAATCCAAAGCCTCCGCGAGCGTTCTTTTTCATATACAGACCGGATCCTTTTGCCCCAATAACTTCCATAGCTTTATTGTGACGTTGATCTTCTTCCAATTTCTTTTGCGCATTCTTAGCATCGATTACGGTTTTAGCTATTCCTGCTGCCCCGCCACTGAGGGCTCCAATTGCCGAAAGGCCAGCAAACAGGGGAATCAATGGTAGAAATCCTCCAGATTTTCCTTCAAAAGGTATCGTCCTGGGTAGTCGAATTTGCTTTTTACCACCTGCTTTCCTTACGGCGACTTTCGCGGCTCTCAAAGCTTGCGAGGCGGCCTTCTGTAGGGTTGTAGAAGGACTATTTTTCATAGCCTTTTTAACCTTGCTGATTACGTGATTTCTAAAGGAACTCTTCTTCTGCTGCCCCACCCCCATTCCAAGTTTACGTTTGATCTTCATGCCACCGGTCACCGTCAAAGCAGCTGCTCTTTCTCCCAACGTCGCGTCCTTTGATTTGACACGTGCCCAAGCTTTATTTTCGAGTATTTGATCTGCCTGATGTCGATCGTTCAAGGACTTGTGTTGAGCGTATGCAATGTCGTGCTCCTTACAGGCAGCGTCTAAGGGATTAATGCCTGAATCACCGCGTGCTAAGCGTTTTTGTAGCTTTGTGCCCGGACCACAGTATTGATAGGTCGGAATGTGGATTTCAAAGGGCAGATTGTTTATGAGCGAATTTAAGACACCTTTACCTAAGTAAAGACTCATTTGAACTGATGACATATCATCACCTTATATATATTTATATACAAAACAACTTGCTCTTCAAGCACACACACACACACACACGTTTTACGTCACGCACGCCACGTTTTACGTCACGAACGCCACGTTTTACGTCACGAACGCCACGTTTTACGTCACGCACATCACGTTTTACGTCACGCATGCCATGTTTTACGACACGTAAACCTCACGTAAACCTCACGTAAAACGTCTCGCACGCAAACATGGTGGCGACGGTGGTGGTGACATATCATCACGTTATATATTTATACAGAACGACTTGACTAAAAATGTCATACAATGAAGGTCATTCAACAGAAACAAACGCTTCCGATTGAAAACTTGGACTTTACCTCCAAGCATGAGAAAAGTAAACATGGCGAGTTATTACCAAACTCGTTTCGTGCAATGATATGTGGACCGAGTGGGTGTGGTAAAACAAACGTAATGCTGTCATTACTGTTTCATCCAAATGGCGCGAAATTTAAAAACGTTAACGTTTACTCCAAATCTTTGTATCAACCGAAATACGAGTTGCTTCAAGAGGTACTAAGTAAGAGGAAAGGAGTAGGCTATTTCCCGTTCAAAGATAATGAGGAAATAATAAGTCCCGCTGAAGCTAAATCAAATTCCATATTCATATTTGACGATGTGGCTTGCGATGGGCAACAGAAAATTCGGGAATATTACTCAATGGGCCGTCATAAGGATATTGATGCTGCTTATTTATGCCAAACGTACTCAAAAATACCTAAACAACTGATTCGAGACAATTGTAATTTAATTGTACTCTTCAAGCAGGATGAAATAAACCTGAGGCACGTATTCGATGAGCATGTGTCACCTGACATGAGTTTTGATCGCTTTAAAAAACTGTTCTGAATGTTGGAGCGATCAATATGGTTCTATTGTTGTTGTAAAAGATTTTGCTCTCAACAATGGAAGGTATCGTAAAGGATTCGACTTGTATATAAAAATGTAATTCCATGTGGTGTATGATTAATATGCAGCAAGATGTTAAACCAGCAGGATGTTCGTAAACGTAAAGTTCTACAACTCTCACGTGATATACGTCGAAAATATCTGGCTCTCAAGATGGGTAGATCTGAGCAGGATCGGACATTAAATACATTATTTAAACCTCTAATAAAACCTCTAAAAGAAATTGTTACAACGTCTCATGAATCTGCGCAAGTTTTAAAAAATATAAAGAAAGAAGGAGAATCCAAAGAGGAAGAACCCGAAGTAGAAGAACCATTAAAAACAGAATATACAAGCCATCCCACTAATTTTATTCCGATGGAAGATGTAGCTCAGACTGAGGGTGATGATGATAATGATGATGATGAGGGTGATGATGTATATTCACACGCTTCAGAGTCAGCACCAGAATATATTTCGGATGAGGTCTTCAGAGAGTATCTGGAGCAATATCCTGAAATATCACATAAGTATATGCTTGATTACTGGAATAAGAGTCCAAATATAGACCTAGTTTACGGTCCAGTTTACGATTCGACTCACTCTAAATGGCTTCTCGGAGGGAAAAATATCGATTTTGATCGGAATACTGGAGCTATTATAACAGAGGGGGGGTATGTTAAAGGGACACCTGGTCTCTACCAACTGATATTTTATGATGAGCCTGAAGATTATACCGATGATGATAAATTGGCATACAAGACGATTTTAAATTTAACTAACGCTCACAGAAACACAGCTGGACGTCTAAAAGGTACATCGAGATCAAAATATCTAGATATTATTAAACCTATGTTTCCTCCCCCACCGAGAAAGCCATCGAAATCGACTAGCAGTATATCGAGATCTGGAGTTGGACTTGCAATGGTCTACAATGAGAACCCTATTGATTACGTGTACTGGGACGATGCCAATGAACTTGTGGAACGGCTTAAACTGCTAGTAGCTTCCAAACACGCTGTAAATACATCACACAACAACGAAATAGTTGCAATCATCAATGAGCTGAGAGAAGCCAACGTTATATACTAATGTAACACATCGTTTTAATGTTATTTGCAAGATGAGTCTCGACAAATTCGGACGTCGGTCGACGACGCTGTCAAATAGACCTTCTCAATCTCTGCTTCGTAATACGTTATTAAAGTTTCCACAAACGGCTGAAGGGAACGTCGATATTGGCAATGTGAGGATAAGCAATGTGTTACCACCTTCAGCTAATTCTGATGCTGTCAGTAAAGAATACGTTGACTCCCAGTTTAATATAAAAGTCGATAATTTGTTTAACCAATATAAAAACGCACTTGTAGCTTTACAAGCTAAAACTGGGGAAATTGATGCGTTCGTAACTAAGGATCCTCCTGTATATGCTGGGGATATTGCAACAAAAAAATATGTAGATACTAGCATTGTAACTGCTAAACAGCATCTACGGGGTGATATAAAAAAACGCTCAAACTAACGTTGAAAATCAATTGGCGAATACTGTGAAAGTTTTAGATAAAAAACTAATGGGAACTAATTTAAAAATAGATATACCCAAAGAAATTGCTAGTGTGATAGGCACCTAGTTTGCTGAAATCGAGCGAAAAATAACTGTTGATGAAGGTATTGTGAAAGATTTGGATAAAGCTCACCAAGAAACGGCCGAGTTAACATATAATTTGAAAAAACAAATGACTGTAATGAAGAAGTTTTGAGAGATTTAATTAAAGCTAACCACGAAACCGCCGAGTTAACAAAGAATTTGGAAAGAGAACTAAACCAATTTCGTAATACTGCTACAGTATCATCACATATTTGAACTGGGGCTGGATATAAAAAATTGAAGCGAAATACTCCTTAAATACTTCAACACACTTACACTTGCTTTAGAGCTCTTTAAGATGTCGAAAGAAAAAATTCAAGTTGTTAATGAACTCCATGCTCCAGCACGTAGGAATTATCCGCGACGTAGAACAATCATTAAGGGTCTCGATAACACCAAAATAAAGGTTACAAAATGATTATGGTTGTTATTGATTGTTTCTCAAAGTACGTGTGGACGATGCCTCTAAAGACAAAGACGAGTTGAAATTATCAAAGCTTTCTACAACATATTAAAACACAGCCGACGGCATCCTAAAAATCTTCAAACCGATCAAGGTACAGAGTTTTTCAATACAAATTTCCAAAAATTAATGACGCAATGCAACATTAATCATTACAATACGTTTAGCGTTAAAAAGGCTGCGATAGCTGAGGGATGTATTAGAACTTTAAAGACAAAACTATACAAGTACTTTAGTTTGCAAGGCACCTACCGATGGATCGACATTTTACCGAAAATTGTGGAAGAGTACAATAACACGAAACATTCGAAAATACGATGTAAGCCTTCGGAGGTCAACAAGTCAAACGAGGAGGAAATTTCTCGAAAATTTTACTCACATCTGAAGATTGCTGGACCGCGCATCCTTAACGTTGGCGACATTGTGCGCTTAAGCAAAGCCAAGCATATTTTTCAAAAGGGATACACCCCTAATTGGAGTACCGAGCTCTTTAAAATTACTAAAGTCAAAATAACCAATCCCGTGACTTATCTGCTTGAAGACATGTTGAGTACACCAATCAACGGGGCTTTCTACGAGGAGGAATTGCAAAAGACGAAAGCACCCGATGTCTACCTCGTAGAAAAGGTGCTTAGAAGAAAGGGGAAGAGGGTGTACGTGAAATGGTTGGGTCTTGATAACAAGCATAACAGTTGGATTGAAAACACTGATTTTGTATAGAATCTTATGGAAAATATGAACAAATTTAGTAATTCAAGGGGCCTTTTTTGAATAACCTTCAAACTTACCGCTTTTTTCCTCATAGTGGGGGTATATAAATATAAGTGTGTGAACCTGCAATTTAATCAGTCGTGTCTGTGTGAACCTACAATTTAATCAACCAACATGAGTAGTCAAGATAGTGGTTATAGTTCTTGTGAAATTGTTTTTGAAAGTGACTCGTCATCGTTATCATCGTCGCCAACACCTTCTTCACCTTCTGCAGTGTCGCTTAATGATTGTGTTGAGGAAATCGACCAAGCTTTAATTTCATACGAGTATGCTGCTAAATTGGAGCGATACCATCTACTAGAAACGAACTTTTCCCTAAGAAATTACACACTTTTGTGTGGAATAAGTCCAACCAGAACCTTTAAAACCACAATAACGCTAACACCTTTACTTCGACCTGGAAGAATTTCGTTTGGTACATTTGAGTGGAGTACTTTTATTGAATTGCTGCGCCAGAGATATGATGACTTTTTTCACGAGAATCTACCGTCACCTCCTGACGAATACGATCCTGTAGTTTTCCCTTGTGGAGACTTTTGCAAAGTTACTCAATTAGTGTATGACGATACCAAGTTTCTACTTGTAAACAAACATGGAGTCGAGTTCTATCTGGATGAGAATGATGTTTTCGATATCCTTGAAGCAAATTGCAATTTGGTGAACAACTACATTTCGCTGTTGGAAGACTTGAACTTTAATACATTTTACCGTAATTTAATAGATTCTACACGAGCTTATTTTGCTGTTAATTTCAATAGTATTTGTGACACTAGTAGATTTAATACTTTAGTTTTAATTTGTACTATTATGCCAAATTGTTTGGAAAAAAATGCTCTACAACAGTACATGTATTACTATAAAAATGATGTTATTAATGACATATATAATCACTGCTCAAATTAAAAAATGTATCAAGTTTTTTAATAAAAATAATACACTTTTCTTATATTTATTTTTTTTATTGCCCCTCAAATAATACAGTAAGCAAACATACATAAATAATTCATTAGGTACACATATTTCAGTCTGAAAATCGCACTCGTTTATTTTCATGTAAATCTTTACAACAATCATATTTATCTTACAATTCTACTTTGGTACAATAAATTTTGCAAACAAAAACCCAGCACATGATCGCTATCATAATCAGTAATCACCTCAGAAAAATTAACTTTTATACCCCCACGGAAGGGTATCATGTGACTGGGGGAGTAATTGACGCTTATCATCATAGGGGCTAAGTCCAATTTTAGTCTGACTGATGCTGAAAACATTGTGTAAATAAGATCGAATGGTATGTTGAGTAATATATTTTTTAGTATAATTTTGTAAACAATTTAGATAATCGTCAAATGTAATTTTATTTTTGACCACATTGAATTTAACCCCCTTTGATTTCTTCACAACTTTACCGTCTTGAACTTTATAGCTGTACATTTTCGAGCGCAAGCCTACAAAATGTGTCATGATTTTACCGTTACATTCATCCTTCATTAAGCCTGGTATTTTTTTGTTAACTAAAGGAATCATGTATGCGTTATTGGAGGGGTAATCTGAAGTGTCAAATTTTTCTAAATGATCTCCAATAAGACTTTTGTAAACGTCATCGCAATTTAATTCATAAATAAAACTATCGGTGTCTGTATACATTAATTTTCAATTTTCCACCTCCATAGTTGGTAACATGAAATTGTAGTGAAAGTCATACATACAGGTTTTAGAAATGTCCAGAATAGCAATGCCGATATACAGGGGTTTGTTAAAGAGTAGTTCGGCCTTTTTTAATTCGATAGCCATCAGTTTGTCATCAAAAACTCTTCGACTATGAAATCGAGGGCTGGCTATCAAATTTTTTGCACCATAACGACCCTCGTAAGAAGTAAGTAATTTCACTACCCTATGAAGCCTAATGTTTTCCATAGTCTTACCGAAGACAGCATTATTGGCAAGTTTAAATTGATTTTTCTTAAAATTACTTGTGGCCACAGTCCTTAAACGAGTATTCAGCTCGATATAGGACTTTAGCCAAGCCGATTGTTTAAATTTTAATACTTTGTGAATTTTGGTCAATTTTAACCCATGTTCGAGAGCTTGCTTCAAATTGCGATAATGCAGAGTATATTCTTTTTTTGGGTAAAGGGTGGTCATTAATTTGGACAATTTGGAACCTGGAGGTTTGCGGTGTTCTGGACAAAATGGGAAATCCTTGTGCTCGTCATGTAAACTTTCCGGATACTCCAAATCTACTTGTAAAATATATCCGACTGGTGAATCGTCGGGAATCTGAGTAATGTCGATGTTTGTATTGGGCTCCCATTCAAACCCCCCCATCGGGGAGGAACTGCGACATAGCCCACCCATATAAATTGTTTACGTCAAAGTACATAAGGTACTTGGACGGTTTGGAAGAATCATATTCGGGCATGTATTTATTGTTAGCTTCAGAGTATCGGTTTGAACAAACAGATATTCCTCCATGTATTGATGACTCAACAAACAGCAACATGTCGACATCTTTTAAAATTTGTAATTTACATTTCGTGTACTTGAGCATACAGTCCCAAGTATATCCGGGCATAGTATAGTACCATGCCGGATCTAGCTGGTAAGTTTCTAGGGCAGTTGATCGAAAGTTTTCCATAACGTCACAAAGAAGGAGAATGTCAGTTCGCATATACAAATCTGCATATTCGCCTAAATTTTGAATTTGGAAAGCTTGCCAAACATTTTGCGCATGAGTGTAATCATCTGTAGAAATATGACAATCATTTAATTTGTTGTAAAAACTCTCAATTGCTGGAAGACTAGTGGTATCATTTAGCTTATCAATACTATCAATGTAATCGTATGGAAAAACACCTTTCCTCGTCAACAGTTTGAACATTTCATTATTCAAGTTACCAAATTCCGTTTTTAATGTAACCAACTCCTCTATTTTTAATGTAGACACCAACTCATCGAGACTGGTACCCAAAAATCTAAAGGAGTCTATGTAACTAAATTTTATTTTAGTTTTTGGTTCATACTGTGTAAAAGAAATATATTTTTCCATATTTACAGGTAGTACACTCAAAGGTCCACGTTTAGCAAGATCTCTTATTATAAAATGGCTGTCGTATCCACTAAGATTATGGAAAACTATTGGTACTACAAATAGTTTTTTAAAGTTCAAATTGCATGATTGATGTGCGAACCCCCTAAATAGTCCAGTAAAATGGTCGTGATCTTTAACGATGATGTCTTTTTCTTTAAATTTATTGTCACAAATGTGACAGCAGACACCGTTAGCAAGTGGAGGCATAAGAATAGGAACAATATTCAATATTTTTGATTCAATAAATTTCGCGACTTCTAACATTTGATTCGCAAACCAGTCCATGCAATCTTCCCCTCTATAACTATTATATAGTATATATAATAGGAAATCTGATTATCGTAGCTGCATTTTAAGTAGAAGCCTGCACTAAATGTTTTGTGATGCTGATACTTGGTGGTTGTATGAGATATCTTTTTATCACACTTTTCTAAAATTGACTCGAAATCGGCATAAACGACAAAAGGACATTTCTGTTTGTATACATAATTTTTAAATTCGACGTTATCATATGATGGGAAAGAAATTTTACAATCGTTGGTATTTGTACACAAAATTTCGTGGTCCGTTAGTTTTTATCGTTCC